>SMDT01001071.1:0-125095 GCA_005392925.1 Aquilaria sinensis
TTCAAAGGTTTTGATTTCATTCTAAATGACTTGTAAATGTTTTTCTTTTACTTTAAAGATGTTCTGAATGTTTTCATTCGAAAACAAGTTATGAATGTTTCCATTCCAAAGAAGTTGTTGATGTTTGCATTGTGAACAAGTTGTGAATGTTTCCGTTTCATTCTAAACAAGTTGCCAATGTTTCCATTTCCTTCTAAATAAGTTGGGAATGTTTCCATTGCATTCTAAATAAGTTGTGAATGTTTCCATTTTTTTCTAAAGAAGTTGTGAATGTTTCCATTTCATTCTAACCAAGATGTGAATGTTTCCATTCTAAACAAGTTGTGAATCTTTTCATTTCATTTCATTCCAATCAAGTTGTGAGTGTTTCTAATGCAAACAAGTTATGAATGTTTCCATTTCATTCCAATCAGGTTGTGAATCTTTCCAATTCATTCTAAAAAAGTACGCATGTTTTCATTCATTCTAAACAAGTTGTGATGTTTTCATTTCATTCTAATCAATTTGTGAATGTTTCCACTACATTCCAAAGAAGTTGGCAATGTTTCCATTTGAAATAACTTGTAAATGTTTCCATTTCATTTTAAACAAATTGTGAATGTTCCCATCTCAAACATATTGTTAATGTTTCCATTTTATAATGAATGAGTTGTGAAAGTGTCCACTTTATTCTAAATAAGTTAAGAATAATTTCATATTATTGTTAGCAAGTTGTTGTAAACATGTTGTGTATGTTTCAATTTCATTCTAAACAAGTTGTGCATGTTTCCATTTCATTCTAAACAAGTTGTGAATGTTTCCATTTCATTCTAAACAAGTTAATAATGTCCCTATTTCATTGTAAGCAAGTTCTAACTATTTCAATTTCATTCTAAATAAGTTATGATTGTTTTTATTTCATTCTAACCAAGTTCTATATGTTTCCATTTCATTTTAAACCAGTTGTAAATGTTTTCATTTCATTCTAAACAAGTTCTAAATGTTTCCATTCCAAAAAAATTGTGAATGGATCCATTTTATTCTAAATAAGTTGTGAATGTTTCCTTTTCATTCCAAACAAGTTGTAAATGATTCCTTTTCATTCTAAGCAAGTTGTGTATGTTTGTTTCCATTTCATTCTAAAGAAGATATGAATGTTTTCATTTTATTCTAAGCAAGTTGTGAATGCTTCCATTTCAAGAAACAAGTTGTGAATGTCCCCATTTTTTCATAAACAGGTTGTGAATGTTTCCATTTCATTCCAAATAGGTTGTGAATGTTTGCATTTTATTCCACACATGTTGTGAATGTTTCCATTTTCATTCTAACTATGTTGTGAACATTTCCATTGTAAACAAGTTGTGAATGTTTCGATTTTATTCCAAATAAGTTATGAGTGTCTCTATTTCATTCTAAATAATTTGTTAATGTTTCCATTTCATTCTAACCTTGTTATGAATGTTTGCTTTTCATTCTAATGAGGTTGTGAATGTTTCCATTCTAAACAAGTTATGAATGTTTGTTTTTTATTCTAAACAATTTGTGAATCCTTTCAACACACTTGAAACAAGTTAGCAATGTTGAGATTTCAATCAACACAAGTTGTGAACATTATCATTTCATTGTAAAGAAGTTGTGAATGTTTCCATTCTAAACAAGATGTGAATGTTTCCATTTCATTCCAAACTAGTTGTGAATGTTTTAATTTCATTCCAAAACAAGTTATGAATGTTTCCATTTCATTCCAAACAAGTTGTGAATGTTTCCATTTCATTCCAAACAAGTTGTGAATGTTTCCATTTCATTCCAAACTAGTTGTGAATGTTTCCATTTCATTCCAAACTAGTTGTGAATGTTTCCATTTCATTCCAAACAAGTTGTGAATGTTTCCATTTCATTCCAAACAAGTTGTGAATGTTTCCATTTCATTCCAAACTAGTTGTGAATGTTTCCATTTCATTCCAAATAAGTTGTGAATGTTTCCATTCATTAAACAAGTTGTGAATCTTTCCATTTCATTTTAAACAAGTTGTGAATGTTTCCATTTCATTCCAATGTTTCCATTTCATTCCAAACTAGTTGTGAATGTTTCCATTTCATTCCAAACAAGTTGTGAATGTTTCCATTTCATTGTAAACAAGTTGTGAATGTTTCCATTTTCATTCTAAACAAGTTGTGAATGTTTCCATTTCATTCTAAACAAGTTGTGAATGTTTCCATTTCATTCCAAACAAGTTGTGAATGTTTCCATTTCATTCCAAAGTTATGAATGTTTCCATTTCATTCCAAACAAGTTGTGAATGTTTCCATTTCATTCCAAACAAGTTGTGAATGTTTCCATTTCATTCCAAACAAGTTGTGAATGTTTCCATTTCATTCCAAACAAGTTGTGAATGTTTCCATTTCATTCCAAACAAGTTGTGAATGTTTCCATTTCATTCCAAACAAGTTGTGAATGTTTCCATTTCATTCCAAACAAGTTGTGAATGTTTCCATTTCATTCCAAACAAGTTGTGAATGTTTCCATTTCATTCCAAACAAGTTGTGAATGTTTCCATTTCATTCCAAACAAGTTGTGAATGTTTCCATTTCATTCCAAACAAGTTGTGAATGTTTCCATTTCATTCCAAACAAGTTGTGAATGTTTCCATTTCATTCCAAACTAGTTGTGAATGTTTTTCATTTCATTCCAAACAAGTTGTGAATGTTTCCATTTCATTCCAAACAAGTTGTGAATGTTTCCATTTCATTCCAAACAAGTTGTGAATGTTTCCATTTCATTCCAAACAAGTTGTGAATGTTTCCATTTCATTCCTAAACAAGTTGTGAATGTTTCCATTTCATTCCAAACAAGTTGTGAATGTTTCCATTTCATTCCAAACAAGTTGTGAATGTTTCCATTTCATTCCAAACAAGTTGTGAATGTTTCCATTTCATTCCAAACAAGTTGTGAATGTTTCCATTTCATTCCAAACAAGTTGTGAATGTTTCCATTTCATTCCAAACAAGTTGTGAATGTTTCCATTTCATTCCAAACAAGTTGTGAATGTTTCCATTTCATTCCAAACTAGTTGTGAATGTTTCCATTTCATTCCAAACTAGTTGTGAATGTTTCCATTTCATTCCAAACAAGTTGTGAATGTTTCCATTTCATTCCAAACAAGTTGTGAATGTTTCCATTTCATTCAAAACAAGTTGTGAATGTTTCCATTTCATTCCAAACAAGTTGTGAATGTTTCCATTTCATTCTAAACAAGTTGTGAATGTTTCCATTTCATTCTAAAACTAGTTGTGAATGTTTCCATTTCATTCCAAACTAGTTGTGAATGTTTTCATTTCATTCCAAACAAGTTGTGAATGTTTCCATTTCATTCCAAACAAGTTGTGAATGTTTCCATTTCATTCCAAACAAGTTGTGAATGTTTCCATTTCATTCCAAACAAGTTGTGAATGTTTCCATTTCATTCCAAACAAGTTGTGAATGTTTCCATTTCATTCCAAACAAGTTGTGAATGTTTCCATTTCATTCCAAACAAGTTGTGAATGTTTCCATTTCATTCCAAACAAGTTGTGAATGTTTCCATTTCATTCCAAACAAGTTGTGAATGTTTCCATTTCATTCCAAACAAGTTGTGAATGTTTCCATTTCATTCCAAACAAGTTGTGAATGTTTCCATTTCATTCCAAACAAGTTGTGAATGTTTCCATTTCATTCCAAACAAGTTGTGAATGTTTCCATTTCATTCCAAACAAGTTGTGAATGTTTCCATTTCATTTTAAACAAGTTGTGAATGTTTCCATTTCATTCCAAACAAGTTGTGAATGTTTCCATTTCATTCCAAACAAGTTGTGAATGTTTCCATTTCATTCTAAACAAGTTGTGAATGTTTCCATTTCATTCCAAACAAGTTGTGAATGTTTCCATTTCATTCCAAACAAGTTGTGAATGTTTCCATTTCATTCCAAAACAAGTTGTGAATGTTTCCATTTCATTCTAAACAAGTTGTGAATGTTTCCATTTCATTCTAAATAAGTTGTGAATGTTTCCATTTCATTCCAAACAAGTTGTGAATGTTTCCATTTCATTCCAAACAAGTTGTGAATGTTTCCATTTTTCCATTGTATTCAGAACATCTAGTTGTGAATGTTTCCATTTCATTCCAAACAAGTTGTGAATGTTTCCATTTCATTCCAAACAAGTTATGAATGTTTCCATTTCATTCCAAACTAGTTGTGAATGTTTCCATTTCATTCCAAACAAGTTGTGAATGTTTCCATTTCATTCTAAACAAGTTGTGAATGTTTCCATTTCATTCCAAACAAGTTGTGAATGTTTCCATTTCATTCCAAACAAGTTGTGAATGTTTCCATTTCATTCCAAACAAGTTGTGAATGTTTCCATTTCATTCCAAACAAGTTGTGAATGTTTCCATTTCATTCCAAACAAGTTGTGAATGTTTCCATTTCATTCCAAACAAGTTGTGAATGTTTCCATTTCATTCCAAACAAGTTGTGAATGTTTCCATTTCATTCCAAACAAGTTGTGAATGTTTCCATTTCATTCCAAACAAGTTGTGAATGTTTCCATTTCATTCCAAACAAGTTGTGAATGTTTCCATTTCATTCCAAACAAGTTGTGAATGTTTCCATTTCATTCCAAACTAGTTGTGAATGTTTCCATTTCATTCCAAACAAGTTGTGAATGTTTCCATTTCATTCCAAACAAGTTGTGAATGTTTCCATTTCATTCCAAACAAGTTGTGAATGTTTCCATTTCATTCCAAAAAAGTTGTGAATGTTTCCATTTCATTCTAAACAAGTTGTGAATGTTTCCATTTCATTCCAAACTAGTTGTGAATGTTTCCATTTCATTCCAAACAAGTTGTGAATGTTTCCATTTCATTCAAAAGGTTATGAATGTTTCCATTTCATTCCAAACAAGTTGTGAATGTTTCCATTTCATTGAAAACAAGTTGTGAATGTTTCTATTTCATTCCAAACAAGTTGTGAATGTTTCCATTTCATTCCAAACAAGTTGTGAATGTTTCCATTTCATTCCAAACAAGTTGTGAATGTTTCCATTTCATTCCAAACAAGTTGTGAATGTTTCCATTTCATTCCAAACAAGTTGTGAATGTTTCCATTTCATTCCAAACAAGTTGTGAATGTTTCCATTTCATTCCAAACAAGTTGTGAATGTTTCCATTTCATTCCAAACAAGTTGTGAATGTTTCCATTTCATTCCAAACAAGTTGTGAATGTTTCCATTCATTCCAAACAAGTTGTGAATGTTTCCATTTCATTCCAAACAAGTTGTGAATGTTTCCATTTCATTCCAAACAAGTTGTGAATGTTTCCATTTCATTCCAAACAAGTTGTGAATGTTTCCATTTCATTCTAAACAAGTTGTGAATGTTTCCATTTCATTCCAAACAAGTTGTGAATGTTTCCATTTCATTCCAAACAAGTTGTGAATGTTTCCATTTCATTCCAAACTAGTTGTGAATGTTTCCATTTCATTCCAAAACAAGTTGTGAATGTTTCCATTTCATTCCAAACAAGTTGTGAATGTTTCCATTTCATTCCAAACAAGTTGTGAATGTTTCCATTTCATTCCAAACAAGTTGTGAATGTTTCCATTTCATTCCAAACAAGTTGTGAATGTTTCCATTTCATTCCAAACAAGTTGTGAATGTTTCCATTTCATTCCAAACTAGTTGTGAATGTTTCCATTTCATTCCAAACAAGTTGTGAATGTTTCCATTTCATTCCAAACAAGTTGTGAATGTTTCCATTTCATTCCAAACAAGTTGTGAATGTTTCCATTTCATTCCAAACAAGTTGTGAATGTTTCCATTTCATTCCAAACAAGTTGTGAATGTTTTTCCATTTCATTCAAAACAAGTTGTGAATGTTTCCATTTCATTCCAAACAAGTTGTGAATGTTTCCATTTCATTCTAAACAAGTTGTGAATGTTTCCATTTCATTCCAAACAAGTTGTGAATGTTTCCATTTCATTTGATTGTAAACAAGTTGTGAATGTTTCCATTTCATTCCAAACTAGTTGTGAATGTTTCCATTTCATTCCAAACAAGTTGTGAATGTTTCCATTTCATTCCAAACAAGTTGTGAATGTTTCCATTTCATTCCAAAACAAGTTGTGAATGTTTCCATTTCATTCCAAACAAGTTGTGAATGTTTCCATTTCATTCCAAACAAGTTGTGAATGTTTCCATTTCATTCCAAACAAGTTGTGAATGTTTCCATTCATTCCAAACAAGTTGTGAATGTTTCCATTTCATTCCAAACAAGTTGTGAATGTTTCCATTTCATTCCAAACTAGTTGTGAATGTTTCCATTTCATTCCAAAAAAGTTGTGAATGTTTCCATTTCATTCCAAACAAGTTGTGAATGTTTCCATTTCATTCCAAACAAGTTGTGAATGTTTCCATTTCATTCCAAACAAGTTGTGAATGTTTCCATTTCATTCCAAACAAGTTGTGAATGTTTCCATTTCATTTCAAACAAGTTGTGAATGTTTCCATTTCATTCCAAACAAGTTGTGAATGTTTCCATTTCATTCCAAACAAGTTGTGAATGTTTCCATTTCATTCCAAACAAGTTGTGAATGTTTCCATTTCATTCCAAACAAGTTGTGAATGTTTCCATTTCATTCCAAACAAGTTGTGAATGTTTCCATTTCATTCCAAACAAGTTGTGAATGTTTCCATTTCATTCTAAACAAGTTGTGAATGTTTCCATTTCATTCCAAACAAGTTGTGAATGTTTCCATTTCATTCCAAACAAGTTGTGAATGTTTCCATTTCATTCCAAACAAGTTGTGAATGTTTCCATTTCATTCCAAACAAGTTGTGAATGCTTCCATTTCATTCCAAACAAGTTGTGAATGTTTCCATTTCATTCCAAACAAGTTGTGAATGTTTCCATTTCATTCCAAACAAGTTGTGAATGTTTCCATTTCATTCCAAACAAGTTGTGAATGTTTCCATTTGATTTCAAACAAGTTGTGAATGTTTTCAATTCATTCCAAACAAGTTGTGAATGTTTCCATTTCATTCCAAACAAGTTGTGAATGTTTCCATTTCATTCCAAACAAGTTGTGAATGTTTTCAAATATTCCAGTTCTGTTGTGAATGTTTCCATTTCATTCTAAACAAGTTGTGAATGTTTCCATTTCATTCCAAACAAGTTGTGAATGTTTCCATTTCATTCCAAACAAGTTGTGAATGTTTCCATTTCATTCCAAACAAGTTGTGAATGTTTCCATTTCATTCCAAACAAGTTGTGAATGTTTCTATTTCATTCCAAACAAGTTGTGAATGTTTCAATTTCATTCCAAACAAGTTGTGAATGTTTCCATTTCATTCAAAACTTGTTGTGAATGTTTCCATTTCATTCCAAACAAATTATGAATAAACAGTTTTGATTTTCATTCTAAACAAGTTGTGAATGTTTCCATTTCTTTCCAAACAAGTTGTGAATGTTTCCATTTCATTCAAAACAAGTTGTGAATGTTTCTTTTCATTCTAAACAAGTTGTGCATGTTTCCATTTCATTCCAAACTAGTTGTGAATGTTTCCATTTCTTTCCAAACTAAGTTGTGAATGTTTCCATTTCATTCCAAACAAGTTGTGAATGTTTCCATTTCATTCCAAACAAGTTGTGAATGTTTCCATTTCATTCCAAACAAGTTGTGAATGTTTCCATTTCATTCCAAACAAGTTGTGAATGTTTCCATTTCATTCCAAACAAGTTGTGAATGTTTCCATTTCATTCCAAACAAGTTGTGAATGTTTCCATTTCATTCCAAACAAGTTGTGAACGTTTTCATTTCATTCCAAACAAGTTTTGAAAGTTTCCATTTCATTCCAAACAAGTTGTGAATGTTTCCATTTCATTCCAAAACATGTTGTGAATGTTTCCATTCATTCCCAAAAGTTTGTGAATGACTCTTTTTCATTTTAAATAAGTTGTGAATGTTTCCATTTCATTCTAAATAGTTGTTGTGAATGTTTTCATTTCATTCAAAACAAGTTGTGAATGTTTCCATTTCATTTTAAACAAGTTTGTGTATCCATTTCCATTCCAAACAAGTTGTGAATGTTTCCATTTCATTCCAAACAAGTTGTGAATGTTTCCATTTCATTCCAAACAAGTTGTGAATGTTTCCATTTCATTCCAAACAAGTTGTGAATGTTTCCATTTCATTCCAAACAAGTTGTGAATGTTTCTATTTCATTCCAAACAAGTTGTGAATGTTTCCATTTCATTCCAAACAAGTTGTGAATGTTTCCATTTCATTCCAAACAAGTTGTGAATGTTTCCATTTCATTCCAAACAAGTTGTGAATGTTTCCATTTCATTCCAAACAAGTTGTGAATGTTTCATTTCATTCTAAACAAGTTTGTGAATGTTTCCATTTCATTCCAAAAAAGTTTTGAATGTTTTCATTTCCATTTTCATTCCAAAACAAGTTGTGAATGTTTCCATTTCATTCCAAAACAAGTTGTGAATGTTTCCATTTCATTCTAAACAAGTTGTGAATGTTTCCCATTTCATTCAAAAGGAAGTTGTGAATGTTTCCATTTTCATTCTAAACAAGTTGTGAATGTTTCCATTTCATTCAAAACAAGTTGTGAATGTTTCCATTTCATTCCAAACAAGTTGTGAATGTTTCCATTTCATTCCAAACATAGTTGTGAATGTAAATGTTTCAATAAAAAAAATAGTGAATTTTCCATTTCATTCTAAACAAGTTGTGAATGTTTCCATTTCATTCCAAACAAGTTGTGAATGTTTCCATTTCATTCTAAAATTGTTGTGATCATTTCTCTTTCATTTTAAACAAGTTGTGAATGTTTTTCATTCCAAACAAGTTGTGAATGTTTCCATTTCATTCTAAACAAGTTGTGAATGCTTCCATTTCATTGAAACAAGTTGTAAATGTTTCCATTTCATTCTAAACAAGTTGTGAATGTTTTCCATTCTAAGTAAGGGTGAATGTTTCCATTCCATTCTAAACTAGTTCCAAGTGTTTCCACTCCAAACAAGTTGTGAGTGTTTCCATTTCATTCCAAACTAGTTCTAAATGTTTCCATTTCATCCTAAACAAGTTGTGAATGTTTCCATTTCAAACAAGTTTGTGAATGTTTCCATTTCATTCTAAACATGTTGTGAATGTTTCCACTACATTCCAAACAAGTTGTGAGAGTTTTCATTACATTCTAAACAAGTTGTGAATCTTTCCACTATAAACTAGTTGTGAAGGTTTCCATTTCATTCTAAACAAGTTATGAATGTTTCAATTTCATTCCTGAAGAAGTTATCAATTTTCTCATTCCAAACAAGTTGTAAATATTTCCATTTCATTCCAAACAAGTTGTGAATGTTTCCATTTCATTCCAAACAAGTTGTGAATGTTTCCATTTCATTCCAAACAAGTTGTGAATGTTTCCATTTCATTCCAAACAAGTTGTGAATGTTTCCCATTCCAAACAAGTTGTGAATGTTTTCGTTTCATTGTAAATAAGTTATGAATGTTTCCATTTCAAAAGAAACTAGTTTAATTTTTCCATTTAATTCCAAACAAGTTGTGAAAGTTTCCATTCTAAACAAGTTGTGAATGTTTCCATTCCACCCTGAATGAGTTGTGAACATTTCCAGTTAAAACAAGTTAGGAACATTTCTATTTTAAAGTTAACAAGTTGCAAATGTTTCAATATCACTTAAAATAGGTTATGAATGTTTCCATTTCATTCCAAAAAAGTTGTGAATGTTTCCATTTCATTCCAAACAAGTTTATAGATGTTTCCATTTCATTCCAAAAAAGTTGTGTGAATGTTTTCATTCCAAACAAGTTGTGAATGTTTCCATTTCATTCCAAACAAGTTGTGAATGTTTCCATTTCATTCCAAACAAGGTGTGAATGTTTCCATTTCATTCCAAACAAGTTGTGAATGTTTCCATTTCATTCCAAACAAGTTGTGAATGTTTCCATTTCATTCCAAACAAGTTGTGAATGTTTCCATTTCATTCCAAACTAGTTGTGAATGTTTCCATTTCATTCCAAACAAGTTGTGAATGTTTCCATTTCATTCCAAACAAGTTGTGAATGTTTCCCATTCATTCCAAACAAGTTGTGAATGTTTTCCATTTCATTCTAAACAAGTTGTGAATGTTTTAAAAATAGTTGTGAATGATTACATTTCATTCTAAACAAGTTGTGAATGTTTCCATTCCAAACAAGTTGTGAATGTTTCCATTCATTTTAAACAAGTTGTGAATGTTTCCATTTCATTCTAAACTAGTTGTGAATGTTTCCATTTCATTAAACAAGTTGTGAATGTTTCCATTTCATTCTAAACAAGTTGTGAATGTTTGAATGTTTCCATTTCAAACAAGTTGTGAATGTTTCCATTTCATTTCAAACAAGTTATGAATGTTTCCATTTCATTCTAAACAAGTTGTGAATGTTTCCATTTCATTCTAAACAAGTCATGAATGTTTCCATTTCATTGTAAAACAACTTATGAATGTTTCCATTCTAAACAAGTTGTGAATGTTTCCATTCTAAACAAGTTGTGAATGTTTTTATTGGATTCATTCTAAACAAGTTGTGAATGTTTCCATTTCATTCCAAACAAGTTGTGAATGTTTCCATTTCATTCCAAACAAGTTGTGAAATGGAAACATTCAAAAAAGTTTGTGAATGTTTCTTTTCATTCCAAAAAGAAATTCATGAATGTTTCTATTCCATGGAAATATTTATGAATGTTTTCATTTCATTCTAAACAAGTTTTGAATGAAATTTCCATTCCAAACAAGTTGGGAATTCTTCCACTTAATTCTAAAGAAGTTGTGAATGTTTTGATTTCTTTCAAACAAGTTATGAAAGTTTCCATTCAAAACAAGTTGTGAATATTTCTCTTCCAAACAAGTTTTTTTTTTTTGCATCCCAAACAACTTATTTAGAATGAAGTGAAAGTGTTCATAACTTATTTGGAATGGAAACAAGCACAACTTGTTTAGAATGAAATAAAAAATTTTACAACTTTTTTAGAATCAAATAGAAATATTCACAACTTGTTTGCAATGGAAACATTCCTAACTTGTTTAGGATGAAATGGAAGCATTCAAAATTTGTTTAGAATGAAATGAAAGCATTTATAACTTGTTTAGAATGAAATGGAAACAATAAAAACTTGTTTAGAATGAAATGGAAATATTCATAACTTGTTTTGAATGAAAACATTCACAAACTTGTTTCGATTCAAAGGAAAACATTCATAACCTATTCAGAATGGAAACATTTGAAACTTCTTTAGACTAAACTGGAAATGTTCATAACTTATTTAGAATAAAATGAAAACATTCATAACTTGTTTAGAATGAAATGGAAACACTCATAACTTGTTTGGAATGGAAACATTCACAACTATTTAGGAAATGGAAACATTCACAACTTGTTTAGAATGAAATGGAAACATTCACAACATGTTTAGAATGAAATGGAAACATTCACACAAGTTTGTTTGGAATGGAAACATTCGTAACTTGTTTAGAATGAAATGGAAACATTCATAACTTGTTTTGGAATGGAAACATTCACAACTAGTTGAATGAATGGAAACATTGGAAACTTGTCTAGAATGGAAACATTTGCTATTTATTTAGAATAAAATGGAAAGATTCACAACTTGTTTGGAATGAAATGGAAACATTCATAACTAATTTAGAAGAAAATGGAAACATTTAAAACTTGTTTAGAATGAAATGGAAACATTCACAACTTTTTTTTGGAATGGAAACATTCACAGTTTATTTAGATTGAAATGAAACATTCACAAGCTTTTTAGAATGAAAAGGAAATATTCACAACTTGTTTGGAATGGAAACATTCATAAGTTGTTTAGAATGGAAACATTCACAACTTGTTTAGAATGAAATGGAAACATTCACAACTTGTTTGGAATGAAATGAAAACATTCACCTTGTTTGGAATGAATAGAAACATTCACAACTTATTTAGAATGAAATGGAAACATTCACAACATGTTTTAGAATGAAATGGAAACATTCACAACTTGTTTAGAATGAAATGGAAACATTCATAACTTGTTTGGAATGGAAACATTCACAACTTATTTAGAATGAAATGGAAACATTCACAACTTGTTTAGAATGAAAATGGAAACATTCACAACTTGTTTAGAATGAAATGGAAACATTCACAACTTGTTTGGAATGAAATGGAAACATTCACAACTTGTTTAGAATGAAATGGAAACATTCACAACTTGTTTAGAATGAAATGGAAACATTCACAACTTGTTTTGGAATGAAATGGAAACATTCACAACTTGTTTAGGAATGGAAACATTCACAACTAGTTTAGAATGAAATGGAAACATTCACAACTTGTTTATAATGAAATGGAAACATTCACAACTTGTTTAGAATGAAATGGAAACATTCACAACTTGTTTGAATGAAATGGAAACGTTCACAACTTTTTGAATGAAAACATTCACAAACTTGTTTAGAATGAAATGGAAACATTCACAACTTGTTTAGAATAAACTTGTTTAAAACATTCACAATATTCACAAGTCTTTGGAATGAAATGGAAACATTCACAAGTTGTTTGGAATATAAATATTCATAACTTGTTTCAAAACAAAACATTCAGAAGTTGTTAGATTTGGAGTCATTCTTAACTTTTTTACAATGAAATAGAAACAATCAAAAACTGTTTAGAATGAATGAAGGGGAAACATTCACAACTTATTTAGAATGAAATGGAAACAGTCACAACTTGGTTTGGAAAGGAAACATTCACAAGTTGTTTAAAATCATATGGAAAAATTCACAACTTGTTTGGAATGAAATGGAAACATTCACAACTTGTTTGGAATGAAATGGAAACATTCACAACTTGTTTGGAATGGAAACATTCACAACTTGTTTGGAATGAAATGGACACATTCACAACTTGTTTTGAAATGAAATTGAAACATTCACACTTGTTTTTGTTTGAATGAATGGAAACATTCACAACTTGTTTTGGAAAAAAATGGAAACATTCACAACTTGTTTAGAATGAAATGAGAACATTCATAACTTGTTTCGAATGGAAGCAATCATAGCATATTATGAATGAAAAGGAAACATTCACAACCTACTTGGAAGAAACACTCATAACTCGCTTGGAATGAAATGCGAACATTCACAACTTGTTTAGAACAGAAATTCACAACTTGTTTGTATGAAAACATTCACATTTTCTTTAGAATGGAAATACTCACAACTTGTTTAGAATGAATGAAAAAGAAATATTCACAACTTATTTTTGAATGAAATGGAAACATTCACAACTTGTTTAGAATGAAGTGAAAATATTCACAACTTGTTTGGAATGAAATGGAAACATTCACAACTTGTTTAGAATGAAATGGAAACATTAACAACTTGTTTGGAGTGAAATGGAAACATTCACAACTTGTTTGGAATGAAATGGAAACATTCACAACTTGCTTTAGAATAAAATAAAAAACATTCACAACTTTTTTTTGGAATAAAATGGAAACATTCACAACTTGTTTAGAATCAAATGAAATGGAAACATTCACAACTTGTTTTGAATGAAATGGAAACATTCACAACTTGTTTGGAAAAAATGGAAACATTCACAACTTGTTTAGAATGAAATGGAAACATTCACAACTTGTTGGAATGAAAATGATTCCCAACTTGTTTAGAATGAAATGGAAACATTCACAACTTGTTTGGAACTAAATTGAAACATTCACAACTTGTTTCGAATGAAATGGAAACATTCACAACTAGTTTAGAATGAAATGGAAACATTCACAACTTGTTTTGGAATGGAATGGAAACATTCACAACTTGTTTAGAATGAAGTGGAAACATTCACAACTTGTTTTGGAATGAAATGGAAACATTCACAACTTGTTTGGAATGAAATTGAAACATTCACAACTTGTTTAGAATGAAATGGAAACATTCACAACTTGTTTGGAATGAAATTGAAAACATTCACAACTTGTTTAGAATGAAATGGAAACATTCACAACTTGTTTGAGTGAAAACATTCAAAACTTGTTTAAAATGAAATGGAAACATTCACAACTTGTTTTGAATAAAATAAAAAACATTCACAACTTGTTTAGAATGAATGGAAACATTCACAACTTGTTTGAAATGAAATGGAAACATTCACGCCTTGCTTGGAAATGAAACTTTCACAACTTGTTAAGAATGGAACAGAAATATTCACAACTTATTTAGAATGAAATGGAAACATTCACAACTTGTTTGGAAAAAATGGAAACATTCACAACTTGTTTGGAATGAAATGGAAACATTCACAACTTGTTTGGAATGAAATGGAAACATTCACAACTTGTTTGGAATGAAATGGAAACATTCACAACTTGTTTGGAATGAAATGGAAACATTCACAACTTGTTTGGAATGAAATAGAAACATTCACAACTTGTTGAGAATGGAAACATTCACAACTTGTTTGGAATGAAATGGAAACATTCACAACTTGTTTGGAATGAAATGGAAACATTCACAACTTGTTTGGAATGAAATGGAAACATTCACAACTTGTTTGGAATGAAATGGAAACATTCACAACTGTTTGGAATGAAATGGAAACATTCACAACTTGTTTGGAATGAAATGGAAACATTCACAACTTGTTTGGAATGAAATGGAAACATTCACAACTTGTTTGGAATGAAATGGAAGCATTCACAACTTGTTTTGGAATGAAATGGAAACATTCACAACTTTTTAGAATTAAATAGAAACATTCACAAATTGTTTTGAGTAATGAAATGGAAACATTCACATCGTGTGTCATTGTAATGGAGTATTCACAACTTCTGATGGAGGAGAACACTTTGAGAGGAGATTCCCCAGTGGAGGATGTTTGAAATACTTTCAGAACAAACACGGGTTAGGAGGTCCCCGGTGTCACAATTCCCGGGGAGGAGCCTCCGACGCCCAAGTCAGTATTTTCAGATAACTGGATTATCACAACTTTTGTGTATTCAAAGAGAAACATTCACAACTTACCCTGAATGAACGCTTTCTGGGTGTTTTATACAGGAGGCGTGCAGAAGCCATTTTTGGAATAGAAACATCCACAAGATTATGACACGTGAATGGAAACATTCACAACTTTTTCGGGAATTCGAAGGGAATGTATCTCATTCAACGAAAGTCGCTGGGCTGACAGCCTAGTGAATTCCGAAACATTCATATCGAGGCGTCCCTCTGAAACATTGTCCCAGTGATAGAATGTCAGAATGTAATGGGGGAACTTTATGGGGAGGTGTCAGAGGCTGTTTAAATGCTTTGTTGGAACCTTTCGAGGTTACTTAACGAATCGGGGCATATATTACCCGAGGATGGTTCCTCCGAGGGGTACTTCTGTTTCCGAAGAGGGTTCGATCGTTCTACCGAGGTTGGTCCTACCATTGCCACAAGGGAGCGAATTCCCTATATTAGGCCAACTTGTTTCGTTTATCCTTCTGACCTCGGCTGGTAGTTTCCCTCTGAAAAGGAAAGTACTCCAACAAGTTTGGGAATGGAAACATTCACAACTCGTTTATGAAATGGAAACATTCACAACTTGTTTGGAATGAAATAGAAACATTCACAACTTTGGAATGGAATGGAAACATTCATAACTTGTTTAGAATGAAATGGAAACATTCACAACTTGTTTTTGGAAGGGAAACATTCACAACTTGTTTGGAAATGGAAACATTCACAACTTGTTTAAATAAAAATGGAAGCATTCACAACTTGTTTGGAATGAAATGGAAACATTCACAACTTGTTTAGAATGAAATGGAAACATTCACAACCTTGTTTGGAATGGAAACATTCACAACTTGCTTAGAATGAGAACATTCACAACTTGTTTAGAATGAAATAAAAACATTCATAACTTGTTTGGAATGAAATGGAAACATTCACAACTTTTTTGGAATGAAATGGAAACATTCATAACCTTGTTTGGAATGAAATGGAAACAATCACATCTATCAAAGTTGTGACTCACAAATGGAAACCTTCACAACATTCTTTGGTCAAAGGACAAACACACACCATGTTAGCTATGAGAAACAACTTATGATGAATAGAATGATCCATCATTCAACTTGATTTGGAATGAAATGGAAAACATTCACAACTTGTTTGGAATGTAGAAACATATCACAACTTGTTTAGAATCCACATTTGCTAGTCTTTATGTAGAACAACCCAATGGAAACATTCACAACTAGTTTAGAGGGAATTTAAGGAATATTTAGAGTCATAATTATGTTTGATGGAATGAAAAGTAAAAACATTCACAACTTATTTGAATGAAACATTCAACAAAATGTTTGGAACTAAATGTAAAAATACAATCATTCATGATCGGGGAAAGGCACACAACTAGTTTAATGAATGGAAACATTCACAACTTGTTTGGAATGAACTAGAAACATTCACAACTTGTTTGGAATGAAATGGAAACATTCACAACTTGTTTAGAATGAAATGGAAACATTCACAACATATTTGGAATGAAATGGAAACATTCACAACTTGTTTAGAATGAAATGGAAACATTCACAACTTGTTTTGAAACAATGGAAACATTCACAACTTGTTTGGAATGGAAACATTCACAACTTGTTGAAGAAATGGAAACATTCACAACTTGTTTGGAATGGAAACATCACAACTTGTTTGAATGGAATGGAAACATTCACAATTTGTTTAGAATGAAATGGAAACATTCACAACTTGTTTGGAATGGAAACATTCATAACTTGTTTAGAATGAAATGAAAACATTCACAACTAGTTTTGAATGAAATGGAAACATAACTTGTTTGGAATGAAATGGAAACATTCACAACTTGTTTAGAATGAAATGGAAACATTCACAACATGTTTGGAATGGAAACATTCACAACTTGTTTAGAATGAAATAGAAACATTCACAACTTGTTTGGAATGGAAACATTCACAACTTGTTTAGAATGAAATAGAAACATTCACAACTTGTTTGGAATGAAATGGAAACATTCACAACTTGTTTGGAATAATGGAAATATTCACAACTTGTTTGGAATGGAAACATTCACAACTTTGTTTGGAATGAAAATGGAAACATTCACAACTTGTTTGAATGAAATGGAAACATTCACAACTTGTTTTGGAATGAAATGGAAACATTCACAACTTGTTTGGAATGAAATGGAAACATTCACAACTTGTTTGGAATGAAATGGAAACATTCACAACTTTGGAATGAAATGGAAACATTCACAACTTGTTTGGAATGAAATGGAAACATTCACAACTTTTGGAATGAAATGGAAACATTCACAACTTGTTTAGAATGAAATGGAAACATTCACAACTTGTTTGGAATGAAATGGAAACATTCACAACTTGTTTGGAATGAAATGGAAACATTCACAACTTGTTTGGAATGAAATGGAAACATTCACAACTTGTTTGGAATGAAAAAGAAACATTCACAACTTGTTTGGAATGAAATGGAAACATTCACAACTTGTTTGGAATGAAATGGAAACATTCACAACTTGTTTTGAATGAAATGGAAACATTCACAACTTGTTTTGGAATGGAAACATTCACAACTTGTTTAGAATGGAATGGAAACATTCACAACTTGTTTGGAATGGAAACATTCACAACTTGTTTAGAATGGAATAGAAACATTTCAACAACTTGTTTGGAATGGAAACATTTCACAACTTGTTTGGAATGAAATGGAAACATTCACAACTTGGAATGGAATGGAAACATTCACAACTATTTTAGAATGAAATAAACATTCACAACTTTTTTTGGAATGAAAATGGAAACATTCACAACAAATTTGGAATGAAACATTCACAACTTATTTGATAATGAAATGGAAACATTCACAACTAGTTTAGAAGAATGGAAACATTCACAACTTGTTTGTTTGAAATGGAAACATTCACAACTTGTTTTTGAAATGGAAACATTCACAACTTTGTTTGGATGAAATGGAAACATTCACAACTTTGTTTGGAATGAAATGGAAACATTCACAACTTGTTTGGAATGGAAACATTCACAACTTGTTTAGAATGAAATGGAAACATTCACAACTTGTTTAGAATGAAATGGAAACATTCACAACTAGTTTATAGAATGAAATGGAAACATTCACAACTTGTTTGGAATGAAATGGAAACATTCACAACTTGTTTGGAATGAAATGGAAACATTCACAACTTGTTTGGAAATGAAATGGAAACATTCACAACTTGTTTGGAATGAAATGGAAACATTCACAACTTGTTCAGAATGAAATGGAAACATTCAAAACTTGTTTGAATGGAATGGAAACATTCACAACTGTTTGGAATGAAATGGAAAACATTCACAAACTAGTTTCAGAATGGAAACATTCACAACTTGTTTAGAATGAAATGGAAACATTCACAACTTGTTTAGAATGAAATGGAAACATTCACAACTTGTTTGGAATGGAATGGAAACATTCACAACTTGTTTAGAATGGAATGGAAACATTCACAACTTGTTTAGAATGAAATAAAAACATTCACAACTATTTTTAGAATTGAAATGGAAACATTCACAACTTGTTTGAAAATGGAAACATTCACAACTTGTTTGGAATGAAATGGAAACATTCACAACTTGTTTGTGAATGAAATGGAAACATTCACAACTTGTTTAGAATGAAATGGAAACATTCACAACTTGTTTAGAATGAAATGGAAACATTCACAACTTGTTTGGAATAGAAACATTCACAACTTGTTTTGGAATGGAAACATTCACAACTTGTTTGGAATGAATGGAAACATTCACAACTTGTTTGAATGAAATGGAAACATTCACAACTTGTTTGAATGAATGGAAACATTCACAACTTGTTTGGAATGAAAACATTCACAACTTGTTTGGAATGAAATGGAAACATTCACAACTTGTTTGGAATGAAATGGAAACATTCACAACTTGTTTTTGGAATGAAAAACATTCACAACTTGTTTAGAATGAATGGAAACATTCACAACTTGTTTGGAACAATTCACATTCACAATTTGCTTGGAATGGAAACATTCACAACTTGTTTTGGAATGAAATGGAAACATTCACAACTTGTTTAGAATGAAATGGAAAACATTCACAACTTGTTTGGAAATGAAACATTCACAACTTGTTTATTAAATGGAAACATTCACAACTTGTTTGAATGAAATGGAAACATTCACAACTTGTTTGGAATAGAAACATTCACAACTTGTTTAGTATGAAACTGAAAACATCCACAGCTTGTTTTGGAATGGAAACATTCACAACTTTTTTAAAATGAATAAAAACAATCACAACTTGTTTGGAATGGAAACATTCACAACTTGTTTAGAATGAAATGGAAACATTCACAACTTGTTTGGAATGAAATGGAAACATTCACAACTTTGTTTGGAATAGAAATATTCATAATTGAAAACTATAAACAAGAATAAATGGAAAACATTCACAACTTGTTTGGAAAGAAATAGAAACATTCACAACTTGTTTGGAATGAAATGGATTTACAACTTGTTTGGAATGAAAGAAACATTCACAACTTGTTTAGAATGAATAGAAACATTCACAACTTGTTTGGGATTGGAAACATTCACAACTTGTTTAGAATGAAATAGAAACATTCACAACTTGTTTTTGGAATGGAAACATTCACAACTTGAAAGGAATGAAATGGAAACATTCACAACTTGTTTGGAATGAAATGGAAACATTCACAACTTGTTTGGAATGAAATGGAAACATTCACAACTTGTTTGGAATGAAATGGAAACATTCACAACTTGTTTTATGAAATGTCAAACATTCACAACTTGTTTGGAATGAATGGAAACATTCACAACTTGTTTGAATGGAATGGAAACATTCACAACTTGTTTTGGATGAATGGAAACATTCACAACTTGTTTAAATTGAAATGGAAACATTCACAATAGTTTGTTTGGAATGGAAAACATTCACAACTTGTTTTGAATAGAAATGGAAACATTCACAACTTGTTTGAAATGAAGAAACATTCACAACTTTTTTTGAATGGAAACATTCACAACTTGTTTTAGAATGAAATGGTAACATTCACTACTTGTTTGGATTAGAAATATTCACAACTTGTTTAGAATAGAAACATTCACAACTAGTTTGGAATGAAATGGAAACATTCACAACTTGTTTGGAATGAAATGGAAACATTCACAACTTGTTTGGAATGAAAACATTTACAACTTGTTTGAAATGGAAGCATTCACAACTTGTTTATGAAATGGAAACATTCACAACTTGTTTAGAATGAAATAGAAAAATTCACAACTTGTTTGGAATGGAAAAAAAAACATTCACAACTTGTTTGGAAAGGAAACATTCACAACTTGTTTAGAATGAAATAAAAAAATTCACAACTTGTTCAGAATGGAAACATTACAACTTGTTTAGAATGAAATGGAAACATTCACAACTTGTTTAGAATGAAATAGAAACATTCATAACTTGTTTGGAATAAAAACATTCACAACTTGTTTATGAATGGAAACATTCACAACACTTGTTTAGAATGAAATAGAAACATTCACAACTTGTTTAGAAATAGAAACATTCACAACTTGTTTAGAATGAAATGGAAACATTCACAACTTGTTTAGAATGAAATGGAAACATTCATAACTTATTTTGCAAAGGAAATGGAAACATTCACAAATTGTTTAAAATAAAATAGAAACATTCACAACTTGTTTGGAATGAAATGGAAACATTCACAACTTGTTTGAAATGGAAACATTCACAACTTGTTTAGAATGAAAACAGAAACATTCATAACTAGTTTGAATGAATGGGAAGATTCACAACTTGTTTAGAATGGAAACATTCACAACTTGTTTTGGAATGAAATGGAAACATTCACAACTAGTTTGGAATAGAAGAACAAACATCCACAACTTGTTTGGAATGAATGGAAACATTCACAACTTGTTTGGAATGGAATGGAAACATTCACAACTTGTTTGGGAATAGAAACATTCACAACTTATTTAGAATGAAATGGAAACATTCACAACTTGTTTAGAATGAAATGGAAACATTCACAACTTGTTTGGAATGAAATGGAAACATTCACAACATGTTTGGAATGAAATGGAAACATTCACAACTTGTTTGGAATGAAATGGAAACATTCATAACTTGTTTGGAATGAAATGGAAACATTCACAACTTGTTTAGAATGAAATGGAAACATTCACAACTTGTTTGGAATGAAATGGAAACATTCACAACTTGTTTAGAATGAAATGGAAACATTCACAACTTGTTTTGGAATGAAATGGAAACATTCACAACTTGTTTGGAATGGAAACATTCAGAACATGTCTAGAATGAAATGGAACATTCATAATTTGTTTGAAATAGAAATATTCACCATTGTTTAAAATGAAATAGAAACAATTACAACTTGTTCAAAATGAAATAAAAACATTCAAACTTTGTTTGAAATGGTAAAAGAACATGTTTAGAATGAAATAAAAACATTCACAACTTGTTTAAAATGAAATAGAAACAATCACAACTTGATTGGAATGGTAAGATTCACAACTTGTATTTGCATTCTAAACAAATTATGAATGTTTCTATTCCATACATGTTGTGAATGTTTCCGTTTCATTCTAAACAACTTGCAAATGTTTCCATCCTAAACAAGTTGTTAACATTTTTATTTAATTCTAAACAATTTGTAAATGTTTCCATTCTAAACAAGTTGTGAATATTTCCATTCCAAAGAAGTTGTGAATGTTTCTATTCCATACATGTTCTGAATGTTTCCATTCCAAACAAGTTTAGTATGAAATAAAAAACATTCACAACTTGTTTAGGCTAAAATAGAAACATTCACAACATGTTTAGAAAGAAATGGAAACATTCATAGCTTGTATGGAATAGAAACAATAAAACCTTGTTTGGAATGAAATAAAAACATTCACAACTTGTTTGGAATGGAAACAATCATAAAATTGTGAATGTTTCCATTTGAAACAAGTTGTGAATGTTTCCATTTCATTCTATACAATATGAGAATGTTTCTATTCCAAACAAGTTGTGAATGTTTCATTCCAAATAAGTTGTGAATGTTTACATTTATTTTAAACAAGTTGCGAATGTTTCCAACCAAAATAAGTTGTGAATGTTTCCATCTATTCTAAACAAGTAGTGAATGTTTCCATTTGAAACAAGTTGTGAATGGTTCTATTTTATTCTAAATAAGTTGTGAATGTTTCAATTCTAAACAAGTTTTTAATTTTTCTTTTTCATTCTAAATAAGTTGTGAATGTTTCCTTTCCAAACAAGTTTTGAATGTTTCCATTCTAAAGCAGTTATGAATATTTCCATTCTATTCTAAGGAAGTTGTGGATGTTTCAATTCAAAAAAAGTTGTCAATGTTTTGATTTCAATCTAATTAAGTTATGAGTATTTCTATTCCAAACAAGTTTTAAATGTTTTTATTTCATTCTAAATAAGTTACGAATGTTTCCATTCCGAACAAGTTGTTTGATTCTAGAAAAGTTATGAATATTTCTTTTGAAAACAAGTTGTGCATGTTTCCATTTCACTCTAAATAAGCTGTGAATTATTTCATTTCATTCTAAACAAGTTGTTTAGAATTGAAGTATTCATAACTTGTTTGGAAAGTAAACATTTACAACTTGTTTATAATGAAATAGAAACATTCACAACCTGTTTGGAATAAAAAAATCCACAACTTGTTTGGAAATGAGACATTCTTAACTTTTTTAGAATGAAATTAAAACATTCACAACTTGTTTGGAATAAAAACATTCAAAACCTGTTTGAAGTGGAAACATTCACAACTCACTCAAAATGAAATGGAAATATTCACAACTAGATTCGAACGGAAATATCCAAAACTTTTTTGGAATGAAATGGAAATATTCACAAATTTTTTAGAATGGAAACATTGACAACTTCTAACATTGACAACTTCTATGGAATTGAAACTTTTACAACTTCTTTGCAATAGAAGCATTCACAACTTGTTTGATATGGAAACTTTCTCAACTTGTTTAGAATGACACAGAAACATTGTTAACTTTTTTGGAATAGAAACATTCAAAACCTGTTTGGAATGGAAACATTCATAACTTCTTTAGAATGAAATGGAAACATTTACAACTTATTTTGAATGGAAACATTAGTAACATGCTTGGAATGCATCGGAAAGATTCCCAACTAGTTTGGAACAGAAATGTTCACAACTTGTTTAGATTGGAAACGTTCACAACTTCTTTGCAATAGAAAAGTTCACAACTTGTTTGGAATTGAAGGACAAGTTGGGAGTGTTTCCATTCTAAACAAGTTATGAATGTTTCCATTTATTCTAAACAAGTTTTGAATGTTTCCATTTGAAACAAGTTGTGAATGTTTCTATTTCCCTCTAAACAAGTTGTGAATGTTTCTATTTCATTCTAAATAAGTTTTGAATATTTCCGTTCTAAACCAGTTATGAATGTTTTCCATTCTAAACAAGTTGTGAATGTTTCCATTCCAAACCAGTTGTGAATGCTTCCATTTTAAACAAGTTGTGAATCTTTCCACGCCACTCTAAACAAGTTGTGAATGTTTCCATTCTATTCTAAATAAATTGTGAATATCTCCATTCCAAGCAAGTGATTAATATTTCAATTTCATTCTAAATAAGTTTTGACTGTCTCCAATCCAAATAAATTGTGAATGTTTTCATTTCCTTTTAAATATGTTGTGAATGTTTCCATCCTAATCAAGTTCTTCCATTTTGTACAAGTTGTGAATGTTTCTATTCAAAACAAGTTGTTTTTACTCTAAACAAGTTGTGAATGATTCCATTACATTATAAACAACTTTTTTAGAATAGAAACCTTCATAACTTGTTTGGAATAGAAACATTCACAACGTATTTGAAATGGAAACATTCACAACTTGTATGGAATAGAAACACTCACAACTTGCTTTGAATGGAAACAATCAAAACTTGTTTAGAATGAAAACAAGCACAACTTATTTGGAATGGAAACATTCGCAACTTGTCTCGAATAAAATGGAAACATTCACAATGTGTTTAGAATGAAATGGAAACATTCACAACTAGTTTAGAATGGAAATATTTGGAGCCTGTTTGGAGTGAAATGGAAACATTTATAAACAAGTTTGGAATGTAAACATTGATAACTTGTTAGGAATTGAAACATTCACAACTTGTTTGGAATGGAAACACTCATAATTTGTTTAGAATGAAATAGAAACCTTCACAACTTATTTGGAAAAGAAATATTCACAACATGTTTGGAATGGAAACATTCTCATCATATTAAGAATGAAATAAAAACATTCACAACTTGTTTGGAATAGAACCATTCAAAACCTATTTCGAATGGAAACAATCACAACTTGTTTAGAATGAAATCAAAACATTCAGAGCATATTGGGAATGCAAATATTCAGAACTTGTACATAATAGAAATGTTCACAATTTGATTGGAATAAAAATATTCACAACTTGTTTAGAATGAAATAGAATCGTTCACAACCTGTTTGGAATGGAAATATTCATAACTTGTTTAGAATGAAATAGAAACATTCACAACTTGATTAGAATGAAATAGAAACATTCACAACTTGATTAGAATAAAACCAATAACAACTTGTTTGCAATGAAATTGAAATAATCACAACTTGTTTAGATTGAAATGGGAACGATGATAACTAGTTTGGAATAAAATACTTATAGCTTGTTTGGAATGAAATGGAAACATTTGTAAGTAGTTTGAAATGGAAACATTCACAACTTGTATAGAATAAAAACATTCACAACTTGTTTATAATGAAAGGGAAACATTAACAACTTGTTTAGAATGGACACATTCACAACCTGTTTAAAATGGAAACATTCAAATCTTGTTTGGAAGGAAATATAAACATTCACAACTTGTTTTGAATGAAATGGAAACATTAACAACTTGTTTGGAGTGAAATAGAAACATTCATAGTTTGTTTGGAATGGAAATATTTACAATTTGTTTGGATTGAAAACATTCACAACTTGTTTGGAATAGAAACTTTCACAAGTTGTTTCAAATGAAATTGAATCATTCACAACTTGTTTAGAATGAAATGGAAATATTCCCAACTTGTTTCATGCCAAACAAGTTGTGAATGTTTATATTTCATTCTAAACATGTTGTGAATGTTTTCATTCCAAGCTAGTTGTGAATGTTTCCATTCCAAACAAGCTGTGAATATTTTTATTCCAAACATGCTGTGAATGTTTTTATTCCAAACATGTTATGAATGTTTCTATTCTAAACAAGTTATGAATGTTTCTATTCTAAACAAGTTGTGAATTTTTCCATTTCATTCTAAATAAGTTGTGAACATTTTAATTCCAAACAATTTGTAAATGTTTCCATTCCAAACTAGTTGTGAATGTTTCTATTTCCATTCTAAACAAGTTGTGAATGTTTCCATCCCAAACAAGTTGTGAATGTTTCTATTTCATTTTAAAGATTTGTGAATATTTCTATTCCAAACAAGTTGTGAATATTTCTATTCCAAAAAAGTTGTGAATGTTTCTATTTCATTCTAAAGAATTTGTGAATATTTTCATTCCAAACAAGTTGTGAACATTTCTGTTTCAAACAAGTTGTGAATGTTTCCATTTTAAACAAGTTGTGCATGTTTCCATTCTAAACAAGTTGTGAATGTTTCCATTCGAAACAAGTTATGAATGAATCCATTCAAAACAAGTTGTGAATGATTCAATTCCAAACATGTTATGAATATTTCTATTCCAAAGAGGTTGTGAATGTTACCATTTGAAACAGGTTGTGGGTGTTTCAATTTAAAACATGTTATGAATCTTTCTGTTCGAAACAAGTTGTGAATGCTTCTATTCTAAACAAGTTGTGGTTGTCACCATTCCAAATAAGTTGTGAATGTGTCTATTCCAAACAATTTGTGAATGTTTCCATTCTAAAAAAGTTTGGAATCTTTCCATTTCAAACAAGTTATGAATGCTACCACTCAAAACAAGTTGTCAATGTTTCCATTCAACACAAGTTGTGATTATTTCTATTTCATTTTAAACAAGTTGTTAATGTTTTTATTTCATTATAAACAAGTTGTGCATGTTTCTACTTCATTCTAATCAATTTGTGAATGTTTCCATTTGATTGTAAACATATTATGAGTGTTTCTATTTCATTCTACAAATGTTGTTATTATTTGTCCAAACCAATTATGAATGTTTCAATTTCATTCTAACCAAGTTGTGAATGTTTCCATTTGAAAAAAGTTATGAATGTTTCTATTTCATTCTAAACACGTTTTGATTGTTTCTATTTTGATAAGTTATGCATGTTTCTATTCTGAACAAGTTGTGGATGTTTTTATTGTAGGGTTTCGAGAGCCAAACAAGCACAGTGGAATTGAACCGAAACCCTCCAGGATCTAAGTGAAACGGGGTAAACTTGGTGTTCGAAAATTTTTATACCTAATTTCGGTTGAGATTTCTCACCCAACTGTAAAGTCGAATCACAAAACCTAAACAATTGACGTGTACAAGCTTTCTACGGTATCTACATGAGCCTCTCGGGATCACCACGCTTACACCATGTCCTGGCAGATGGGTTTCTCTTGTGCTCGCAGTGCTAGGTTACGTCTTCTAAGGAATTGTAAGAGAATAGTGCGGCTGTTTTTTTTCGAAGGCTAGGGCAAGGCTGCGAATTTCTCACTAAAAGTTGTATTTATAGTGAGACTCAACTTCTAGGCCTAATGGGTTTCAAAGCCCTAATCCAATTAGGCTTTAATTTCGGGCTTAATAATGGCTCAACTTTTGGGCCAATTATTAACACGAAATTATCATGAAACCATAACCCAAATAATTAGCCCATGCACTCTAATAATCCAAATAGCTCTATGTGTGTGACGCAATAGGCTCTTACCACATTGCCAATGATCATAAATCACATTTATGATCATAAGCAATGAGCGGTGTCTAGCAACACATCATTGTTGCCTAAGTGACAAGATTGTCGATGATTCGACTAAACCTTTATGATCATTACCCATATATGCCATTGTCCCTTTGTCCAATATATCAAGACTAGGCATGAGACATGGAATGTGTCACTCTTGTATAGCCCAATCTTTGGTTTCTTGATTATCGAGTAGACTAACTTAAATTGATGACATTGATATTGTATATCAACTCATTCGAGCATGGCCATGCGTTTTCTAAGTCTCACTTTATCAAAGGACCCGAAGATATTACTCCAGTTACATAGGAGGGACAAATCTCATCTTGATCATACAAATCCCTTCGCATGATATGTGACACACCCAATGACCTCTTTCAAGTTCACTCAGTTACAAGCAACAAAGGGAAGGATTAAATTATGTGACTCACATGTTGTTACCATCTCACAAAAATGGGAGAATTACAAGCGTGTCATAATGGCTAAAAACCATTATATTGTGTAATTCTCACCATAGTGATTGAACTGTGAGGGTTAAAAGGCATGATCAACACCTCCTTAAAAGTGTTCCAAGTTGGTAACTTGGCCCCCAAGAAAAGCCTAAATGATTGCTTGTTTGTCAAGCAACCTATGGACTTTTTTGTAAGGTTTTGGAAATTCGGGTACTCAATTGCAAAACTCTCAAGAAAGAGACTTGGAGAGTTATGGGAAGGATATAAATGGTATGAAAGTGCTATTGGAGGACCAAATTACTCATGGAAGACAAGTTTGGACAAAAGGAAACACTAAAGGCAATAAGGACCTAAATGTCCTAGTGTAAACCTTAAGGTGTTCAAGCTTTTGACTTAAGTCTAAGGGTGGAATTTTGGGGTTATCCCACCTTGGGGGAGGCAGCCAAGACTTGATAATTAGTCAAAAATGTTGGGCACATGTGTACCAATGAGTTTAAGACAAAGAAACCATAATTAGTGAGAAGGAAAATGACATAAAGCAAGGTTAAACTTGTTAAGTGTGTTTTGTGCCCTTAAGCTCATTTAAGGCCATTTAAGTGGCCAAATCACTTATCCCTCTCTCATTTTCGTCCTCCCCCAGCCCAAGAACACAGCCATACTTTCTCCATAGCCACCACACCTTCAAACTTGCAATTGATTGAAATTGAAGGCAAAAGGAAGCAATTGGAAGCAAACTAGAGCTATTTCTTGGATACTTCAAGGATCAAGCTTGATTTTCGGCCTACCCACTTTGGTAAGGGTTCTCTTGCTCTCATGGGTTGTTTTCTATATTTTCAAGCAACCATGGAGCTAGGGCTAAGCTTGGAAGAGAGCCATGAGCTTGATGAACCAAGCTTAGTGAGGGGAGTGCACTTATTGAAGGTTTTGTGACCTAGTGTGAAGTGCACAAAGATGGCAGTGAAATGAGGGTTTCTAGAGCCCAAAGTTAGTACTAACTAGTGTTAAAATCCTCCTAAGACCAAGCATTAGCTTGAGGAGGGCTTCCATAGTGATTTGGTTATGTTTATTATGTGTTTTATGGACTAACCTATGGTATATTGTTGCTGCTGCATTTCATGTGTTTGTTGGTTGTGAATGGCTGCTGCATTTGGTTGCTATATCTTGTATATATGCATTGTGGTTTTTGTTTTTTAGTGTCTTTGGATGCAGGTTTTAATGATGGTCACATTGCCTATTGAATCCAAGTGTTACCCTTACTAAGTTTCTCAATGAAACTTACTCCCCTCAATTCTGTCATTTCAGGTCCAGCAGAAAGATCACCTTCAAACTAACTTTTGTGGTTTGATTTTTGATCTGAAATTTCAGGTACATGAACTTCCATATGTCTAGTTATGATCTTGAAAGTTTGGTGATTTTAGGAGCACATTTGGTATTTTTAATGGTGGTACTTATTGTGTTGTGCAGCAGCTGTCCAGCATCCTGTTTCTGGAGTCCATTGTGTCTCAAGAACTCCTGTAACCTTAGGGTTCGTATTTAGCTGAGTTAAGACCATATTTTAGTGCATGTATGCATGTACATGTAGTGTATGTAAAATGAGACAAGTATGTGAACATTTGGGTAATGTTTTGGCTATGTAAGTGATGTGGTGCAAAGCTGCCTAAGTGTGAATGATGGGCTGCTTACTTGTAAATTCTGTTTTGGCCACATAAGTTTGCTAGATGCAAGAGAATGTAATTCCTATGTGTATTGGACATGTATGGGATAGCCTTGGAGGGCTTTCCCCTTGTGAATGAAGTGTTTGCATGGTTTGGAAAAATTGTATGGGCAAAATGGTCCAAAAGTTGCCAGAATTTTGACCATGTACCTAAAGTTTAATATCTCCCTGTGTAGAATGAATCTTGGTATGAAATTTTGACCACACCTAGAGAACATCTAGAGGTTGAACTAGAATTTGGAATTTCTGAATTTGGAGCCCTGTAGCCAAAGATATGATGTTGCAAAATTGGCTAAGTTACTGTTCATTTGGTCAGAATTTTGTAACCAACTTAAAAAATCCATAACTTGGTCCATAGGTGGGCTATTGATGTAAAAAAAAATTCATTGGTTTGCTCTAAGTCTCTACTTGATAATGGAGCAAATAAAATAGGGGGTACATGGCTAGAATGATACAGTTTATTAGTGGAAGTTACAGGTGCAGTAGCTGGCCACTAGAACTTAACAAGATTGCCTAATGTGTGGAAGCCAAAACTAAGACTTGTGCTAGTGTTTTCCTTCTTTGCTGCCATGGTGTGCATGAAATGTGAATATGTGTGTGATGGTTGGACCAATATGCATGTGTTTACATAGTGCCCAAGAGGGCCACTTGGGTATGCACACTAAGGGTAGTGTTCTGATGGCCTACAGAACATTACCAATCCTGGGAGTCTAAATGCACAGTTTTGGCACCATAACTGGACTACCCCGGAGTGGGTAACACATGTAGGGAACCTTGATGACCTTAGGTCAAAGGACTATATATACCATGATCACTATGGGAACCACTTATGACACTCATATAACGATCCATTTAGCGTTCTCATGGTGGGTCGGTCCAGTACACAAGTTCTCCAACTTGTACCGATATGTAGACTACATATCTCATATTAGTCTCCACATATGCTAGTCATTATGTATTATTATAACCTGCTCCACAATAATACTAAACCAGGGACATTTGAGAATATCATTATTCTAGGGTTACAATTATGTGCATTACGTTACGCAGAAACAAAACAACAAACGTAATTGCTGGATTAATGCCTTAATAAAATATCATGACTTAATGTGCAAAAATACATTCATCGCATGATTGGATTTTGAGCACAACACTAACATCCATTTCATTCTAAAGATATTCTAAATGTTTCCTTTCGAAACAAGTTGTGAATGTTTACATTGCAAACAAGTTGTGAATGTTTTTATCCCAAGAAAGTTGTGAATGTTTCCATTCCAAACAACTTGCAAATATTTCCATTCCAAACACATTGTGAATGTCTCGATTTCATTGAAAGCAAGTTGTGAATGTTTCTGTTTCATTCCAAACAAGTTGTGAATGTTTCCATTCTAAACAAGTTTTGAATGTTTCTATTACAAATAAGTTGTGAATGTTTTCATTTCATTCTAAACATGCTGTGAATGCTTAATTTCCATACAAGCTGTAAACAATTCCATTCCAAACATGTTGTGATTGTTTCTAATTCAAACAAGTTGTGAATGCTTCCATTCCAAACAAGTGGTGAATGTTTCGATTTCATTCTAAAAAAGTTGTTAATTTTTCAATTCCAAATAAGTTGTAAACGTCTTCATCTCGTTCTAAACATATTGTCAACATTTTCATTCCAAATAAGTTGTGAATATTTCCATTTCTAACAAGTTGTGAATGCTTCTATTTGATTCCAAACTAGTTATGAACATTTCTATTTCATTCTAAAGAAGTTATGAATATTTTCATTCTAAGTTGTCAATGTTTCTATTTCATTCCAAACAAGTTTTGAATGTTTCCATATCATTCTAAACATGTTGTGAATGTTTTCAATCTGAACAAATTGTGAATGCCTCTATTCCAAATAAGTTCTGTCTCTTTCCAATTCATTATGAATAAGTTGTGAATGTTTCTATTTCATTCTAAACAAGTTGTGAATGTTTCAATTCCAAGCAAGCGATGAATGTTACAATTCTATACAAGTTATGAATGTTTCCATTTCATTCTAAACAAGTTGTGAATGTTTCTATCTCATTGTAAACAAGTTGTGAATATTTTGATTCCAAACAAGCTATGAATGTTTGTATTTCATTCTAAACAAGTTTGGAATGTTTCCATTACAAACAGTTGAAATATTTCCATTTCACTCTAAAAAATTGGTGAATGTTTGCATTTCATTCAAAACAAGTTGTGATTGTTTTCGTTCTGAAACAAGTTGTGAAAATTTCCATTTCATTCTAAACAAGTTGTGATTGTTTCCTTTTCGTTCTAAGCAAGTTGTAAATGTTTCCATTTTAAACAAGTTATGAAATTTTCCATTATAATCAAATTGCGATTGTTTCCATGTCACTCTAAACAAGTTGTCATTGTTTCCATTCCATTCTAAACAAGTTGTGAATGTTTTGATTTCATTTGAAATAAGATGTGAATGTTTCCATTTCAAACAAGTTGTGAATGTTTACATTTCAATCGAAACAAGTTATGAATATTTCCATTTCATTTTAAACATGTTGTGAATGTTTCCATTTCACTCTAAGCAAGTTGTGAATGTTTCCATTTCACTCTAAACAAGTTTTGAATGTTTCCATTTCACTTTAAACAAGTTGTGAATGTTTTAGTTCTAAACAAGCTGTGAATATATCAATTTTATTCTAAACAAGTTATGAATATTTCTATTTCATTCAAAATAAGTTTTGAAAATTTCCCTTCCGAACATGCTATGAACATTTCTATTTCATTTTGAAGAAGTTGTGAATGTTTACATTGCAAATAAGTTGTGAATATTAACACTTCACTATAAACAACTTGTGAATATTTGCATTTCTTTATAAACAAGCTATGAAATGTTTTCATTCCAAACAAGTTCTGAAGGATTCCAATTTATTCTAAACATGTTGTGAATGTTTCCAACACAAACAAGTTTTGAATGCTTCCTTTTCGTTCTAAACAAGTTGTGAATGTTTTCATTTCATTGTGAACAATATGTCAATGTTTTGATTCAAATAAGTTGTGAACGTTTGCATTTCATTCTACATAAGTTATGAATGTTTCCAGTTCAAGTTATGAATGCTTCCATTTCAATATACAAAAGTTGTGAATGTTTCCATTTCATTCTAAACAAGTTGTAAATTTTTCCATTCCAAACAAGTTGTGAATGTTTCCATTTCATTCTACACAGGTTATGAAAGTTTCCATTTCATTCTAAACAAGTTGTGGATCTTTCCATTACAAATAAGTTATGAATGTTTCCATTTCATTCTAAGCAACTTGTGAATGTTTAAATTTTTCTCCAACCTAGTTGTAAATGTTTCCATTACAACTAAGTTATAAATGTTTCCACTTCACTCTAATTTTTTTGTGAATGTATCCATTTGATTATAAACAACTTGGGAATCTTTCTATTTCCGAATAAGTTGTAAATGTTTCTTTGGAAAGGAATGGAAATATGGAATGAAAACATTCATAACTTGTTTGGAATAGAAACATTCACAACTTGTTAAGAATGGAAACATTCTTAACCTATTTAGAATGGAAACATTCACATCGTGCATAGAATAAAAATAGTCCTAACTTGTTTTGATTGAAATAGAAATATTCCCAACTTGTTTAGAAATAAATGGAAACATTCATAACTTGTTCAGAATGGAAACAATCAAAACTCGTTTAGAATGAAATAGAAACATTCATAACTTATTTGGAATGGAAATATTCACACCTAGTTTTGAATGAAATAGAAATTGTCACACCTTGTTTGGAATGGAAACATTCACAACTTGTTTGGAATGAAAACAAACATTCACAACTTGTTTATTGAAAAGAAACATTCACAACTTCTTTGGCATGAAATACAAATGTTCCCAACTTGTCTAGAACGGAATGGAAACATTTAGAACATGTTTGGAATTGAAACATTCACATCTTGTTTGGAATGGAAGCATTCACAATGTGTTTAGGATGGAAATATTGGAATGTTTAGATTCAAGTGGAAACAATTAGAACTTGTTTAAGTGGAAACAATTCACAACTAGTTTGGAATGGAAACATTCACAACTTGTTTCGATTGAAATGGAAACATTCATGACTAGCTTGGAATGTAGACAATAACAATGTGTTTGGGATGGATTGGAAACATTCATAACCTGTTTAGAATGAAATAGAAACATTTACATCTTAGATAGAACGAAATAGAAACATTCACAACTTGTTTGTAATTGAAACATTTGCAACTAGTTTACCATGAAATAGAAACTTTCACAACTATTTTGGAATTAAAACATTCATAACTTGTTTAGAATGAAATAGAAAGATTCACAACCTATTTGGAATGGAAAGATTCATAACATGGTTTGAATGAAATAGAAATATGGCAACTTCTTCAGAATGGAAACATTCACAACCTATTTAGAATGGAAACATTCACAACTTGTTTACAATGGTAACATTCACAACTTGTTTAGAATGGTAACATTCATGACTTGTTTACAAAGAAGGGGAAACATTTAAAAGTTTTTTGCAATGGAAACATTCACAACTTGCTTAGAATAAAAAAAAAACTTTCACAACTTGTTTGGAATGGAAACGTTCACAACTTGTTTAGAATGAAATGCAAACATTCACAACTAGTTTGGAATGGAAACATTCATAACTTGTTTAGAATGAATTGTAAACATTCCAATTTGTTTGGAATTGAAACATTCACAGCATGTTGGAAATGGTAGCATTTAGAACATTTTTAGAATGAAATGAAAACATTGACCACTTGTATAGAATTGAAACAATCACAACTTATTTAAAGTGGAATGGAAACATTCAAAACTTGTTTAGAATGGAAACATTCACAACTTGTTTAGAATGAAATAGAAACATTCACAGCTTTATTCGAATAGAAACATTCATAACCTGTTTGGAATAGAAACATACACAAGTTGTGTAAATTTTATTTTAAACAAGTTCTGAATGTTTCCATTCCAAACAAGTTGTGAATGTTTCTATTCAATACAAGTTTGAATATTTCCCTTACAAACATATTGTGCATGTTTCCATTTCATTCTGAACAGGTTGTGAATGTTTCTATTTCATTCTAAACAAGCTGTAAATGCTTCCATTCCAAACTGGCTGTGAAAATTTCTACTTCAATCTAAATAGGTTATGAATGTTTCCATTCCAAACAAGTTGTGGATGTTTCTATTTCAATCTAAAGAAGTTGTGAATGTTCCCACACCTTCCAAAACAAGTTGTAAATAATTCTAGGCCATACAAGTAGCGAACGTTTCTATTTTAACAAGTCATGAATGTTTCCATTTCATTCCAAACAAGTTGTGAACGATTCCTTTTAATTTTAAACAAGTTGTAACTGTTACCATTCCAAACAAGTTATGAATGTCTTTAATCCAAAAAATTTGTTAATGTTTCTATTTTATTCTCAACAAGTTATGAATGTTAACGTCCACACAAGTTGTGAATCTTACCATTTTGTTCTAAACAAGTTGTGAATGTTTCAGTTTCATTCTAAACAACCTTACGAGCATTTTTTTTTCATTCTAAACAAGTTGTGAATGTTTTGTTTTCATTCTAGACAGACCATGAATGTTTTCATTCCAAACAAGTTATGAATGTTTTCATTTCATTCCAAACATGTTGTAAATATTACCAATCCAAGCAAGTCGTGAATGTTTCTATTTCATTCTAAACAAGTAGTGATTTTTTGCATTCTAAACAAGTTGTAAATGTTTACTTTCAATTCTTAACAAGTTGTGAATGTTACCATTCAAAACAAGTTGTGAATGTTTCCATTTCAATCTAAACAAGTTGTGAATATTTCCATTCCAAACAAGTTGTGAATGTTTCCATTCCATTCTAAACAAGTTGTGAATGTTTCCATTTCATTCCAAACAAGTTGTGAATGTTTCCATTTCATTCCAAACAAGTTGTGAATGTTTCCATTTCATTCTAAACAAGTTGTGAATGTTTCCATTTCATTCTAAACAAGTTGTGAACAAGTTCCAAACAAGTTGTGAATGTTTCCATTTCATTCTAAACAAGTTGTGAATGTTTCCATTTCATTCCAAACAAGTTGTGTTTCCATTTTCATTCCAAACAAGTTGTGAATGTTTCCATTCTAAACAAGTTGTGAATGTTTCCATTTCAAACAAGTTGTGAATGTTTCCATTTCATTTCAAAACAAGTTGTGAATGTTTCCATTTCATTCCAAACTAGTTGTGAATGTTTCCATTTCATTCCAAACAAGTTGTGAATGTTTCCATTTCTTTCTAAACAAGTGGTGAATGTTTCCATTTCATTCCAAACAAGTTGTGAATGTTTTTTCATTCCAAACAAGTTGTGAATGTTTCCATTCCAAACAAGTTGTGAATGTTTCCATTTCATTCCAAACAAGTTGTGAATGTTTCCATTTCATTCCAAACAAGTTGTGAATGTTTCCATTTCATTCCAAACTAGTTGTGAATGTTTCCATTTATTCCAAACAAGTTGTGAATGTTTCCATTTCATTCCAAACAAGTTGTGAATGTTTCCATTTCATTCCAAACAAGTTGTGAATGTTTCCATTTCATTCTAAATAAGTTGTGAATGTTTCCATTTCATCCAAACAAGTTGTGAATGTTTCCATTTCATTCCAAACAAGTTGTGAATGTTTCCATTTCATTCCAAACAAGTTGTGAATGTTTCCATTTCATTCCAAACAAGTTGTGAATGTTTCCATTTCATTCCAAACAAGTTGTGAATGTTTCCATTTCATTCTAAACAAGTTGTGAATGTTTCCATTTCATTCCAAACAAGTTGTGAATGTTTCCATTTCATTCTAAACAAGTTGTGAATGTTTCCATTTCATTCCAAACAAGTTGTGAATGTTTTTTTCATTCTAAACAAGTTGTGAATGTTTCCATTTCATTCAAACAAGTTGTGAATGTTTCCTATCGCAAACAAGTTGTGAATGTTTCCATTTCATTCTAAACAAGTTGTGAATGTTTCCATTTCATTCTAAACAAGTTGTGAATGTTTCCATTCCAAACAAGTTGTGAATGTTTCCATTTCATTCTAAACAAGTTTGGAATGTTTCCATTTCATTTTAAATAAATTGTGAATCTTTCTATTTCATTCTAAACCAGTTGTGAATGTTTCTATTTCATCCTAAACAAGTTATCAATTTTTTCATTCCAAACAAGTTGTGAATGTTTCCATCTCATTCTAAAAGTGTTGTGAATGTTTCTATTCCAAATAATTTGTGAACATTTCTATTCCAAACAAGTTGTGTGTCTTTCCAGTTCATTCTAAACAAGTTGTTACTGTTTATCTCTCCTTCTAAACAAGTTGAAAATGTTTCTATTATATTCTGAACAGGTTGTGAATTTTTGTATTTTATTCCAAACTAGTAGTATACGTTTCCATTTCATTGTAAACAAGTTGTGCATGTTTGCATTTTATTCTAAACAAGTTGTGAATGTTTTCTTTTCATTCTAAACAAGCTGTGAATGGTTCTATTTTATTCTAAACAAATTCTGAATGTTTCCATTCCAAACAACTTGTGAATGTTTCTTTTCGATTCCAAACAAGTTATGGATGTTTTTATTCCAAACAAGTTGTGAATTTTTCCATTCCAAAGAAGTTTTGAATATCACCAATCCAAAGATGTTGTGATTGTTTCCATTCTAAACAAGTTATGAATATTTCTATTTCACTCTAAAGAAGTTGGGAATGTTACCATTCTAAGCAAGTTGTGAATGTATCCAATCTAAACAAGCTGTGAGTGTTTCCATTTCATTCTAAACATGTTCTAAATGTTTCTGTTTCATTCTAAACAAGTTGTAAAAGTTTCTAATTTATTCTAAATAAGTTGTAAATGCTTCAATTTCATTCTAAACAAGTTATGAATGTTTCTATTCCAAACATGTTGTGAATGTGCTTTTCCACTCCAAATATTTTATGGATGTCTTTATTCCAAACAAGTTGTGAATGTTTCCATTCTAAACAAGTTCTAAATGTTACTATTCAAAACATGTTGTGAATGTTTCCATTCTAAAAAAGTTGTTAAAGCTTTCATTTTTATCTAAACAAGTTATGAATGTTTCCATTCCAAACATGTTATCAATATTTCTTTGCCAAACAAGTTTTGAAAATTTTCATTTCATTCTGAACAAGTTGTGAATGTTTCCATTTCATTCTAAACAAGATGTGAATCTTTCCATTTCATTCTAAAAAAATTGTGAATGTTTCCATTTTATTCTAAAGAAGTTTTCAATGTTTCCATTTTTATTGCAAACAAGTTATGAATGTTTCTATTTCATTCTAAAGAACTTGATAATGTTTATATTCCAAACAAGTTGTGAATGTTTGTATTTCGAACAAGTTGTGAATAACTCTTTTTCATTCTAAACAGGTTGGATTGTTTCTATTACAAATAAGTTGTGAATTTTTCAGTTCCAAATAGGTTTTAAATATTTCCATTTCATTCTAGACAAGGAGTGAATGTTTCCATTGCAAACCAATTGTGACTGTTTCTCTTCCAAACATGTTCTGAATGTTTCCAATCCAAACAAGTTGTGGATGCTTCCTTCTAAACAACAGCTTGTGAATGTTTCCATTTTATTGAAAATTAGTTGCAAATGTTTCTGTTTTATTCTAAATAAGTTGTGAATGTTACCATTCCAAATAAGTTGTGCATGTTTGCACTTCATAATAAACAATTCATAAATGTTTCCATTCCAAAGAAGTTGTGAATGTTTCCATTCCATTCTAAACAAGTTATGAATGTTTCCATTCTAGGCAAGTTATGAATGTTCCTATTTTATTCTAAAAAAATTGTAAATATTTCCAATCTAAACAAGTTGTGAATGTTTCTATTTTAAACAAGTTTTGAATTTTTCCTCTCCAAACAAGTTGTGAATGTTTCCATTCTCTATTAGTTGTGAACATTTTTTTTCATTTTGTTATAGATAAACTATGAATGTTTTCATTTCATTCCAAATAAGTTGTGGCTGTTTCAATTCCAAACAAGTTATAAATGTTTCCACTTTATTCCAACCATATTGTGAATGTTTCTATTCTATACAAATTGTTATTATTTCCATTACAAACAAGATGTAAATGTTTCTATTTTGTTCTAAAGAAATATAAATGTATCCATTCTAAACAAGTTGTAAATGTTTCCATTGCAAATAAGTTGTAAATGTTTATATTCCAAACAAGTTGTTAAAATTTCAATTCTATTTTAAATAAGTTGTGAACGTTCTCATTTCAAGCAAGCTGTGAATGTTTAACTTTCATTTTAAACAAGTTGTGAATTGGAAATATTCACAATTTGTTTAGAAAAAAATGGAAACATTCAGAACTTGTTTGGGATTGTAACATTCACAACTTATTTAGAATGAAATAGAAACATTCACAACTTGTTTAATATGAATTGGAAACATTCACAACTTATTTGGAATAGAAATATTTTCAAATTGTTTAGAGTGCAAACAATCAGAACTTGTTTAGAATGAAATGGAAACATTCACAATACGTTTGGAAGAAAAACATTCAAAACATATTTGGAGGAAGAACTTTAACAACTTGTTTGGAATGTAAATATTCACAACTTGTTTAGAATGAAATGGAAACACTCACTACTTGTTTGGAATAGAAAAATTCACAACTTCTATGGAATGGAAAAATTCAAAACTTGTTTGGAGTAGAAATAGTCACAAGGTGTTCAGAATGAAAATATTCCCAACTTGTTTGTAATGGAAACATTCACAACTTGTTTGGAATGGTAACATTCATATCTTGGTCATAATGAAATGAAAACATTCCAACTTGTATCGAGTGGAAACATTCACAACTTGTTTACAATGAAATGGAAACATTTGAACTTGTATGTAGTGGAAACATTCACAACTTGTTGGGAATGGAAACATTTACTTCTTGTTTGGAATTGGAACATTGGCAACTTGTATAGAATGGAAACAATCACAACTTGTTTCAAATGGAAACATTCATAACTTGTTTAGAATGAAATGAAAATATTCACAGTATATTTAGAATGAAATGGAACCATTCGCAACTCGTTTAGAATGGAAACATTCACAACTCGTTTGAAAAATGGAAACATTCACAACTTTTTTACAATGAAGAGGAAATGTTCAGAATTTCTATATAAGAGAAGCTTTTCAAACTTGTTTGGAATATAAACATTCACAACTTGTTTGGAATATAAATATTCACAACTTGTATTGAATAGAAATGTTCCCAGCTTGTTTAGAATGGACACTTTCACAACCTGTTTAGAATGGAAACTTTCGCAACTTGTTTAGGTGGCAATGGAAATACTCATAGCTTGTGGAATGGAAACATTCAAAACTTATTTGGGATGAAAAAAAGACATTCATAACTTGTTTGGAATGGATACATTAACAATTTATTTAGAATGAAATAGAAACAATCACAACTTGTTTTGAGTGGAAACATTTAAAGGAAGTTGTTTAGAATAAAATGTAAATGTTCACACCTTGTTTAGAATGAAATGGAAACTTTCATAACTTGTTTAGAGTGAAATGGAAACATTCACAGCTTGTTTATGATGGAAACATTCACAACTTGTATGAAATGGAAATATTCCCAACTAGTTTTGGATTAAACATTCATAACTTGTTTAAAATGGAAAATTCACAGCTTGTTTGGAAAAGAAATACTCACAAATTGTTTAGAATGAAAAGGAAACATTCACAACTTGTTTAGATTGAAATGGAAATATTTATAACTTGTTTGGAATTGAAACATTCATCACTTGTATAGAATGTAAACACTCACAACTTGTTTGCAATGAAATGGAAACACTCATAACTTATTTGGAATGAAGAACAAACATCACAACTTGTTTAAAATGAAGTAGAAATTCACAACTTGTTTGCAATGGAAGCATTCACAAATTATTTGAAATGGAAACATTCAAAACTTATATGGAAAAGAAACATTCATGACTTGTAAGTAATAGAAACATTCACAACTTGTTTAAAATGAAATAAATGTGTTGGCAAATTTTTTGGAATAGAGACATTGACAACTTATTTAAAATGAGATGGAAATATTCACAACTTCCTTCAAATGAAATGGCAGCATTCACAACTTGTTTGGAATATAATCATTTACAACTTCTTTAGAATGGAATGGAAACATCCACAACTTGTTTAGAATGGAATGGAAACATCCACAACTTGTTTATGTTGAAATGGAAACATTCACAACCTGTTTGGAATTAAATGGAAACATTCACAACCTGGTTAGAATGAAATGGAAATATTCACAACTACTTCATAGTGGAAACATTAACAACTTGTTTAGAATGAAATGTAAACAATCATAACTTGTTTAGAATGAAATGGAGACATTTACAACTTGTTTGGAATGGAAACATTCATAACCTGTATGAAATCAAAACGTTCACAACTTGTTTAGAATAATGTGCAAACATTCAAAAATTGATTAGAATGAATTGGAAACATTCACAACTTGTTTAGAATCAAATAGCAAGATTCACAACTCCTTTAGAATGAAATGGAAACATTTACAACTTGTATGGATTGAAAACAAACAAGTTGTGAATGCTTTCATTCAAAACAAGTTGTGAATGTTTTCATTCTAAGCAAGTGCTGAATGTGTTCATTTCCTTCTAAATAAGTTGTGAAAGTTTTCTTTTCATTCTAAACGCGTTGTGAATGTTTCCATTATGAAAAAATTGTGAATATTTCCATTCCAAACAAGTTATGAATGTTTCCATTCCAAATAAGTAGAGAATATTTCTATTTCACTCTAAACATTCACAACTCATTTAGAATGAGATAGAAATATTCACAACTTCTTTAGAATGAAATGGAAACATTCATGACTTGTTTATTATAAAATCATTCATAACCTGATTGGAATAGAAACATTCACAACTTGTTTAGAATGAAAACATTCATAACTTGTTTAGAATGAAAGAGAAAGATTCACAACCTATTTGGAATTGAAATATTCAGAACTAGTTTAGAATAAAATGGAAACATTCACAACTTGTTTGGAATGGAAATATTTATAACTTGTTTGGAATGAAAATATTCACAACTGTATGGAATGAAATGGGAACAGTGACAACTTGTTTGGAATCGTAACGTTCACAACATGTTTGGAATGGTAACATACACAACTTGTTTAGAATGGAATGGAAATATTCACAACTTGTTTGAAATGGAGACATTCATAACTTGTTTGGACTGTAAACATTCACAACTTGCTTAGAATGGAATAGAAACAATCACAACTAGTTTGGAATTGAATCATTCACAACCTATCTGGAATAGAAATATTTACAAATTGTTTAGAATAATATGGAAACAATCCTAAACTATTTGGGATGGTATGATTCACAACTTGTTTGGAATAGAAACATTCAGAATTTGTTTAGAATAGAAACATTCACAACGTGTTTAGAATTGAAACATTCACAACTTGTTTAAAATGAAATAGACACGTTCATAACTTGTTGAAAATGAAATGCAAATATTCACAACTTCCTTGGAATGGAAACATTCAGAATGTGTTTAGAATGGAAACATTCACAACTAAACTCGCTTTGAATGAAATGGAAACATTTAACACTTGTTTAGAACGAAATACAAATATTCACAACTTTTTGGAATGAAATAAAACTATTCACAACTTGTTTAGAAACATTCACAACTTACTTGGAATGAAATGGAAATATTCATAACTAGTTTGGAATGAAATGGAAACATTCAAAACTTGTTTAAAATGGAAATAGTCTCAACATTTTTTGGTGTGGAAACATTCACAACTTGTTTGGAATAGAAATATTAACAACTACTTTGGAATGACAACATTTACAACTTGTATGGAATAGAAACATCTACAACTAGTTTACAATGATAAGGAAACATCCATATCTTATTCTGAATGAAATGAAATCATTTAGAACTTGTATGGAATAAAAACATTCACAACTTGTTTGGAATGGAAACATTCATAAATTGCTTGGAATGGAAACATTCATAAATTGTTTAGAATGGAAACGTTCACAACTTATATTGAATAAAAACTTTCAAAACTTGTTTAGAATGAAATGGAAATTTTCACAACTTGTTACGAATAGAAACATTCTCAACTTGTTTAAAATGAAATAGAAACATTCACAACTAAGTTGGAATGAAAACATTAACAACTTGTTTGAAATAGAAACTTTAACAAGTTGTTTAGAATGAAAACATTCACAACTAGTTTGGAATAAAACATTCACAACTTCTTTAAAATAAAGTGAAAATTTTTACAATTTCTTTAGAATGAAATAGAAATATTCATAGCTTATTTAGAATGGAAACGTTCATAATTTCTTTAGAATGGAATGGAAATATTTGTAACTTGTTTAGATTGAAATAGAAACATTCAAAACCTATCTATACATAAATATAAAAGCAGGTAACTTGACTGTATAGTCATTTCACACTTTAAAAATGATCTGCAACTAATGAGAAAGTGACGAGTGGAACCTTAAACGCATCATTCCTAATGATTTCCATATTTACCCGTACCTCAAAACATGTGTTACACTTTAGTTCGCAGACTGTTTGACTTATACCCATATTTAATATATTACATTAATTTGTTGGCAGATTTATTTCAAACATCACACATGTGAAATTAATTAAGCACACTAAATCAGGCACTATCTCCTATCATGTGAGTGGCGGTTTATTTGAGCAGTTAAGCTCATTTGTTAGCCCATTTACTAAACCCCTCATCAACTATCCCCACGAATTATCCACTACTATGGTCAGTTACAAGTGTCAATTAAAACAATGGTTAGTATATATACCATGATGGTTTTAATTTCTCGCTTTCCACAAAATCTACCCACCTATCAGGTATCCACCAAATGAACCTTAGCAGGAGCTTTCTCAGTTGTCCGGTAGTCATCACTGCACCTTATTCACGTCCTACCACACCATTCCTTTTACAGCACTCTCCTCTGGAAACCAAAACTTTTATCATCCATCCTTTTGTGGTTCACCAAGTGAGTCATACCAGCAGCTAGCTTGATTGTCCGCTAGCCATTACACAGTAGATCTTATGGAGCACTGCCTTGCACGAACCATTATTTCTATCATTTTACAATATCTCTTTATTTCTTTCACAAAAGACATGTATCTAACTCATTACTCATTTACATAATTTACAAATAACTAAGCAAAGGAGGAAAAGCATAACTAATACAGGTATTAGTTTTCAGGTTTTCATATTAATTAACCATCAATCAACCATTGAAAGTATATAACTCAGAACGTTGTATAATGTGTTCATGGAAGGTGATTGTGTAGAGAAGTTAGACATCAGAAATAAAAACAGGAAGACCTATGAACAACAGATGGTTTATATTTTCAATACATTACACCTGTTACTGTGATCTTCCCCTTTATTGCCTGATGTCTGTGCGTAATGTAATATGCTACTATTTATGAAGCTATCTATGTTGCTGATTATGATCTTTTCCCTATTAACTTCTTTTAGATATTCTTTCTACGTATTAGAATAGTAGAATGTGCAGAACATTATAGGTGGGAGAATTAGGTTAAGGAAGTGCAATGTGGTTATATTTAGGTAAGAAAGATAAGGTCTAATATCTACTACTTAATTACAATTCTTATTTACGTATTCACATAACCCTATAATGAAAAGGTACTAACAATAGACATATTGTTCTTTGCAGAGGAAGATAACCAAACTGACATAAACTTCATCAGGTGAAAAAGGCAAAGGGTAGATTTTATAATGATTCATGATGATTTTTCTGCACAGCCTAAGACAATGATTGATTATAAAATTTTTTTTACTCTCAGATTTTGCTCATTCTCAAGATGTTAGACCACAAGCAGGGCTTTGCACCAGTTTTCCATGCTCCTATTTTATTATTATAAGCATTTTTTTACATGTTAAATGTATGTTTTACTGTGTTTGTTAATATGCCGCTTTTGTTGTGCAATTTTTATAGAAAGCATAAACTACTAAAAAAATATGTAGAAATGTAGCCTTCCCTTCATATTTTGCTTACTACTTCGGCCTAATATTAATAATAGGGAAATTAATAGTATGGAAAATGGAAATGCAATGTGGTTTGGTCCTAATTCAATGAAAATGACACTGTTCTTATGTTCTAATGTGAAGATTCAATTTTTTTGTTACTAACAACATAAACATTTTCACCCCTTCACAGCATCTATCCCAAATCCGAAATTGATGTCAAATCACACAAATTTTTATTTTCCCTTTCTTTCACATGCAGCTTCACTTAATTATTTATCCTTTTTGCTACTAACCAAAATTGTAGGACAAGTGTTTGTGTTGACAAGATCAACAATTTGGAAGTTGCAGTAGTTGCTTTAAAGGCCAAGGTGGCTGACTAGGAAAGGAATGGCACAAGTGGGGAAACTGAACTTGAGGAAACCAATGTTTATGACTAAAATAATTTCAATTCTTATGCTTTAAGCACTATGGTTTTAAGATATCGGTTTTATTTCTATTGCTCTAAATACATGCTGTTTGGTACACTGTTTGTCTAAGTGTTTGCTTCCTAAGTTCTTACATGTTTATTCCACATGCACAACAAGCCACATTACATTTTCCTTAGGTGTGTGGAAATTTTACAATAAAACATTCATATATATGAGTAGCATTAGCAAGACACATGCACCTTAGGAACTACGTACCATCAACCTTTATACAAATAAAATCAGACAAAGGGATCGACAATAGGTTACTGACATAAGTTTTGAAGTAAAAAAAAAAATAACACTTACCTTGGCATCAGTACATCACCACCGCATAAATCGTGCTACTTGTCAATCTTGCCTTTGAGAAGTTGTGCCCTGGTTAAAACACAAAAAAAAAAAAAAATTATATATGTCAGACATGGGGTTAAAAATACCTGTGAAATCAAAGGGAGGGAATACATTTTGGAGGGAAGATGATACCTAGGTAAGTTTCATATCTTCTTGGAACAAGTTTCAAAAAATGTTTTGTTTTTAAATAAATCAGTTTAACAAAGGTTAATGGGGAGAGAAAGTCGATTGAAACCATGTAAACACTGTAGGGTCACTAAAAAAACCAAGAAAAAGCCTGTGACTTTAAAACCCGATCTACTACAAATAGACAGCCTTTTAGAAAAAATTGTTTTAGACAAAGTTGAAGATGAGAAAAAGCTCTATCAAACCATGTATGTTTTCCAAAAATCTAGAAAAAAAATTCTGCTAGCATGGCGGCACTGGCACACAAAAATTACTACCAAGTCGCCGACGGCGGAAGTTGATCGGTTAATTCATAATTACGGTGGCGAATCATTAAGAAACTCATATACCTAGTTGTGCCACTGCTAGAAAACTCAACTCATCGATGGCCCAGCCCAAAAAACCCAAAAACTACCGACTATTTCTAAAGAGAATGGAGAGAGGCACAGAAGAGAGAGAGAGAGAAAGAAAGAAAGAGAAGACTGCAGAGATAAGGGTTTTGCCCTAATTTTTGTTTTTATACTCCCTATCATTACACCCAAGTACCTCTTATTTGCTTTTTTTTTTTCATTAATCCCCAAATCTCCTTAGTTCATGAGACATGCACCCTAACTTTAACAAAGTCACAATTTAGTCACTCCATCACCTGGGTTCAACTGATCGCCATGGATCGAACCACAAATAATTACTGTTTCCTACCATTTCCAACCTTTTTTTGTTTTTATGAATCCAACCTTTTATGAATTTAAGTTTTGGGCAAAGCTTTTGCTATTTTTTATTTATATTAATTAATTATCACTTTTCAATTGGGCTGCCATAATTTGTTTATAATTGAGCCACATGGTTTTTTTGTCCTATTTAGTTTATTTAGATTTTTTTTGGTTCACTTGGGGTGGGTTGAAATCAAAATTTATTCCCTTTTTCATATTTATTCCCCACTTAATTACTCCGTATTTTTCTTGGGATGAAATCAAAATTTTTTCCTCTTTTCATATTTATTCCCCACTTAATTACTTATTTTTCTTGGGATTTTGAAATATTTGTTTTTTGGCTGATTTGAGTTAGCCCTCCATTTTATGGGTTAATTTTTATTGGCAGTAAACAATAGATTACTTACTCTACCATATACTTTTACTCAACTCCTTAGTTTTACAGAATATTAATTACTGTTTTATAGTTTTATTTCTTCTTTCTATTTTTTAACCTATGTACATTCCTTTTACCTATAAAATATTATTTTTCCCTATGCAACCAAAAAATATGACCATAGACTCATTAATTTTAGCGATTATTATTGTTATTCGCTCTTAAGTTCTACTGCAAAATCCTCGACAATCCAAAAATATTGTATCTGTCCATCTTGCATTTACTTTGGTATTTACTTACCTTGCAATATTGGTGTCACTTAATGTTTCATCGGTCATTTGAGATGGTACATAAATTGAGCTTCTCATAGATTTACAGAGTTGAGGGATTCTGGCCATCTTATTGCCATTTTCTTCCATGAAGTCTCTCAATATTTTAAGTATAGATTTATTATCAAGGGATTATAGTTTATTCATATTTTATCCATGCACAGAATCCCAATGGTTAAATACCTTTATGCTATTCTATCGATCAACCATGGTACTAATTTCATGAACCAAAACATATCCTACATTCAAACACTAAAAGAAGAAAGAGGGTGAAGGTTAAGGAGAGGTTATTCAAAAGCTACGCATGCAAGCTGATGGCATCATATCAATAATTGTTGAGAGGTGACCTCCCGATTGTTTACTCTATTTGTTGAACCTGTAAATCTCAAGTTCGTCTTCAATGTAGATCTTGTGTAAGTAAATTCATTTAAGCTCCACCTGCTAGCAATTCGAAGTCAAATTATTACAAGATTGATGATCGGAGGATGTGTGAGGAATGTGTAGAAGAGGATGAGTTAGGTTTTTTAATTGTAATACATTTTTACTTATATTATATATGTTATCAAAGTATGTCGACACACACCCTTTTTTTTTCCCCAATCTTTATGACCATTAAATATCATTTCTGTTTAATGTATTTCAATAGTTATAATATTACTAACGCATACAAAGATCTTTTCTATGCAGTGAGTGAAACACATATTTTTATATGAATTATCTTCCTGTCTGTTATACGGGATATGAAACTAGTTTAGAATGAAATTGAAACCTTCACAACTTATTTGCAATGGAAACATTCATAACTTGATTAAAAACTGATGGAAACATCCACAACTTTTTTGCAATGGAATAGAATCATTAACAACTTGTTTAAAATGAATTAGAAACATTCACAGCTTTTTTTGGAATGGAAACATTCACAACATATATGGAATAGAAACATTAACAACATGTTTGGAATAGAAAATTTGGAAACATTCATAACTTGTTTGTTTGAAATGAAATAGAAACATGGTAACAAGAATGGAATGGAAACATTCACAACTAGTTTGGAATGGAATAGAAACATTCACAACTTGTTTAGAATGAATAGAAACATTCACAACTTGTTTAGAATGAAATGGAAACATTCACAACTAGTTTAGAATGAAATGGAAACATTCACAACTTGTTTTAAAATGGAAACATTCATAACTTGTTTAGAATAAAAAAGAAACATTCACAACTTGTTTAGAATGCAAACATCCATAACTTGTTTACAATAGAAATAGAAAAATTTGAAACTTGTGTGGAAATGGAAACATTCATAACTTGTTTGAAATAAAAATATTCACAACTTGTTTTGGAATGGAAACATTCACAACTTGTTTGGAATTGTATTCACAACTTGTTTGGAAATCATAACTTGTTTAGAAGGAAAACTTTCACAACTTATTTTTGGAATGGAAACATTCATAACTTGTTTAGAATGAAATAGAAACATTCACAACTTGTTTAGAATGGAAACATTCACAACTTGTTTGGAATGAAAACATTCCCAACTTGTTCGGAATGGAAACATTCACAATTTGCTTGTAATGAAAGCATTCACAACTTGTTCCGAGTGAAATGGAAGTAATCACAACTTGTTGAAAATGAATTAGAAACATTCACAGCTTGTTCCGAGTGAAATGGAAGCATTCACATCTGGTCTGGAATGGAAACATTCACAACTTGTTTAGAATGAAAAGGAAACATTCATAACTTGTTTGGAATTTAAACATTCACAGTTTGATTGGAATGCAACTAATCACAACATGCTTGATTAGAATCAGTCACAACATGTTCAGATTATAAACATCCACAAGTTGTTTTGAATGGAAACATTCACAACTTGCTTAATTGGAATCATTCACATCTTGTTTGGAGTGGAAACATTCACTACTTGTTTGGAATAAAAACATGTTTTGAATGGAATCATTCACAACTTGTTTTGAATAAAATGGAAACTTTTAGAACTTGTTTACAATGAAATTGAAACATTCACAACCTGTGTCAAACATACACAACTTGTTTCAAGTGGAAACATGCAAAACTTTCTTGGAATGAAATGGAAATATACGTAACTTGTTTGGAATGGAAACATTTAGAACTAGTACGGAATAGAAACATTGAAAATTTGTTTAGAATGTAACCATTTACAACTTATTTGGAATGGAAACATTCATAACTTGTGTCGAACGGAAGCAATCTCAACTTGTTTAGCGTGGAAATATTCACAATCTACATAGAATGAAACTGAAACATTCACAACCTCTTTAGAATGAAACAGAAACATTCACAACTTGTTTAGAATGGAAACAGTGATAACTTGTTTAGACTGAAATGGAAATATTGACAACTTGTTTAGAATGAAATAAAAATTTTCCTAACTTGTATGGCATAGAATGACTCACATTTCAAGTGGAAACATGTAAAACTTTCTTGGAATGAAGTGGAAACATACGTAACTTGTTTGGAATGGAAATATTCAGAACTACTACGGAATAGAAACATTGAAAATTTGTTTAGAATGTAAACATTTACAACTTATTTGGAATGGAAACATTTATAACTTGTGTCGAACGGAAGCAATCTCAACTTGTTTAGACTGGAAATATTCACAATCTGCATAGAATAAAATTGAAACATTCACAACCTCCTTAGAATAAAACAGAAACATTCACAACTTGTTTAGAATGGAAATAGTGACAACTTATTTGGACTAAAATAGAAATATTGACAACTTGTTCAGAATGAAATAAAAATTTCCATGACTTGTATGGAATAGAATCACTCACATTTCAAGTGGAAACATGCAAAACTTTCTTGGAATGAAGTGGAAACATACGTAACTTTTTTGGAATGGAAACATTCAGAACTAGTATGGAATAGAAACATTGAAAATTTGTTTAGAATGTAAACATTTACAACTTATTTGGAATGGAAACATTCATAACTTGTGTCGAACGGAAGCAATCTCAACTTGTTTAGAGTGGAAATATTCACAATCTACATAAAATGAAATTGAAACATTCACAACCTCTTTAGAATGAAACAGAAACATTCACAACTTGTTTAGAATGGAAACAGTGACAACTTGTTTAGACTGAAATGGAAATATTGACAACTTGTTCAGAATGAAATAAAAATTTCCATAACTTGTATGGAATAGAATGACTCACATTTCAAGTGGAAACATGTAAAAATTTCTTGGAATGAAGCGGAAACATATGTAACTTGTTTGGAATGGAAACATTCAGAACTAGTACAGAATAGAAACATTGAAAATTTGTTTAGAATGTAAACATTTACAACTTATTTGGAATGGAAGAATTTGATAGCCGAACGCTATCGCCTCTATCTGGCCGAACTCCCTGCCACAGTAATGGCCAGAAGAAGCTGGCGCTACCCGAGAAAAGGTGTGATCAGGCACCTCGGGAGATAGCCGAAGAGCCCCGAGCCCGGCACGCCAGGACACTACTCGCCCCCCCCAGGGTCGTGAACAGATCGCCTTCGGAAAAGTGGCACCAAACATAGCGAGCCGAACACGATATCCCCGAAGGCGGAACTCCCTGAAGCTGGGAACCCCCGAACTGAGGGCTTGTTTCCCGAAGAGGCTCTGTCCGTACCAAAGGACGACCTCACCCAGGGACCTCGGGAGTACGGCAGGGGTATTTATGGAAGCATTTAAGGAAGCCTCTGACACATCCATTCACAGACGCCACAAACCGCCTCAAAAGGCGCTCTGCCACGCTGACGCCATCAAAATCACATCATGGCCCGTCTCAGCACATGGCTCAAGGTAACCTACTATCTGTCTCCTATGCCCAGAAAGTCAGGAATGTCCGACCGAACACGTGTCGCGATCTGAACGGGCTAGGCACTCCTATAAATACCAGGAGTTAATACCAGACAGGAGGTTGGCTGGCTGGCAAAATACGGCTCCCGTTACCAGGCAAAACTCCTCAGCCCTTTGTGCTATTTTCTCTGCCTTTCTCTCAGCCACCACTGACTTGGGCGTCCCTCCACCAGTCACTATGACTATAAACGATGAGGCCCCTGGCCATCAGAATTCATAACTTGTATCGAACGAAAGCAATCTTAACTTGTTTAGAGTGGAAATATTCACAATTTACATAGAATAAAATTGAAACATTCACAACCTCTTTAGAATGAAACAGAAACATTCATAACTTGTTTAGAATGGAAATAGTGACAACTTATTTGGGCTGAAATAGAAATATTAACAACTTGTTCAGAATGAAAAAAAAATTTCCATAACTTGTATGGAATAGAATCACTCACATTTCAAGTGGAAACATGCAAAACTTTCTTGGAATGAAGTGGAAACATACGTAACTTGTTTGGAATGGAAACATTCAGAACTAGTACGGAATAGAAACATTGAAAATTTGTTTAGAATGTAAACAATTACAACTTATTTGGAATGGAAACATTCATAACTTGTGTCGAATGGAAGCAATCTCAACTTGTTTAGAGTGGAAATATTCACAATCTACATAGAATAAAATTGAAACATTCACAACTTCTTTAGAATGAAACAGAAACATTCATAACTTGTTTAGAATGGAAATAATGACAACTTATTTCGACTGAAATAGAAACATTCACAACTTGTTCAGAATGAAATGGAAACATTCACAACATAACTTGTATGGAATAGAAACATTCACAATTTAGAAGTGGAAACATTCAAAACTTGTTAGGAATGAAATGGAAACATTCACAACTTGTTTGGAATGGAAACATTCACAACTAGTACGGAATAGAAACATTGAAAAAATTTTTAGAATGTAAACATTTGCAACTTGTTTGGAATGGAAACATTCATAACTTGTGTCGAACGGAAGCAATCTCAACTTGTTTAGAATGGAAAAATTCACAGTTTTGTTTAGAATGAAATTGAAACATTCACAACCTCTTTAGAATGAAACAGAAACATTCACAACTTGTTTAGAATGGGAAACAGTCACAACTTGTTTAGAACTGAACTGGAAATATTGACAACTTCTTCAGAATGAAATGGAAAAAATTTCCATAACTTGTTTGGAATAGAATCACTCACATTCAAGTGGAAACATTCAAAACTTTTCTTGGAATGAAGTGGAAACATTCGTAACTTGTTTGGAATGTGAAACATTCACAACTAGTACGGAATAAAAGAAACATTGAAAATTTGTTTAGAATGTAAACAATTACAACTTATTTGGAATGGAAACATTCACAACTTGTTTCGAATGGAAACATTCACAACTTGTTTAGAATGAAATGGAAACATTCACAACTTGTTTGGAATGAAATGGAAACATTCACAACTCTTTTGAATGAAATGGAAACATTCACAACTTGTTTGGAATGAAATGGAAACATTCACAACTTGTTTGGAATGAAATGGAAACATTCACAACTTGTTCAGAATGAAATGGAAACATTCACAACTTGTTTGGAATGGAACATTCACAATTTTGGAAAAAATGGAAACATTCACAACTAGTTTGGAATGAAATGGAAACATTCACAACTTGTTTGGAATGAAATGGAAACATTCACAACTAGTTTGGAATGAAATGGAAAATTTCACAACTTGTTTGGAATGAAATGGAAACATTCACAACTTGTTTGGAATGAAATGGAAACATTCACAACTTGTTTGGAATGAAATGGAAACAATCACAACTTGTTTGAAATGAAATGGAAACATTCACAACTTGTTTGGAATGAAATGGAAACATTCACAACTAGTTTGGAATGAAATGGAAACATTCACAACTTGTTTGGAATGAAATGGAAACATTCACAACTTGTTTGGAATGAAATGGAAACATTCACAACTTGTTTGGAATGAAATGGAAACATTCACAACTTGTTTGGAATGAAATGGAAAACATTCACAACTAGTTTGGAATAAAATGGAAACATTCACAACTTGTTTGGAATGAAATGGAAACATTCACAACTTGTTTGGAATGAAATGGAAACATTCACAACTTGTTTGGAATGAAATGGAAACATTCACAACTTGTTTGGAATGAAATGGAAACATTCACAACTTGTTTGGAATGGAAACATTCACAAACTTGTTTGGAATGAAATGGAAACATTCACAACTTGTTTGGAATGAAATGGAAACATTCACAACTTGTTTGGAATGAAATGGAAACATTCACAACTTGTTTGGAATGAAATGGAAACATTCACAACTTGTTTGGAATGAAATGGAAACATTCACAACTTGTTTGGAATGAAATGGAAACATTCACAACTTGTTTGGAATGAAATGGAAACATTCACAACTTGTTTAGAATGAAATGGAAACATTCACAACTTGTTTGGAATGAAATGGAAACATTCACAACTCAGTTTGGAATGAAATGGAAACATTCACAACTTGTTTGGAATGAAATGGAAACATTCACAACTTGTTTGGAATGAAATGGAAACTAGTTTGGAATGAAATGGAAACATTCACAACTTGTTTTGAATGAAATGGAAACATTCACAACTTGTTTGGAATGAAATGGAAACATTCACAACTTGTTTGGAATGAAATGGAAACATTCACAACTTGTTTGGAATGAATGGAAACATTCACAACTAGTTTGGAATGAAATGGAAACATTCACAACTTGTTTGGAATGAAATGGAAACATTCACAACTTGTTGGAATGAAATGGAAACATTCACAACTTGTTTGGAATGAAATGGAAACATTCACAACTTGTTTGGAATGAAATGGAAACATTCACAACTTGTTTGGAATGAATGGAAACATTCACAACTAGTTTGGAAGAAATGGAAACATTCACAACTTGTTTGGAATGAAATGGAAACATTCACAACTTGTTTGGAATGAAATGGAAACATTCACAACTAGTTTGGAATGAAATGGAAACATTCACAACTTGTTTGGAATGAAATGGAAACATTCACAACTAGTTTTGGAATGAAATGGAAACATTCACAACTTGTTTGGAATGAAATGGAAACATTCACAACTTGTTTTGGAATGAAATGGAAACATTCACAACTTGTTTGGAATGAAATGGAAACATTCACAACTTGTTTGGAATGAAATGGAAACATTCACAACTAGTTTGGAATGAAATGGAAACATTCACAACTTGTTTGGAATGAAATGGAAACATTCACAACTTGTTTGGAATGAAATGGAAACATTCACAACTTGTTTGGAATGAAATGGAAACATTCACAACTTGTTTGGAATGAAATGGAAACATTCACAACTAGTTTGGAATGAATGGAAACATTCACAACTTGTTTTGGAATGAAATGGAAACATTCACAACTAGTTTGGAATGAAATGGAAACATTCACAACTTGTTTGGAATGAAATGGAAACATTCACAACTTGTTTGGAATGAAATGGAAACATTCACAACTTGTTTGGAATGAAATGGAAACATTCACAACTTGTTTGGAAGAAATGGAAACATTCACAACAACATAGAATGAAATGGAAACATTCACAACTTCTTTAGAATGAAATGGAAACATTCACAACTTGTTTGGAATGAAATGGAAACATTGACAACTTGTTTGGAATGAAATGGAAACATTCACAACTTGTTTGGAATGAAATGGAAACATTCACAACAACTAGTTTGGAATGAAATGGAAACATTCAAAACAACATTTCAAATGGAAACATTCACAACTTGTTTGGAATGAAGTGGAAACATTCACAACTTGTTTTGGAATGGAAACATTCACAACTAGTTTGGAATGAAATGGAAACATTCACAACTTGTTTGGAATGAAATGGAAACATTCACAACTTGTTTGGAAATGGAAATGGAAACATTCACAACTTGTTTGGAATGAAATGGAAACATTCACAACTTGTTTGGAATGAAATGGAAACATTCACAACTTGTTTGGAATGAAATGGAAACATTCACAACTTGTTTGGAATGGAAACATTCACAACTTGTTTGGAATGAAATGGAAACATTCACAACTTGTTTGGAATGAAATGGAAACATTCACAACTTGTTTGGGAAATGGAAACATTCACAACTTGTTTGGAATGAAATGGAAACATTCACAACTAGTTTGGAATGAAATGGAAACATTCACAACTTGTTTGGAATGAAAATGGAAACATTCACAACTAGTTTTTGAAATGGAAACATTCACAACTTGTTTGGAATGAAATGGAAACATTCACAACTAGTTTGGAATGAAATGGAAACATTCACAACTTGTTTGGAATGAAATGGAAACATTCACAACTTGTTTGGAATGAAATGGAAACATTCACAACTTGTTTGGAATGAAATGGAAACATTCACAACTAGTTTTAGAATGAAATGGAAACATTCACAACTAGTTTGGAATGAAATGGAAACATTCACAACTTGTTTGGAATGAAATGGAAACATTCACAACTTGTTTGGAATGAAATGGAAACATTCACAACTTGTTTGGAATGAAATGGAAACATTCACAACTAGTTTGGAATGAAATGGAAACATTCACAACTAGTTTTTGGAATGAATGGAAACATTCACAACTTGTTTGGAATGAATGGAAACATTCACAACTTGTTTGGAATGAAATGGAAACATTCACAACTTGTTTGGAATGAAATGGAAACATTCACAACTTGTTTGGAATGAAATGGAAACATTCACAACTAGTTTGGATGAAATGGAAACATTCACAACTTGTTTGGAATGAAATGGAAACATTCACAACTTGTTTTGGAATGAAATGGAAACATTCACAACTTGTTTGGAATGAAATGGAAACATTCACAACTTGTTTGGAATGAAATGGAAACATTCACAACTTGTTTGGAATGAAATGGAAACATTCACAACTTGTTTGGAATGAAATGGAAACATTCACAACTTGTTTGGAATGAAATGGAAACATTCACAACTTGTTTGGAATGAAATGGAAACATTCACAACTTGTTTGGAATGAAATGGAAACATTCACAACTTGTTTGGAATGAAATGGAAACATTCACAACTTGTTTGGAATGAAATGGAAACATTCACAACAAGTTTGGAATGAAATGGAAACATTCACAACTTAGTTTGGAATGAAATGGAAACATTCACAACTTGTTTGGAATGAAATGGAAACATTCACAACTTGTTTGGAATGAAATGGAAACATTCACAACTTGTTTGGAATGAAATGGAAACATTCACAACTTGTTTGGAATGAAATGGAAACATTCACAACTTGTTTGGAATGAAATGGAAACATTCACAACTAGTTTGGAATGAAATGGAAACATTCACAACTTGTTTGGAATGAAATGGAAACATTCACAACTAGTTTGGAATGGAAACATTCACAACTTGTTTAGAATGAAATGGAAACATTCACAACTTGTTTGGAATGAAATGGAAACATTCACAACTTGTTTGGAATGAAATGGAAACATTCACAACTTGTTTGGAATGAAATGGAAACATTCACAACTTGTTTGGAATGAAATGGAAACATTCACAACTAGTTTGGAATGAAATGGAAACATTCACAACTAGTTTGGAATGAAATGGAAACATTCACAACTAGTTTGGAATGAAATGGAAACATTCACAACTTGTTTGGAATGAAATGGAAACATTCACAACTTGTTTGGAATGAAATGGAAACATTCACAACTTGTTTGGAATGAAATGGAAACATTTCACAACTTGTTTGGAATGAAATGGAAACATTCACAACTTGTTTGGAATGAAATGGAAACATTCACAACTAGTTTGGAATGAAATGGAAACATTCACAACTTGTTTGGAATGAAATGGAAACATTCACAACTTGTTTGGAATGAAATGGAAACATTCACAATTTGTTTGGAATGAAATGGAAACATTCACAACTAGTTTGGAATGAAATGGAAACATTCACAACTTGTTTGGACTGAAATGGAAACATTCACAACTTGTTTGGAATGAAATGGAAACATTCACTAACAGTTTTGGAATGGAAACATTCACATTTAGAATACAAATGGAAAAAGTTGGAGAACTTGTGTAATGGAATGGAACCATTCACAACTAGTACATGAATGAAATGGAAACATTCACAACTAGTTTGGAATGAAATGGAAACATTCACAACTTGTTTGAATGAAAGAAACAACATTCACAACATGTTTGGAATGAAATGGAAACATTCACAACTTGTTTGGAATGAAGGTCATGGAAACATTCACAACATGTGGAGGGTTTTGAATGAAATGGAAACATTCACAACCTCCTTGGTAATGAGTGGAAACATTTGGGCAACTTGTAGAGAAAGAAATGGAAACATTCATGGCCATGTTTGGATGAGTTGAAATGGAAACATTCACAACTTGTTTGGAATGAAATGGAAACATTCACCAAAGTTGAGAATGAAAGTGAAACATTCACAACTTGTTTAGGAATGAAATGGAAACATTCACAACTTGTTTGGAATGAAATGGAAACATTCACAACTAGTTTAGGAATGAAATGGAAACATTCACAACTTGTTAGGAATGATGTGTTGAAACATTCACAACTTATGTCATAAATGAAATGGAAACATTCACAACTAAGAGTTTGGAATGAAATGGAAACATTCACAACTAGTTTGGAATGAAATGGAAACATTCACAACTTGTTTGGAATGAAATGGAAACTTTCACAACTTGTTTGGAATGAAATGGAAACATTCACAACTTATTAAGGAATGAAATGGAAACATTCACAACTTGTTTGGAATGAAATGGAAACATTCACTGAAAGTTTGAATCTCATGGAAACATTCACATCTTATAGTGATGAAAATTCACAACTAGTTTGGAAATGGAAACATTCACAACTAGTTTGGAATAAAATGGAAACATTCACAACTTGTTTGGAATGAAATGGAAACATTCAAGCTAGTTGGAATGAAATGGAAACATTCACAACTAGTTTGGAATGAAATGGAAACATTCACAACAAGTTTGGAATGAAATGGAAACATTCACAACTTGAGAATGAAATGGAAACATTCACAACTTGTTTGGAATGAAATGGAAACATTCACAACTTGTTTGGAATGAAATGGAAACATTCACAACTTGTTTGGAATGAAATGGAAACATTCACAACTTGTTTGGAATGAAATGGAAACATATCTTCTGCTGTTCTTGAATGGCTCCTGAAACATTCACAACAATGGAAAACATTCACAACTTGTTTGGAATGGAATGGAAACATTCACAACTTGTTTGGAATGAAATGGAAACATTCACAACTTGTTTGAAATGGAAACATTCACAACTTTCTAGAACCAACAACTTGTTTGGAATGAAATGGAAACATTCACAACTTGTTTGGAATGAAATGGAAACATTCACAACTTGTTTGGAATGAAATGGAAACATTCACAACTTGTTTGGGAAATGGAAACATTCACAACTTGTATGGAATGAAATGGAAACATTCACAACTAGTTTGGAATGAATGGCAGCATTCACAACTTGTTTGGAATGAAATGGAAACATTCACAACTAGTTTGGAATGAAATGGAAACATTCACAACTTGTTTGGAATGAAATGGAAACATTCACAACTTGTTTGGAATGAAATGGAAACATTCACAACTTGTTTGGAATGAAATGGAAACATTCACAACTTGTTTGGAATGAAATGGAAACATTCACAACTTGTTTGGAATGAAATGGAAACATTCACAACTTGTTTGGAATGAAATGGAAACATTCACAACTTGTTTGGAATGAAATGGAAACATTCACAACTTATTTTGAATGAAATGGAAACATTCACAACTTGTTTAGAATGAAATGGAAACATTCACAACTTGTTTGGAATGAAATGGAAACATTCACAACTTGTTTGGAATGAAATGGAACATTCACAACTTGTTTGGAATGAAATGGAAACATTCACAACTTGTTTGGAATGAAATGGAAACATTCACAACTTGTTTGGAATGAAATGGAAACATTCACAACTTGTTTGGAATGAAATGGAAACATTCACAACTAGTTTGGAATGAAATGGAAACATTCACAACTTGTTTGGAATGAAATGGAAACATTCACAACTAGTTTGAAATGGAAACATTCACAACTTGTTTGGAATGAAATGGAAACATTCACAACTAGTTTGGAATGAAATGGAAACATTCACAACTTGTTTGGAATGAAATGGAAACATTCACAACTAGTTTGGAATGAAATGGAAACATTCACAACTTGTTTAGAATGAAATGGAAACATTCACAACTTGTTTGGAATGAAATGGAAACATTCACAACTTGTTTGGAATGAAATGGAAACATTCACAACTAGTTTGGAATGAAATGGAAACATTCACAACTTGTTTGGAATGAAATGGAAACATTCACAACTTGTTTGGAATGAAATGGAAACATTCACAACTTGTTTGGAATGAAATGGAAACATTCACAACTTGTTTGGAATGAAATGGAAACATTCACAACTTGTTTGGAATGAAATGGAAACATTCACAACTTGTTTGGAATGAAATGGAAACATTCACAACTTGTTTGGAATGAAATGGAAACATTCACAACTAGTTTGGAATGAAATGGAAACATTCACAACTTGTTTGGAATGAAATGGAAACATTCACAACTTGTTTGGAATGAAATGGAAACATTCACAACTAGTTTGGAATGAAATGGAAACATTCACAACTAGTTTGGAATGAAATGAAAACATTCACAACTTGTTTGGAATGAAATGGAAACATTCACAACTTGTTTGGAATGAAATGGAAACATTCACAACTTGTTTGGAATGAAATGGAAACATTCACAACTTGTTTGGAATGAAATGGAAACATTCACAACTTGTTTGGAATGAAATGGAAACATTCACAACTTGTTTGGAATGGAATGGAAACATTCACAACTTGTTTGGAATGAAATGGAAACATTCACAACTTGTTTAGAATGAAATGGAAACATTCACAACTAGTTTAGAATGAAATGGAAACATTCACAACTTGTTTAGATTGAAATGGAAACATTCACAACTTGTTTGGAATGAAATGGAAACATTCACAACTTGTTTGGAATGAAATGGAAACATTCACAACTTGTTTGGAATGAAATGGAAACATTCACAACTTGTTTGGAATGAAATGGAAACATTCACAACTTGTTTGGAATGAAATGGAAACATTCACAACTTGTTTGAATGAAATGGAAACATTCACAACTTGTTTGGAATGAAATGGAAACATTCACAACTTGTTTGGAATGAAATGGAAACATTCACAACTTGTTTGGAATGAAATGGAAACATTCACAACTTGTTTGGAACGAAATAGAAACATTCACAACTTGTTTTAGAATGAATGGAAACATTCACAACTAGTTTGGAATGAAATGGAAACATTCACAACTTGTTTGGAATGAAATGGAAACATTCACAACTTGTTTGGAATGGAAATGGAAACATTCACAACTTGTTTGGAATGAAATGGAAACATTCACAACTTGTTTGGAATGAAATGGAAACATTCACAACTTGTTTCGAATGAAATGGAAACATTCACAACTTGTTTGGAATGAAATGGAACATTTACAACTTGTTTTGAAAAAAACATTCACAAGAATGAAATGGAAACATTCACAACTTGTTTAGAATGAAATGGAAACTTTCACAACTTGTTTAGAATGGAATGGAAACATTCACAACTTGTTTTTGGAATTAAGGGAAACATTCACAACTTTTTTGGAATAAAGTGGAAACATTCACAACTTGTTTGGAATGGAAACATTAACAAGTTGTTTAGAATGAAAAGGAAAGATTCACAACTTGTTTGGAATGGAAGTATTCATAACTTGTATGGAATTGAAACATTCACAATTTGTGTGGAATGAAAAAATTCATAACTTATTTGGAATGAAATCATTCATAACTTGTTTGGAATGTAAACATTCACAACTTGATTGGAAAGGAATCATTCACAACTTGTTTTGTTACCACCTCACAAAAATGGAAGAATTACAAAGTGTGGCATAATGGTAAAAAACCATTATATTTTGTAATTCTCATCATAGTGTTTGAAGTGTGGGAGGTAAAAGGCATGATGAATCCCTCTTTAAAAGTGTTCCAAGTTGGTAACTTGGTCCCCAAGAAAAGCCTTAAGGATTGCTTGTTTGTCAAGCAACCTATGGACTTTTTTGTAAGATTTTAGAAATTCGGGTACTCAATTGTAAAACTTTCAAAAAAGAGACTTGGAGAGTTATGGGAAGGATATAAATGGTATGAAAGTGCTATTGGAGGACCAAATTACTCATGGAAGACAAGTTTGGACAAAAGGAAACACTAAAGGCAATAAGGACCTAAATGCCCTAGTGTAAACCTTAAGGTGTTCAAGCTTTTGACTTAAGTCTAAGGGTGGAATTTTGGGATTCTTCCACCTTGGGGGAGGCAGCCAAGACTAGATAATTAGTCAAAAATGTTGGGCACATATGTACCAATGAGTTTAAGACAAAGAAACCATAATTAGTGATTAGGAAAATGACACAAAGCAAGGTTAAACTTGTTAAGTGTGTTTTGGTGCCCTTAAGCTCGTTTAGGGCCATTTAAGTGGCCAAATCACTTATCCTTCTCTCATTTTCGTCCTCCCCCAGCCCAAGAACACAGCCATACTTCTTCCATAGCCACCACACCTTCAAACTTGCAATTGATTGAAATTGAAGGCAAAAGGAAGCAATTGGAAGCAAACTAGAGCTATTTCTTGCATACTTCAAGGATCAAGCTTGATTTCGGCCTACCCACTTTGGCAAGGGTTCTCTTGCTATCATGGGTTGTTTTCTATATTTTCAAACATCCATGGAGCTATGGCTAAGCTTGGAAGAGAGCCATGAGCTTGATGAACCAAGCTTATTGAGGGGAGTGCACTTATTGAAGGTTTTGTGACCTATTGTCAAGTGCACAAAGATGGCAGTAAAATGAGGGTTTCTAGAGCCCAAAGTTAGTGCTAACTATTTTTAAAATCCTCCTAAGACCAAGCATTAGCTTGGTGAGGGCTTCCATAGTGATTTGGTTATGTTTATTATGTGTTTTATGGACTAACCTATGGTATACGTTGCTGCCACATTTCATGTGTTTGTTGTTTGTGTTTGGCTGCTGCATTTGCTTGCTATATCTTGTATATATGCATTGTGGTTTTTTTTTTTAGTGTCTTTGGATGCAGGTTTTAATGAGGATCACATTACCTTAAGAAACCAAGTGTTACCCTTACTAAGTTTCTCAATGAAATTTACTCCCCTCAATTCTGTCATTTCAGGTCCAGCTGAAAGATCACCTTCAAACTAACTTTTGTGGTTTGATTTTTGATCTGAAGTTTCAGGTACATGAACTTCCGTATGTCTAGTTGTGATCTGCAAAGTTTGGTGATTTTAGGAGCACATTTGGTATTTTTAATGGTGGTACTTATTGTGTTGTGCAGCAGCTGTCCAGCATCCTATTTTTGGAGTCCATTGTGTCTCAGAACCTCCTGTAACCTAGGGTTCGTATTTAGCTAAGTTAAGACCATATTTTAGTGCATGTATACATGTACATGTAGTGTATGTAAGATGAGACAAGTAAGTGAACATTTGGGTAATGTTTTGGCTATGTAAGTGATGTGGTGCAAAGCTGCCTAAGTGTGAATGATAGGCTGCTTACTTGTAAATTCTGTTTTGGCCACATAAGTTTGCTAGATGCAAGAGAATGTAATTAATATGTGTATTGGACATGTATGGGATAGCCTTGGAGGGCTTTCCCCTTGTGAATGAAGTGTGTGCATGGTTTGGAAAAATTGTATCGGCAAAATGGTCCAAAAGTTGCCAGAATTTTGACCATGTACCTAAAGTTTAATATCTCCCTGTGTAGAATGAATCTTGGTATGAAATTTTGACCACACCTAGAGAACATCTAGAGGTTGAACTAAAATTTTGAATTTCTAGATTTGGATCCTTGTAGCCAAATATATGGCGTTGCAAAGTTGGCTGAGTTACTGTTCATTTGGTCAGAATTTTGTAACCAACTTAAAAAATCCATAACTTCATCCGTAAGTGGGCTATTGATCTAAAACCAAATTCCTAGGTTTGGTTAAAGAGTCTACTTGATAATGAAGCAAAGAAAATAGGGGGTTAATGTTAGTGTTGTGCCCAAAAGCCAATCATGAGATGATTGTATTTTTGCACATTGAGTCATGATATTTTATTAAAGCATTAATCCAGCAATTATGTTTGTTGTTTTGTTTCTGCGTAATGTAATAAACATAATTGTAACCCTAAAATAATGATATTCTCAAATGTCCCTACTCTAGTATTATTGCGGACCGGGTTGCAACAATACATAACGACTAGCATATGTGGAGACTAATATGAGATATGTAGTCTACATATGGGTACAAGTTGGAGAACTTGTGTACTGGACCAACCCACCATGAGAACACTACATGGATTGTTATATGAGTGTCATAAGTGATTCTCATAGTGATCATGGTATATGTAGTCCTTCGACCTAAGATCATCAAGGTTCCCTACATGTGAGTCACATACTTTGATACTTTTCTTTGTTGCTCATAACTGAGTGAACTTGAAGGAGGTCATTGGGTATGTCACATATCATGCAAAGGGATTTGTATGATCAAGATGGGATTTGTCCCTCCTATGTAACGGGAGTGATATCTTTGGGCCCCTTGATAGAGTGAGACTTAGAAAATGCATGGCCATGCTCAGATGAGTTGATATACGATATCAATGTCATCAGTTTAAGTTGGTCTACTTGGTAATCAAGAAACCAAAGATTGGGCTATACGAGAGTGACACATTCCATGTCTCGTGCTTAGTCTTGATATCTTGGACAAAGGGACAATGGCATATATCGATGATGATCATAAAGGTTTAGTCGAATCACCGACAATCTTGTCACTTGGGTAGCAATGATGTGTTGCTAGACACCGCTCATTGCTTATGATCATAAATATGATTTATGATCATTGCCAACATGGTAAGAGCCTATTGGGTCACACACATAGAGCTATTTGGATCATTAGAGTGCATGGGCTAATTATTTGGGTTATGGTTTCACTTTAATTTTGTATTAATAATGGGCCCAAGAGTTGAGCCATTATTAAGCCCGAAATTAAAGCCTAATTGGATTAGGGCTTTGAAACCCATTAGGCCTGGAAGTTGAGTCTCACTATAAATACAACTTTTAGTGAGAAATTTGTAGGTCTCCTTGCCCTAGCCTCCCAAAAGGACAGCCGCACTCTTCTCTTGCAATTCCTTGGAGGAAGCAAGCTAGCACTGCGAGCGCAAGAGAAATGCATCTGCCGAGACGTGGTGGAAGCGTGGTGATCCCGAGAGGCTCGTGTGGATACCATAGAGAGCTTGAACATGTCAACTACTCAAGTTTTGTGATTCGACTCTACAGTTGAGTGAGAGATCTCAACCAAAAATTAGGTATGAAAATTTTTGAACACCCAGTTTACCCCATTTCACTTGGATCCTGGAGGGTTTCGATGAAATTCTGCTGCGCTGTTTGGCTCTCGAAACCCAACAGTTAAATGGCTAGATTAATACAATTTTTTGGAAGGAATTTCAGGTGCAGCGGCTTGTCACTTACACTTAATAAGATTGCTTAATGTGTGGTAGCCAAAATTTAGACTTGTGCTAGTGTTTTCCTTCTTAGCTGCCATAGTGTGCATAAATGTGAATATGTGTGTTATGGTTAGACCAATATGCATGTATTTACATAGTGCTTAAGAGGCTCACTTGAGTATGTACACTAAGGGTGTTGTTCTGATGACCTACATGACACACCAATCCTGGGAGTTTAAACGCACAGTTTTGGCACTATAACCGGATTAGCCCAGAGTGGGTAAGATGTTTAGAATGGAAATGTTCAGAATTTTTTTAGAATGAAATGAAAATAGTGACAACTGGTTTAGAATGAAATTGAAACATTTACAACTTGTTTTAAATGAAATGGAAATTTTCACAACTTGTTCGAAATAGAAATATTCATAACTTGTTTGGAATGAAGTGGAAATGTTCACAACTTGCTTGGAATGGAAACATTCACAACTTGTTTAGAATAAAATATATAGGAATAGTGTCAACTTGGCTGGAATGAAGACATTCACAACTTATTTAGAATGGAACATTTGGAACTAGTTTAGAATGAAATGGAAACATTCACAACCTTTTTAGAACCAATAACTTGTTTGGAGTGGAAACAGTCACAATTGGTTTGGAACGGAAATATTCGCAACTTGTTTCGAATGGAATCATTCACAACTTTTTTAGAATAGAGACATTCACAACTTGTTTAGAACAAAATGGAAACATGAATAACTTGTTTGAAATGTAAACATTCACAGCCTATTTAGAATGAAAAGAAAACATTCACAACTTGTTTGGAATTGAAATATTCACAACTTGTCTGGAATGAAGTAGAAACATTGAAAACTTGTGTAGAACATAAACATTCACAACTTATTTGAAACCAACAACATGTTTGCAATGGAAACATTCACAACTTGTTTGGAGAATGGAAACATTCACAACTTGTTTGGTTTGGAAACATTCACAACTTGTTTGGAATGGAAACATTCACAACTTGTTTGGAATGAAATGGAAACATTCACAACTTGTTTGAATGGGAATGGAATGGAAACATTCACAACTTGTTTGGAATGGAAACATTCACAACTTGTTTAGAATGAAATGGAAACATTCACAACTTGTTTGGAATGAAATGGAAACATTCACAACTTGTTTAGAATGAAATGGAAACATTCACAACTTGTTTAGAATGAAATGGAAACATTCACAACTTGTTTAGAATGAAATGGAAACATTCACAACTTGTTTAGAATGAAATGGAAACATTCACAACTTGTTTGGAATGAAATGGAAACATTCACAACTTGTTTAGAATGAAATGGAAACATTCACAACTTGTTTAGAATGAAATGGAAACATTCACAACTTTTTTGTTTGGAATGGAAACATTCACAACTTGTTTAGAATGAAATGGAAACATTCACAACTTGTTTGGAATGAAATGGAAACATTCACAACTTGTTTGGAATGAAATGGAAACATTCACAACTTGTTTTGGAATGGAAACATTCACAACTTGTTTTGAATGAAATGGAAACATTCACAACTTGTTTTGGAATGGAAACATTCACAACTTGTTTTGGAATGGAAACATTCACAACTTGTTTGGAATGGAAACATTCACAACTTGTTTGGAATAGAATCATTCACAACTTGTTTAGAATGAAATGGAAACATTCACACCTTGTTTAGAATGAAATAGAAATATTCACAACTTGCAATGAGTAGAATCATTCACAATTTGGTTGGAATGGAAACGCTGACAACTTGTTTGGATTGGAATCATTCACAACTAATTTGGAACAGAATGGAAACACTTTCAACATCTTTGGAACGAAATGGAAACATTCACAACTTGATTGAAATGAAATGCAATCATTAACAACTTGCTTAAAGTGGAAACTTTTGTAACTTTTCTATAATGAAGTGAAAAAATTAACAATTTGTTTAGAATGAAACAGAAACATTCACATCTTGTTTGGAAATGAAACATTCAGAACTTGCTTAGAATGAGATGGAAACAATCACAACTTGTTTGGAATGAAGTGGAAACATTCACAAGTTGTTTGGAATGGGAACATTCACAACTTGTTTAGAATGAAATGGAAACATTCACAACTTGTTTGGATTGGAAATATTCACAACCTGAATGGAAAAGAAACATTCACAATTTATTTGGATTGGAAACATTCATAACTTGTTTGGAATGTAATCATTCACAACTTTTTTGGAACATAAATATTCATAACTTGTTTGGAATGTAAGGTTTCACAATATCTGCGGAATGGAAATGTTCACAACTTCCTGGGAATGAAATGGAAACATTCACAACTTGTTTGCAATGGAAACACTCACAGCTTGTTTAGATTGAAATGGAAAATTCATAACTTGTTTTGAATGAAATGGAAACATTCAAAACATGTTTAAAATGAAATAGAAAGACTAATAACTTGTTTAGAATAAAATAGAAATATTCACAACTTGTTTGCAATGGAAACACTCACAGCTTGTTTAGATTGAAATGGAAAATTCATAACTTGTTTTGAATGAAATGGAAACATTCAAAACATGTTTAAAATGAAATAGAAAGACTAATAACTTGTTTAGAATAAAATAGAAATATTCACAACTTGTTTGGAATGAAATCGAAACGTCCACAATTTGTTTGGAATGGAAATGTTCACAACTTTTTTAGAATGAAATGGAAATGTTCATGACCTGTTTAGAATGAAATGGAAACATTCACAACTTGCTTAGAATGAAATGGAAATGTTCACAGCTTGTTTGGAATAAAAATATTTCATGACTTGTTTAGAATAAAATGGAAACATTCCTTACGTGTTTGGAATAGAAACATTAACAACTTGTTTAGAATGAAATGGAAACATTGACAACTTGTTTGGAACTTGTAGGGAATATAAACATTCATAACTTTTTTAAAATGGAAACATTCATAGCTTGTTTGGAATGAAATCATTCAAAACTTGTATGGAATAGAAACATTCTCAACTTGGTTGTAATAAAAACCTTCACAACTTGTATAGAATGGATACATTGACAACTTGTTTGGAATGAAAACATTGACAACCTGTTTAGAATAAAATAGAATCATAAGTGTGGATGTTTCCATTTTATTAGAAACAAGTTACGAATGTTTCTACTTCATTCTATTTCAATTCCAAATAAGTTGTGAATGTTTCCATTTCACTCTAAACAAGTTATGAAGGTTTCTATTTCATTCTAAACAGGTTGTGAATGTTTCCGTTTCATTCTAAACAAGATATGAATGTTTCCATTACAAACAAGTAATGAATGCTTCCATTCCAAACAAGTTGTGAATGTTCCCATTTCACTTGAAACAAGTTATGAATGTTTCTATTCCAAGGAAGTTATGAATTTTTGCATCCAAACAAGTTGAGAATGTTTACACATTTCCAAATTGGTTGTGAGTGTTCCCGTTTCGTTCCAAACAAGTTGTGAATCATTCTATCTAATTCTACACAAGTTGTGAATGCTTCCATGTCATTCCAAATAAGTTGTAAATGTTTCCATTTCATTCTAAATAAGTTGTGAGAATGAAATGGAAACATTCACAACTTGTTCGGAATGTTAACATTCATAACTTCATTCAAATGAAATGGAAACAATCATAACTTAGGTAGAATGAAATAGAAATATTCATAGCTTGTTTGGAATGGAAAAATTCACAACTTATTTGGAATGGAATCATTCACAACTTATTTGGAATGGAATCATTCACAACTTGTTTGAAATGGAAACATTCACAACTTGTTTGGAATATAATGGAAACAATCACAACATGTTTAGAATGAAATAGAAACATTCACAAGTTGTTTGGAATGGAATAGAAACATTCACAACTTGTTTGAAATGGAATATAAACATTCACAACTTGTTTAGATTGGAAACATTGATAAGTTGTTTAGTATGAAATGGAAACATTTACAACCTGATTAGGATGAAATGGAAATATTCACAACTTGTTTGGAATGTAAACAATCATAACCTGTTTAGAATGGAACAAAACATTCACAACTTGTTTAGAATGGAAACAATCACAACTTCATTAGAATGAAATGTTGTGAATGTTTGAATTCAGAAGTGTGAATGTTGTGAATGTTTGCATTCCAAACAAGTTATGAAATGCTGTGAATGATTGCATTCGAATCAAGTTTTGAAAGTTTGCATTCACAAGTTGTGAGTATTTGCATTCCAAACAAGTTATGAATGTTTCTGTTTTCTTCTAAAGAAGTTGTGAATGTTTACATTCCAAAAATGATGGTAATCTTTTGATTCCAAACAAGTTGTGAATGTTTTTATTCCAAACAAATTATTAATGCCTCTTTTTACAACTTGTTTGGAACGATATTGAAACATACAAGACTTCAATGAAATGGAAATGTTCGCAACTTGTTTCGAACGAAATTAAAACTTGCACAACATGTATTGAATAAAATGGAAACATTCGTAACTTATTTGGCAAGAAATGGAAACATTCACAACTTGTTTAGAATGAAATGGAAGCAGTCACAACTTGTTCAGAGTGGAAATATTCACAACTTGTTTGGAATAGAAATGTTCACAAATTGTTGGAATGTAAATGTTTGTTACCAGTTTAGAATGAAATAGAATCGTTCACAACTTGTTTAGAATGAAATTGAAGCATTCATAACTTGTTTGGAGTGAAAACATTCAGAACTTGTTTGGAATCGAAAAATTCACAATTTCTTAGAATGTAACTACTTATAACTTGTTTAGAATGACATGGAAACATTCACAATTTGTTTGGAATGAAAACACTTAGAACTTTTTTAAAGTTAAATGGAAACTCTCACAACTTGTTTGGAATGAAAACATTCACAACTTGTTAGGAATGGTAATATTCAGAACTTGTTTACAATGAAATGGAAATAGTCACAACTTCTTTAGAATGAAATAAAAACATTCACAACTTATTTAGAATGAAATGGAAATATTCACAACTTGTTTTGAATGTAAACATTCACAACTTGTTCTAAATGAAATGGAAAGAATCACAACTTGTTTGTAATAGAAACATTCATAACTTGTTTGGAATATAAACACTCAAAACTTGTTTAAAATGAAATAGAAACATTCATAACTTGTTTAGAATGAAAACATTAATAACTGAATTTGAATTAATTGGAAACTTTCACAACTTGTTTGCAATAAAAACATTCACAATTTGTTTAGAATAAAAAAGAAACATTCACAGCTTATTTAGAATGAAATAGAAACAATCACAACTTCTTTGAAATGGATGCACTCACAACTTGTTTAAAATGAAATGGAAACATTCACAACTTGTTTAGAATGAAATGGAAACAATCACAACTTGTTTGGAATGAAAATGTTCATAACTTGTTTGGAATTGAAACGTTCATAACTTGTTTAGAACAGGAACATTTATAGCTTATTTGGAATGAAATAAAAACATTCATAACTTGTTTAGAATGAAATGGAAACATTCGTAAGTTGTTTAAAGTGAAATGACAACATTTGTAACTTGTTTGGAACGGCAATGTTCACAACTTGTTTAGAATGGAAACAATCATAACTTATTTAGAATGGAAAAATTCACAACTTGTATAGAGTGGAATAGAAACATTCAGTACTTGTTTAGAGTGGAAACATTCACCACTTGTTTAAAATGTAAACATTAACAATTTTTTTGAAATGAAATGGAAACATTCACAACTTATGTAGAATGAAATAGAAACATCCATAATTTGTTTGGAATGTGAATGTTTCCATTCTATTCCAAACAAGTTTTCAATGTTTTCATTTCACTCTAAACAAGTTGTGAATGTTTTCATTACATTTCGAAGAAGATGTGAATATTTACATTCCAAACATGTTGCAAATATTTTCATTTCATTCCAAACTAGTTGTGAATATTTCATTTCATTATAAACAAGTTCTGAATGTTTCTATTCTAAACAAGGTGTGAAAGTTTCACTTCCAAACATGTTGTGATTGTTTTTATTTCATTCTAAACAAGTTGTGTATGTTTCCATTTCATTCCAAGCAAGTCATGAATGTCTCTATTCCAAAAAAATTCTGAATGTTTCCACTTCATTCTAAACGAGTTTTGAATGTTTCTATTCCAAACAAGTTGCGAATGTTTCCAATTCATTCTAAACAAGTTGTGATTGTTTCTATTGCATTCTAAAAAAGTTATGGATGTTTCCATTCCAAACAAGTTGCAAATGTCTTTATTTCATTCTAAATATGTTGTGATTGTTTGCATTCCAAACAAGTTGTGAATATTTAAATTCCAAAAAAGTTGTGAATGTTTCTTTTCCACAAATGTTGTGAATATACCCATTTCATTCTAAACAAGTTATGAATGTTTCCACTCAAAACTGTTAGTGTTGTGCCTAAAGCCAATCATGAGATAATTGTTTCTTTGCACACTGAGCCATGATATTTTATTAAGGCATTAATCCAGCAATTATGTTTGTTGTTTTGTTTCTGCGTAACATAATAAACATAATTGTAACCCTAGAATAATGATATTCTCAAATGTCCCTGGTCTAGTATTATTGTGGAGCGGTTTTACAATAATACATAATGACTAGCATATGTGGAGTATAATATGAGATATGTAGTCTACATATGGGTACAAGTTAGAACTTGTGTACTAGACCAACCCACCATGAGAATGCTAGATGGATCATTATATGAGTGTCATAAGTGATTCTCATAGTGATCATGGTATATGTAATGTTTTGACCTAAGGTCATCAAGGTTCCCTACATGTTAGTCACATACTTTGATACGTCCCTTTGTTGCTCATAACTGATTGAACTTGAAGGAGATCATTGGGTATGTCACATATCATGCGGAGGGATTTGTATGATCAAGATATGATTTGTCCCTCATATGTAACAGGAGTGATATCTTCGGGCCCCTTGATAGAGTAAGACTTAGAAAATGCATGGCCATGCTCGGATGAGTTGATATACGATATCAATGTCATCAATTTAAAGTCTACTTGGTAATCAAGAAACCAAAGATTGGGCTATACAAGAATGACACATTCCATGTCTTATGCTTAGTCTTGATATCTTGGACAAAAGGACAATGGCATATATGGGTAATGATCATAAAGATTTAGTCGAATCACTAACAATCTTGTCACTTGGGCAGCAATGATGTGTTGCTGGACACCACTCATTGCTTATGATCATAAATGTGATTTATGATCATTGCCAACATGGTAAGAGCCTATTGGGTCACACACATAGAGCTATTTGGATTATTAGAGTGCATGGGCTAATTATTTGGGTTATGGTTTCATGATAATTTCATGTTAATAATTGGCCCAAAAGTTGAGCCATTATTAAGCCCTAAAATTAAAGCCTAATTGGATTAGGGCTTTGAAACCCATTAGGCCTGCAAGTTGAGTCTCACTATAAATACAACTTTTAGTGAGAAATTTCACAGCCTTGCCCTAGCCTCCCAAAAGAGACAACCACACTCTTCTTTTGTATTCCTTGGAGGACGCAAGCTAGCACTGCGAGCGCAAGAGAAACGCATCTTCCGGGATGTGGTGAAAGCGTGGTGATCCTGAGAAGCTCGTGTGGATACCATAGAGAGCTTGAACACGTCAACTGTTCAGGTTTTGTGATTCGACTCTACAATTGGGTGAGAGATCTCAACCAAAATTAGGTATGAAAATTTTCGAACACCCAGTTTAACGAGTTTCACTTGGATCCTGGAGGAGTTTTGGTTAAATTTCACTGCACTTGTTTGGCTCCCGAAACCATACACAAACAAGTTGTGAATGTTTCCAATTCCTTTTAAACAAGTTATGAATGTTATCTTTTCAAACAAGTTGTGAATGTTTCGAGTCCAAACAAGTTCTAAATGTTTTCATTCCAACATGTTGTGAATGTTTCCACTTCGTTCTAAACAGGTTGTCAATGTTTCCAATCGAAACAAGTTGTGAATGTTTCCATTTAATTCTAAACAAGTTGGGAATGTTTGCTATTCATTCTAAACAAGTTATAAAAGTTTTTATTCCACAAAAGTTGTCTATGTTTCTATTTCATTCTAAACAAGTTGGGAATGTTTACATTCCAAACATGTTGTGAATGTTCTGATTCCAAGAGAGTGATGAATGTTTTCATTCCAAAATGTTGTGAATGTTTCCATTTCAAACAAGTAGTGAATGTTTCCAATGCATTCCCGACAAGTTGTAAATGTTTCCATACCAAACAAGGTGTGAATGTTTCCATTTTATTCTAAACAAACTGTGAATCTTTGCATTCCAAACAAGCTATGAATGTTTCAAATCCAAACGTGTCATTAATGTTTCCATTCCAAATAGGTTCCAAATGTTTCTATTTCATTCTAACCAAGTTTTGTATGTTTTTAATTCATTCTAAACAAGTCATGAATGTTTCCATTCCAAACAAGTTGTGAATGTTATGATTCCATTCTAAACAAGTTCTGATTGTTTCCATTCCAAACAAGTTTTGAATTTTTATTTTAAAAACAGGTTGTGAATGTTTCTACTCCAAACAAGTTGTGAATGTTTGCATTTCATTCGAAACAAGTTATGAATGGTTTTATTCCAAACAAGTTATGAATGTCTCCATTTCATTCTAAATATGTTATGAATATTTCTGTTCTTAAAATGTTGTGAATGTCTCTATTTCATTCTAAAGAAGTTATGATTGTTTGAATTCCAAACAAGTTGTGAATGTTTTCATTCCAAACTAGTTGTGAATGTTTCCATTTCATTCCAAACAAGTTGTGAATGTTTTCTATTCCAAACAAGTTGTGAATGTTTCCATTTGATTCCAAACAAGTTGTGAATGTTTCCATTTCATTCCAAACTAGTTGTGAATGTTTCCATTTCAAAACAAGTTGTGAATGTTTCCATTTCATTCCAAACAAGTTGTGAATGTTTCCATTTCATTCCAAACTAGTTGTGAATGTTTCCATTTCATTCCAAACAAGTTGTGAATGTTTCCATTTCATTCCAAACAAGTTGTGAATGTTTTCAACATTGACAATGTTTCCAAAACTAGTTGTGAATGTTTCATTTTCATTCCAAACTAGTTGTGAATGTTTCCATTTCATTCCAAACAAGTTGTGAATGTTTCCATTTCATTCCAAACAAGTTGTGAATGTTTCCATTTCATTCAAAACAAGTTGTGAATGTTTCCATTTCATTCCAAACAAGTTGTGAATGTTTCCATTTCATTCCAAACAAGTTGTGAATGTTTCCATTTCATTTCTAAACAAGTTGTGAATGTTTCCATTCCAAACAAGTTATGAATGTTTCCATTTCATTCTAAACAAGAGTTGTGAATGTTTCCATTTCATTCCAAACAAGTTGTGAATGTTTCCATTTCATTCCAAACAAGTTGTGAATGTTTCATTCTAACGAAGTTGTGAATGTTTCATTCCAAACAAGTTGTGAATGTTTCCATTTCATTCTAAACAAGTTGTGAATGTTTCCATTCCAAACAAGTTGTGAATGTTTCCATTTCATTCTAAACAAGTTGTGAATGTTTCCATTTCATTCCAACAAGTTGTGAATGTTTTGTGAATGTTTCCATTTTATTCCAAACTAGTTGTGAATGTTTCCATTTCATTCTAAAACAAGTTGTGAATGTTTCCATTTCATTCCAAACAAGTTGTGATTGTTTTCCATTTCATTCCAAACAAGTTGTGAACAAGTTGTTGAATGTTTTCTATTCCAAATCAAGTTGCAAATGTTTCCATTTGATTTTAAACAAGTTGTGAATGTTTCAATTCCAAAGTCATTTCCAAACTAGTTGTGAATGTTTCCATTTTATTCTAAACAAGTTGTGAATGTTTTCCATTTCAGTTAAACACAGTTCTGAATGTCCTCCAGTCCAAACTTGGTTGTGAATGTTTCCATTTCATTCTAAACATGTTATGAATTGTTTCTATTATACCAAACTAGTTGTAGGAATGTTTCCATTTCATTCTAAACAACTTTGTGAATGTTTCCCTTCTTTCCAAACTATGTTGTGAATGTTTCCATATTTCATTCTAAACAAGTTATGGATGTTTCCATTTCATCTAAACAAGTTGTGAATGTTTCTACTCGTATTGTAAAGTAATGAATGTTTCCATTCCAAACAAAACATGTTGTGAATGTTTGATTCCAAACAATTTGTGAATTTTTCCATTGTAAACAAGTTGTGAATGTTTCCTATTCAAACTAGTTATGAATGTTTCCGTTTTCATTCTAAATAAGTTGTGAATGTTTCAATTCTAAACAAGTTGTGAATGTTTCAAAACTAGTTTAATTTCATTCTAAACGTTGGGTTTCGGGAGCCAAACAGCACAGCGGAATTTAACCGAAACTCTTAAGGATCCAAGTGAAACGGGGTAAACCGGGTGTTCGAATTTTCATACCTAATTTTCGGTTGAGATCTCTTACTCAACTGTAGAGTCGAATCACAAACTTGAACAGTTGACGTGTTCAAGCTTTCTATGGTATCCACACGAGCCTCTCAGGATCACCACGCTTCCACCGTGTCTCGGCAGATGCGTTTCTCTTACGCTCGCAGTGCTAGCTTACGTCCTCCAAGGAATTGCAAGAGAAGAGTGCAGCTGTCCTTTTTGGAAGGCTAGGGCAAGGAGACCTACGAATTTCTCACTAGAAGTTGTATTTATAGTAAGACTCAACTTCCAGACCTAATGGGTTTCAAAGCCCTAATCTAATTAGGTTTTAATTTCGGGCTTAATAATGGCTCAACTATTGGGCCCATTATTAATACGACATTATTGTGAACCCAAAACCCAAATTATTAGCTCATGCACTCTAATGATCCAAATAGCTCTATGTGTGCGACCCAATAGGCTTTTACCACGTTGGTAATGATCATAAATCACATTTATGATCATAAGCAATGAGCGGTGTCTAGCAACACATCATTGCTACCCAAGTGACAAGATTGTCGATGATTCGACTAAACCTTTATGATCATCCTCGATGTATGCCATTGTCCCTTTGTCCAAGATATCAAGACTAAGCATGAGACATGGAATGTGTCACTCTCGTATAGCCCAATCTTTGGTTTCTTGATTACCGAGTAGACCAACTTAAAATAATGACATTGATATCGTATATCAACTCATCCGAGCATGGCCATGCATTTTTCTAAGTCTTACTCTATCAAGGGGCCCGAAGATATCACTCCCGTTGCATAGGAGGGACAAATCCCATCTTGATCATACAAATCCCTCTGCATGATATGTGGCATACCCAATGATATCCTTCAAGTTCACTCAGTTACGAGCAACAAAGGAAAGTATCAAAGTATGTGACTCACATGCAGGGAACCTTGATGATCTTAGGTCGAAGGACTACATATACCATGATCACTATGAGAATCACTTATGACACTCATATAACGATCCATGTAGTGTTCTCATGGTGGGTCGGTCCAGTACACAAGTTCTCCAACTTGTACCCATATGTAGACTACATATTTCATATTAGTCTCCACATATGCTAGTCGTTATGTATTATTGCAACCCGCTCCACAATAATACTAGACCAGGGACGTTTAAGAATATAATTGTTCTAGGGTTACAATTATGTTTATTACATTACGTAGAAACAAAAAATAACGAACATAATTGCTGGATTAATGGCTTAATAAAATATCATGACTCAATGTGCAAAAATACAATCATCTCATGATTGGCTTTTGGGGGCAACACTAACACTAACATTCATAACTTGTTTAGAATGAAATGGAAACAGTTCACAACTGTTTCCGTTGAATTGGAAACATTCACAACTAGTTTGGAATGAAATGTGAATCACTCTACAACTTGTTTAGAATGAAATGGAAACATTCACAACTAGTTTTGAATGAAATGGAAACATTCACAAGAAGTTTGGAATGAAATGGAAACATTCATAAAACTTGTTTGTGAATGGAATGGAAACATTCAAAACTAGTTTCTGAATGAGAAACATTCACAACTTGTTTCATATATTTAATTTCATTCCAAACTAGTTGAATGAAATGGAAACATTCCAAACAAGTTTTGGAATGAAATCTCAAACATTCACAATTAGTGGAAACATTCAAAATGTTGTGCAACTATGTTGAAACATGGAACATTCACAACTTGTGAATTTTGAAATGGAAACATTCACAACTTGTTTGGAATGAAATGGAAACATTCACAACTTGTTTGGAATGAAATGGAAACATTCAAAACAAGTTTGGAATGAAATGGAAACATTCACAACTAGTTTGAATGAAATGGAAACATTCACAACTAGTTTGGAATGAAATGGAAACATTCACAACTAGTTTGGAATGAAATGCAAAACATTCACAACAAGTTTGGAATGAATGGAACAAACATTCACAACTTAGTTGTGGAATGAATGGAAACATTCAAACTAGTTTGGAATGAAATGGAAACATTCAAAACTAGTTTGAATGAAATGGAAACATTCACAACAAGTTGTTTTGGAATGAAATGGAAACATTCACAACTAGGGACCATGAATGAAACATTCACAAAAGTTTAGAATGAAATGGAAACATTCACAAGTTGTGAATGAAATGAAACATTCTAAACAAGTTTGGAAATGAAATGGAAACACAAGAAACAACTTGTTGTTTGAATGGAAACATTCACAACTTGTTTAGAATGAAATGGAAACATTCACAACTCAGTTTAAAGTGAAATGGAAAATTCAAACTTGTTTGGAATGAACTTTCACAACTCATTTTAAATAGTGTATGAAATGGAAACATTCACAAATTGTTTGGAATGAAATGGAAACATTCACAACATGTTTGGAATGAAATGGAAACATTCATTCTAAACTAGTTTAGAATGAATGGAAACATTTCACAACTTGTTTGGAATGAAATGGAAACATTCACAACTTGTTTGTGAATGGAAACATTCAAAACATTCACAAGAATGAATGGAAACATTCACAAAGTTTGGAATGAAATGGAAACATTCTAAACAAGTTTGAAATGAAATGGAAACATTCACAACTTGTTTTGAATGAAATGGATTTCATTCACAACTTGTTAGAATGGAATGGAAACATTCACAAACTGTTTTGAATGAAATGGAAACATTCACAACTTGTTGGAATGAAATGGAAGGTTTCATTCCAAACAAGTTTTGAATGTTTTACAAATTGGAATGGAAACATTCACAATTTGTTTGGAATGAATGTTGGAAACATTTCACAACTTGTTGGAATGAATGGAAACATTCACAACTAGTTTGGAATGAAATGAAAACATTCACAAACAAGTTTGAATGATTTTGAAACATTCACAACAAGTTTTGAATGAAATGGAAACATTCACAACAAGTCAATGAAATGGAAACATTCACAACTAGTTTAGAAATGAATGGAAACATTCACAACTAGTTATGAATGTTTCCTTGTTCACATAAACAAACTTTAGGATTGTTTCAATGGAAAATTCACAACTTGCCAATTTTAAAATGGAAACATTCATAACTTGTTTAGAATGAAATTAAACACTAACTTAGTTTGGAATGAAATGGAAACATTCACAACTTAGTTTTGAATGAATGGAAACATTCACAACTTGTTTGGAATGAAATGGAAACATTCACAACTTGTTTGGAATGAAATGGAAACATTCACAACTCTTTTCATGGAATGGAAACAAACCTTCACAACTTGTTTGGAATGAAATGGAAACATTCACAACTTGTTTAGGAATGAAATGGAAACATTCACAACTTGTTTAGAATGAAATGGAAACATTCACAACTTGTTTGGAATGAAACACATTCAACACTCACAATGTGTTGGAAATCACAAAATGGAAACATGGAAACATTCACAGTTTGGAATGGAATGAAATGGAAACATTCACAACTAGTTTAGAATGAAATGGAAACATTCACAACTTGTTTGGAATGAAATGGAAACATTCACAACTTGATTATCCCTATTGATTAATGGAAGAATTCAAATTAAAGGTTTAGAATGAAATGGAAACATTCACAACTTAAACCCTTAAAATGGAAAATTGCAAATGCAAACATTCACTAACTAGTTTGGAATTGACAATGGAACAAAACATTCACAACTTGTTTGGATTGAAATGGAAACATTCACAACTTGTTTGGAATGAAATGGAAACATTCACAACTTGTTTTGGAATGAAATGGAAACATTCACAACTTGTTTGGAATGAAATGAAACATTCACAACTTAGTTTGGAATGAAATGGAAACATTCACAACTTGTTTGGAATGAAATGGAAACATTCACAACTTGTTTTGAAATGGAAACATTCACAACTTGTTTAGAATGAAATGGAAACATTCACAACTTGTTTGGAATGAAATGGAAACATTCACAACTTGTTTGGAATGAATGGAAACATTCACAACTTGTTTGGAATGAAATGGAAACATTCACAACTTGTTTGGAATGAAATGGAAACATTCACAACTAGTTTAGAATGAAATGGAAACATTCACAACTTGTTTGGAATGAAATGGAAATATTCACAACTTGTTTAGAATGAAATGGAAACATTCACAACTTGTTTGGAATGAAATGGAAACATTCACAACTTGTTTGGAATGAAATGGAAACATTCACAACTTGTTTGGAATGAAATGGAAACATTCACAACTTGTTTGGAATGGAAACATTCACAACTTGTTTGGAATGAAATGGAAACATTCACAACTTGTTTGGAATGAAATGGAAACATTCACAACTTGTTTAGAATGAAATGGAAACATTCACAACTAGTTTTGGAATGAAATGGAAACATTCACAACTTGTTTAGAATGAAATGGAAACATTCACAACTTGTTTGGAATGAAATGGAAACATTCACAACTTGTTTGGAATGAAATGGAAACATTCACAACTTGTTTAGAATGAAATGGAAACATTCACAACTTGTTTGGAATGAAATGGAAACATTCACAACTAGTTTAGAATGAAATGGAAACATTCACAACTTGTTTGGAATGAAATGGAAACATTCACAACTCTGTTTGGAATGGAAAAATGGAAACATTCACAACATTTGTTTGGAATGAAATGGAAACATTCACAACTTGTTTGGAATGAAATGGAAACATTCACAACTTGTTTGGAATAAAATGGAAACATTCACAACTTGTTTGGAATGAAATGGAAACATTCACAACTTGTTTGGAATGAAATGGAAACATTCACAACTAGTTTGGAATGAAATGGAAACATTCACAACTTGTTTGGAATGAAATGGAAACATTCACAACTTGTTTGGAATGAAATGGAAACATTCACAACTTGTTTGGAATGAAATGGAAACATTCACAACTTGTTTGGAATGAAATGGAAACATTCACAACTTGTTTTGGAATGAAATGGAAACATTCACAACTTGTTTGGAATGAAATGGAAACATTCACAACTTGTTTGGAATGAAATGGAAACATTCACAACTTAGTTTGGAATGAAATGGAAACATTCACAACTTGTTTGGAATGAAATGGAAACATTCACAACTTGTTTGGAATGAAATGGAAACATTCACAACTTGTTTTGAATGAAATGAAACATTCACAACTTGTTTGGAATGAAATGGAAACATTCACAACTTGTTTGGAATGAAATGGAAACATTCACAACTTGTTTGGAATGAAATGGAAACATTCACAACTTGTTTGGAATGAAATGGAAACATTCACAACTTGTTTGGAATGAAATGGAAACATTCACAACTTGTTTGGAATGAAGTGAAACATTCACTACTTGTTTGGAATGAAATGGAAACATTCACAACTAGTTTGGAATGAAATGGAAACATTCACAACTTGTTTGGAATGAAATGGAAACATTCACAACTTGTTTGGAATGAAATGGAAACATTCACAACTTGTTTGGAATGAAATGGAAACATTCACAACTTGTTTGGAATGAAATGGAAACATTCACAACTTGTTTGGAATGAAATGGAAACATTCACAACTTGTTTGGAATGAAATGGAAACATTCACAACTAGTTTGGAATGAAATGGAAACATTCACAACTTGTTTGGAATGAAATGGAAACATTCACAACTTGTTTGGAATGAAATGGAAACATTCACAACTTGTTTGGAATGAAATGGAAACATTCACAACTAGTTTGGAATGAAATGGAAACATTCACAACTTGTTTGGAATGAAATGGAAACATTCACAACTTGTTTGGAATGAAATGGAAACATTCACAACTTGTTTGAATGAAATGGAAACATTCACAACTTGTTTGGAATGAAATGGAAACATTCACAACTTGTTTGAATGAAATGGAAACATTCACAACTTGTTTGGAATGAAATGGAAACATTCACAACTTGTTTGGAATGAAATGGAAACATTCACAACTAGTTTGGAATGAAATGGAAACATTCACAACTTGTTTGGAATGAAATGGAAACATTCACAACTAGTTTGGAATGAAATGGAAACATTCACAACTTGTTTAGAATGAAATGGAAACATTCACAACTTGTTTGAATGAAATGGAAACATTCACAACTTGTTTGGAATGAAATGGAAACATTCACAACTTGTTTGGAATGGAATGGAAACATTCACAACTTGTTTGGAATGAATGGAAACATTCACAACTTGTTTGGAATGAAATGGAAACATTCACAACTTGTTTGGAATGAAATGGAAACATTCACAACTTTTTTGGAATGAAATGGAAACATTCACAACTTGTTTGGAATGAAATGGAAACATTCACAACTTGTTTGGATTGAAATGGAAACATTCACAACAAGTTTGGAATGGAAATGTTTCACAACTTGTTTGGAAAAACATTCACAACTTGTTTTGAATGAAATGGAAACATTCACAACTAGTTTGGAATGAAATGGAAACATTCACAACTAGTTTGGAATGAAATGGAAACATTCACAACTTGTTTGGAATGAAATGGAAACATTCACAACTTGTTTGGAATGAAATGGAAACATTCACAACTTGTTTAGAATGAAATGGAAACATTCACAACTTGTTTGGAATGAAATGGAAACATTCACAACTTGTTTGGAATGAAATGGAAACATTCACAACTAGTTTGGAATGAAAATGGAAACATTCACAACTTGTTTAGAATGAAATGGAAACATTCACAACTTGTTTGGAATGAAATGGAAACATTCACAACTTGTTTGGAATGAAATGGAAACATTCACAACTTGTTTGGAATGAAATGGAAACATTCACAACTTGTTTAGAATGAAATGGAAACATTCACAACTTGTTTGGAATGAAATGGAAACATTCACAACTTGTTTGGAATGAAATGGAAACATTCACAACTTGTTTGGAATGAAATGGAAACATTCACAACTTGTTTGGAATGAAATGGAAACATTCACAACTTGTTTAGAATGAAATGGAAACATTCACAACTATTTAGAATGAAATGGAAACATTCACAACTTGTTTGATTGAGAATGAAATGGAAACATTCACAACTTGTTTGGAATGAAATGGAAACATTCACAACTTGTTTGGAATGAAATGGAAACATTCACAACTAGTTTGGAATGAAATGGAAACATTCACAACTTGTTTGGAATGAAATGGAAACATTCACAACTTGTTTGGAATGAAATGGAAACATTCACAACTTGTTTGGAATAAAATGGAAACATTCACAACTTGTTTGGAATGAAATGGAAACATTCACAACTTATTTAGAATGAAATGTAAAAATTCCAAACTAGTTTGAAGAAATGGAAACATTCACAAACTTATTTGGAATGAAATGGAAACATTCACAACTTTGTGTTTGGAATCATTGAAAAAATTGATGGACATTCACAATGTTTGGGAAATGAAATGGAAACATTGACAACTTGTTTGGATTGGAAACAATTGACAACTTGTTTAGAATGAAATTGAAACATTCACAACTTGTTGGAATGAATGGAAACATTCACAAGTTGTTTAATGAATGGAAAAATTGTGAACTTGTTTCAATTTCATTCTAAACAAGTTGTGAATGTTTAAATTCCAACAAGCTAGAAATGAATGGAAATGTTCACAATTTCATTCTAAACAAGTTGGAAATGTTTCCATTTCTGTAAACAAGTTGTAAATGTTTCCATTTTGTTTGGAACAAGTTATGAATGTTTCACATTCCATTTTAAATGAGTTGTGAAATTTTTCATTCCAAATTGGAAGTTGTGAATGTTTCCAAAACATTCACAACTTGTTGTGAATGAAATGGAAACATTCAAACTTGTTTGGAATGTTGGAAACATTCACAACTTAGTTGTGAATGAAATCTAAAACATTCTACAACTTGTTGTGAATGAATTCGAAACATTCAAACAACTTGTTTGTTTCCATTTCATTCTAAACAGGTTGAGAATGAAATGGAAACATTCCAAACAAGTTGTGAATGACTTCCAAAACATTCTAAACTAGTTTGAAATGTTGAAACATTCCAAACAAGTTTTGAATGGAAACATTCACATTTGTTTGGAATGTTTGTGATTGTTTTTCTATTCTAAACAAGTTGTGAATGTTCAATTTTTTCATAAAAACAACTTGTGAATGTTAAAATTTCATTCCAAACAAGTTTGGAATTGTTTCCATCGTTCATTCACAACTTGTTTGTGAATGGAAACATTCCAAAACAAAGTTGTGAATGTTTACATTTCATTCCAAAACAAGTTATGAATGTTTCAATTTTATTCTAAACAAGTTGTGAATGTTTTTCCATTCCAAAATAAGTTGTGAATGTTTCCATTACATTCAAAACTAGGTTGTGAATGTCTTCCGTTTCCAAACAAACATTGTTTGTTGAATTTTTCATTTCATTCTAAACATGTTGTGAATGTTTCCATTTCATTCCAAACTTGTTGTGAATGTTTCCATTTCATTCAAAACTAGTTGTGAATGTTTTCTTTCTCATTCCAAATAAGTTGTGAATGTTTTCCATTTCATTTCAAACAAGTTGTGAATGTTTCCATTTCATTCCAAACAAGTTTGTGAATATTTCCATTCCATTTTCTAGTGCTAAGTTATGTTTGACAATTTCATTCTAAAAAAGTTGGGAATGTTGAGAAATTTCTGATTCAAAATTAGTTGTGAATGTTTCCATTTCATTCAAACAATGTTGTGAATGTTTCAATTTCATTCTAAACTAGTTGTGAATGTTTCCATTTCATTCCTGAACAAACTAGTTATGAAACCAATTTCCATTTAATTATAAAATTGTTTGTGAATGTTTCCATTTCATTCCACAACAAGTTGTGAATGATAATTTTCCATTTTCAAAACAAGTTGTGAATGTTTCCATTTCATTCCAAACAAGCTGTGAATGTTTCCATTTAATTCTAAATAAGTTGTGAATTGTTTCCATTTCATTCTAAACTAGATTGTTTGAATGTTTCCTTTTCATTCCAAACTGGTTGTGAATGTTTCCATTTCATTCCAAACATGTTATGAATGTTTTGGTCCCATTCTAAACAAGTTCTGAATGTTTTCATTTCATTCCAAACAAGTTTTGAATGTTTCTCAATTTCATTCCAAACAAGTTGTGAATGTTTCCATTTCATTCCAAACTAGTTGTGAATGTTTCCATTTCATTTCCAAACAAGTTGTGAATGTTTCCATTTCATTCTAAACTTAGTTGTGAATGTTTCCATTTCATTAAAACTAGTTCTGAATGTTTGATTTTCATTCTAAACAAGTTGTGAATGTTTCCATTTCCATTCCAAACTAGTTGTGAATGTTTCCATTTCATTCCAAACAAGTTGTGAAAGTTTCCATTCCATTCTAAACAAGTTGTGAATGTTTCCATTTCATTCCAAACAAGTTGTCATATGTTTCCATTCATGCTAAACAAACAAGTTGTGAATTTTCCATTCCATTCCAAAACAAGTTGTGAATGTTTCCATTCTAAATATAGTTGTGAATGTTTCCATTTCATTCCAAACAAGTTGTGAATGTTTCCATTTCATTCCAAACTAGTGGTGAATGTTTCCATTTCATTCCAAACAAGTTGTGAATGTTTCCATTTCATTCCAAACAAGTTGTGAATGTTTCCATTTCATTCCAAACAAGTTGTGAATGTTTCCATTCCAAACAAGTTCTGAATGTTTCTTATTTTTTCCAAAGCAAGTTGTGAATGTTTTCATTTCATTCCAAACAAGTTGTGAATATTTCCATTCCATATCCTAAACAAGTTGGAAATGTTTCCATTTCATTTCAAACAAGTTGTGAAATGTTTCCATTTCATTCCAAACTAGTTGTGAATGTTTCACATTCATTCTAAACAAGTTGTGAATGTTTCCATTTCATTGTAAACAAGTTGTGAATGTTTCCATTTCCAAACAAGTTGTGAATGTTTCCATTTCATTCCAAACAAGTTGTGAATGTTTCCATTTCATTCTAAACAAGTTGTGAATGTTTCCATTTCATTCTAAACTAGTTGTGAATGTTTCCATTTCATTCCAAACAAGTTGTGAATGTTTCCATTTTCATTCCAAACAAGTTGTGAATGTTTCCATTTCATTCAATGTCCTAAACAAGTTGTGAATGTTTCCATTCTAAACAAGTTGTGAATGTTTCCACTTCATTTTAAAGCATGTTGTGAATGTTTCCTTTTTCCTTCAAACAAGGTTGTGAATGCTTTCATTTCATTCCAAACAAGTTGTGAATGTTTCCATTTCTTTCATTCTAAAACCAGTTTTGAATGTTTCCATTTCATTCTAAACTAGTTGTGAATCTTTCCATTTCATTTTAAACAAGTTGTGAATGTTTGCATTTGTTCCAAACCAGTTGTGAATGTTTCCATTTCATTCCAAACAAGTTGTGAATGTTTCCATTTCATTCCAAACAAGTTGTGAATGTTTCCATTCCAAACTAGTTGTGAATGTTTATATTTCATTCCAAAACAAGTTGTAAATGTTTCCATTTCATTCCAAACAAGTTGTGAATGTTTCCATTCATTTCCAAACAAGTTGTGAATGTTTTTCCATTTCATCCAAACTAGTTGTGAATGTTTCCATTTCATTCCAAACAAGTTGTGAATGTTTCCATTTCATTCCAAACTAGTTGTGAATGTTTCCATTTCATTCCAAACAAGTTGTGAATGTTTCCATTTCATTCCAAACAAGTTGTGAATGTTTCCATTTCATTCCAAACTAGTTGTGAATTTTTCAATTTCATTCCGAAAACAAGTTGTGAATGTTTCCATTTCATTCTAAACAAGTTGTGAAAGTTTCCTTTTCCATTCCAAACTAGTTGTGAATGTTTCCACTCATTTCCAAACAAGTTGTGAATGTTTCCATTTTCATTCCAAACACAGTTGTCAATGTTTCCATTTCATTCAAAACTAGTTGTAAAATGTTTCCATTTCATTCTAAACTAGTTTTGAATGTTTCCATTTCATTCTAAACTAGTTGTGAATGTTTCCAATTCATTCCAAACAAGTTGTGAATGTTTTCCATTTCATTCTAAATAAGTTGTTTGGGTTTCCATTTCATTCCAAACAAGTTGTGAATGTTTCCATTTCATTCCAAACAAGTTGTGAATGTTTCCATTTCATTCTAAACGAGTTGTGAATGTTTCCATTTCATTCCAAACAAGTTGTGAATGTTTCCATTTCATTCCAAACTAGTTGTGAATGTTTCAATTCATTCCAAACAAGTTGTGAATGTTTCCATTTCATTCCAAACAAGTTGTGAATGTTTCATTCCAAACAAGTTGTGAATGTTTCCATTTCATTCCAAACATAGTTGTGAATGTTTCCATTTCATTCCAAACAAGTTGTGAATGTTTTCCATTCATTCTAAACAAGTTGTGAATGTTTCCATTTCATTCTAAACAAGTTGTGAATGTTTCCATTTCATTCTAAACAAGTTGTGAATGTTTCCATTTCATTCCAAAGAAGTTGTGAATGTTTCCATTTCATTCCAAACAAGTTGTGAATGTTTCAATTTCATTCCAAAGTAGTTGTGAATGTTTCCATTTCATTCCAAACAAGTTGTGAATGTTTCCATTTCATTCCAAACTAGTTGTGAATGTTTCCATTTCATTCTTAAACAAGTTGTGAATGTTTCCATTTCATTCCAAACTAGTTGTGAATGTTTCCATTTCATTCCAAACAAGTTGTGAATGTTTCCATTTCATTCCAAAACAAAGTTGTGAATGTTTTCATTTCATTCCAAACTAGTTGTGAATGTTTCATTTCATTCCAAACTAGTTGTGAATGTTTCCATTTCATTCCAAACTAGTTGTGAATGTTTCCATTTCATTCCAAACTAGTTGTGAATGTTCCATTTCATTCCAAACTAGTTGTGAATGTTTCCATTTCATTCCAAACAAGTTGTGAATGTTTCCATTTCATTCCAAACAAGTTGTGAATGTTTCCATTTCATTCCAAACTAGTTGCGAATGTTTCCATTTCATTCCAAACTAGTTGTGAATGTTTCCATTTCATTCCAAACAAGTTGTGAATGTTTCCATTTCATTCCAAACAAGTTGTGAATGTTTCCATTTCATTCCAAACTAGTTGTGAATGTTTCCATTTCATTCCAAACTAGTTGTGAATGTTTCCATTTCCAAACAAGTTGTGAATGTTTCCATTTCATTCAAAACAAGTTGTGAATGTTTCCATTTCATTCCAAACTAGTTGTGAATGTTTCCATTTCATTCTAAACATTGTTGTGAATGTTTCCATTTCATTCCAAACAAGTTGTGAATGTTTCCATTTCATTCCAAACGAGTTGTGAATGTTTCCATTTGATTTCATTCTAAACAAGTTATGAATGTTGAACAAGATGTTAATGTTTTCATTCCAAACTAGTTGTGAATGTTTCAATTTCATTCTAAACAAGTTGTGAATGTTTCCATTTTATTCTAAACTAGTTGTGAATGTTTCCATTTAATTCCAAACAAAGTTGAACAATGTTTCCATTTCATTCCAAACAAGTTGTGAATGTTTCCATTTCATTCCAAGTTGTGAATGTTTCCATTCTAAACAAGTTGTGAATGTCCATTTCATTCCAAACAAGTTGTGAATGTTTCCATCCTAAACTTGTTTGCATTTCATTCATTCTAAACAAGTTGTGAATGTTTCCATTTCATTCCAAACTAGTTGTGAATGTTTCCATTTCATTCCAAACTAAGTTGTGAATGTTTCCATTTCATTCCAAACTAGTTGTGAATGTTTCCATTACATTCCCAAGTTGTGAATGTTTCCATTTCATTCCAAACTAGTTGTGAATGTTTCCATTTTCACTCTAAAAACTAGTTGTGAATGTTTCCATTTCATTCCAAACAAGTTGTGAATGTTTCCATTTCATTCCAAACAAGTTGTGAATGTTTCCATTTCATTCCAAACAAGTTGTGAATGTTTCCATTCATTCCAAACTAATTATGAATGTTTCCATTTCATTCCAAACAAGTTGTGAATGTTTCCATTTCATTCCAAACTAGTTGTGAATGTTTCCATTTCATTCCAAACAAGTTGTGAATGTTTCCATCGCAAAACAAGTTGTGAATTTTCCATTTCACAAACAAGTTGTGAATGTTTCCGATTTCATTTTTCAAACAATTTGTGAATGTTTTTCCATTTCATTCGAAACTAGTTGTGAATGTTTCCATTTCATTCTTGAACAAGTTGTGAATGTTTCCTTTCCAAACTAGTTGTGAATGTTTCCATTTCATTCCAAACTAGTTGTGAATGTTTTCCGATTTCATTCCAAACAGGTTGGGAATGTTTCCATTTCATTCCAAACAAGTTGTGAATGTTTCCATTTCATTCCAAAATAAGTTGTGAATGTTTCCATTTCATTCCAAACTAGTTGTGAATGTTTCCATTTCATTCCAAACAAGTTGTGTGTGTTTCCATTTCATTCCAAACAAGTTGTGAATGTTTCCATTTCATTCCAACTAAGTTGTGAATGTTTCCATTTCATTCCAAACTAGTTGTGAATGTTTCCATTTCATTCCAAACAAGTTGTGAATGTTTCCATTCATTCCAAACCAGTTGTGAATGTTTCCATTTTCCATTCTCGTAAAACTAGTTGTGAATGTTCTTCTATTTCATTCCAAACAAGTTGTGAATGTTTCCATTTCATTCCAAACAAGTTGTGAATGTTTCCATTTCATTCAAAACAAGTTGTGAATGTTTCCATTTCATTCCAAAATAGTTGTGAATGTTTCCATTTCATTCTAAACAAGTTGTGAATGTTTCCATTTCATTCCAAACAAGTTGTGAATGTTTCCATTTCATTCCAAACAAGTTGTGAATGTTTCCATTTCATTCCAAACAAGTTGTGAATGTTTCCATTTCTTTCAAACTAGTTGTTAATGTTTTCATTTCATTCCAAACTAGTTGTGAATGTTTCCATTTCATTCCAAACAAGTTGTGAATGTTTCCATTTCATTCCAAACAAGTTGTGAATGTTTCCATTTCATTCCAAAACAATGTTGTTAATGTTTCCATTTCATTCCAGACTAGTTGTGAATGTTTCCATTTCATTCCAAACAAGGGGGGAATCCAAATCTTTTGTGTTGTGAATGTTTCCATTTCATTCCAAACTAGTTGTGAATGTTTCCATTTCATTCCAAACAAGTTGTGAATGTTTCCATTTCATTCCAAACAAGTTGTGAATGTTTCCATTTCATTCAAAACTAGTTGTGAATGTTTCCATTTCATTCCAAACAAGTTGTGAATGTTTCCACTTCATTCCAAAACAAGTTGTGATTGTTTCCATTTCATTCCAAACAAGTTGTGAATGTTTCCATTTCATTCCAAACTAGTTGTGAATGTTTCCATTTCATTCCAAACAAGTTGTGAATGTTTCCATTTCATTCCAAACAAGTTGTGAATGTTTCCATTTCATTCCAAACAAGTTGTGAATGTTTCCATTTCATTCCAAACAAGTTGTGAATGTTTCCATTTCATTCCAAACAAGTTGTTAATGTTTCCATTTCATTCTAAACTAGTTGTGAATGTTTCCATTTCATTCCAAACTAGTTGTGAATGTTTCCATTTCATTCCAAAAGAAGTTGTGAATGTTTCCATTTCATTCCAAACTAGTTGTGAATGTTTCCATTTCATTCCAAACATGTTGTGAATGTTTCCATTTCATTCCAAACTAGTTGTGAATGTTTCCATTTCATTCCAAACTAGTTGTGAATGTTTCCATTTCATTCCAAAACTAGTTGTGAATGTTTCCATTTCATTCTTGGGCTAAACAAGTTGTGAATGTTTCCATTTCATTCCAAACAAGTTGTGAAAGTTTCCATTTGATTCGAAACAAGTTGTGAATGCTTTACTATTGTTTCCATTTCACTCTGAACAAGTTGTGAATGTTTCTATTTCATTCTAAACTAGTTGTGAATGTTTCCATTTCATTCCAAAACAAGTTGTGAATGTTTCCATGTCATTCCAAACAAGTTGTGAATGTTTCCATTTCATTCCAAACAAGTTGTGAATGTTTCCATTTCATTCCAAACTTGTTGTGAATGTTTCCATTTCATTCCAAACAAGTTGTGAATGTTTCCATTTCATTCCAAACTAGTTGTGAATGTTTCCATTTCATTCCAAACAAGTTGTGAATGTTTCCATTTGATTCTAAACTAGTTGTGAATGTTTCCATTTCATTCCTAAACTAGTTGTGAATTTTTCCATTCATTGCCAAACAAGTTGTGAAAGTTTTTTTTTCATTCTAAACCAGTTATGAATGTTTCCATTTCATTCTGAACATTGTTTGGTTTAATTCCAAACTAGTTGTGAATGTTTCCATTTCATTCCAAACAAGTTGTGAATGTTTCCAATTCATTCCAAACTTGTTGTGAATGTTTCCATTTCATTCCAAACAAGTTGTGAATGTTTCCATTTCATTCCAAACTAGTTGTGAATGTTTCCATTTCATTAAACTTTCTGTTAAAACTAGTTGTGAATGTTTCCATTTCATTCCAAACAAGTTGTGAATGTTTTTCCATTCTAAACAAGTTGTGAATGTTTCTATTTCATTTGAAACAAGTTGTGAATATTTCCATTTCATTCTAAACATGTATTGAATGTGTCTAATTCATTTTAAACAAGTTGCGATTGATTCCATGTCATTCTAAATAATGTTGGGAATGTTTTTATTTTATTCTAAAATATTTTCCAATGCCTTCATTGCAAATTAGTTGTGAATATTTCCATTCCATTCTATATAAGTTGTGAATGTTTCCATTTATTATTAAACAAGTTCTTAATGTTTGGATTTTATTCTATACAAGTTATGAATGCTTGCATTCAAAACAAGTTATGACTGAAATGAAAAAACATATATAATGTTAGATGAATTGAAACATCAGTACTTCTCCATTGAAATAGAAACATTCAGAACTGTGCTGATGAAATCTTGACAAAACATGTTTGTTGGAAGCAGTTCAGAACTTTTTTTTAGAATGAAATGGAGAAGGTTCTAACTTTTTTCAAGTGAAATGGAAATCTTCACAACTTGCTTAGAATGAAAAGGAAACATTCACAACTGTTTTGAATGAAATGGAAACATTCAAAACTTGTTTGAGAATGAAATGGAAATATTCACAACTTGTGTGAAATTGGAAATATTCACAATGGAAACATGGAAACATTCACTACTTGTATAGAATGACTTAGAAATGTTCACAAGTTGATTGGAATGGAATCATTTATTGCTTGTTTAGAATGAAATGGAAACATTCACAACTGGCATGGAATGGAAACATTCACAACTTGTTTAGAATGAATTGGAAACATTGACAACTTGTTTAGAATAAAATAGAAACATTTAGAACTTATTTAGAATAAAATGGAAACATTCATAACTTTTTTGGAAAGGAGACATTCACAACATGTTTGGAATTGAAAAACTTACAACCTGTTCGTTATGTTGACATTCACACCATGTTTGGAATTGAAACACTTATAAAATTCACACCTTGTTTGGAATAGAAACGTTCATAGCTTTTCTAGAATCAAAATATTCAAAAGTTGTTTATGATGTAAACATTCATGATTTGTTTACTATCAAATACAAACGTTCATAACTTGTTTAAAATGAAATAGAATAATTCATACCTTGTTTGGAATCAAAACATTCACAACTTGTTTGGAATTAAAGCATTCACAATTTTAGAATGAAATAGAAACAATCAAAACTTGAATTGAATGAGAGGAAACTTCACAACTTGTTTGGAATGAAATGGAAACAGTCACAACTGTTTCGGTAAGGCGAAGGTGGGACGCAATATTCACAACTAGTTCGGAATGAAAGGGAAACATTCACAACACGTTTGGAATTAAATGGGAACATTGACAAGTAGTTTGGAATGGAAACATTAATGGAAACATTCACAAGTTGTTTGGAACGAAATGGAAACATTGACAAGTAGTTCGGAATGAAATGGAAACATTTATAGCTAGTTCTTTGGAATGAAATGGAAGCATTCATAACTAGTGTGTAATGAAATGGAAACATTCTGAACTTATTTGGAACGATATGGAAGCATTTTTCCAACAACTTGGTTTGGAATGAAATGGAAACTTGCATAACTAGTTTTGGAATGTAATCGAAAAATTCACAACACGCTTTGGAATGAAATTGGAATATTCACAACTAGGTTTGGAATGAATGGAAACATGCACAACTAGTATGGAATGAAATGGAAACATTCCCGCAACAAGTTTTGGAATGAAATGGAAACATTCACAGCTCTAGTTTCGAGTGGATGGAAATATTCACAACTAGTTTTGGAATGAAATGGAAACATTTCCAAACTTTAATGGAATGAAATGGAAACCTTCACAACTTGTTTTGAAGAAATGGAAACATGCACAACTAGTTTGGAAAAAATGGAAACAGTCACAACTAGTTTGGAATGAAATGGAACATTCACACCAATTGGAATGAAATGGAAACATTCACAACTTGTTTTGAATGAAATGGAAACAATTACACACAACTAGTTGGGAATTAAATGGAAACATTCACAAAAATGTTTAGAATGAAATGGAAAAACGTTAACAACAAGTTTGGAAAGAAATGGAAAGATTCACAATTTAGTTTTGGAACCGAACGGAAAGATTCACAACAAGTTTGGCATGAAATGGAAAGATGTACAACAAGTTTGGAATGGAATGACAACATTCACAACTTGTATGGAACGAAATGGAAACATTCACTACTTGATTTGGAATGAAATGGAAACAATCACAACTAGTTTGGAAATGAAATGGAAACATTCAGAACAAGTTTAGGAGGTGATGGAAATATTCACAAACAGTTTGGGATTAAAATGAAAAGATTCACACCACAGACAGTTTGGAATGAAATGGAAACGACTGACAACTTGTTTGGGATGAAATTGAAACATTCACAACTAAGTTTGGAATAAAATTGGAAACATTCACAACTAGTAACAACTAGTTTGGAAAGAAATGGAAACATTCACAACTACTAGTCTGGAAAGAAATGGAAACACTAACTACTTGTTTGGATTGAAGTGGAAACATTCACAACTAGTTTTGGGAATGATATGGGAAAACATTCACAAATTGGTTTGGAATGAAATAAAGACATTAACAAGTTGTTTAGAATGATTGGAACCATTCACAACTAGTTTGGTGTTTAATGTAAACATTCACAAGTAGTTTGGGATGTAATGGAAACTTTTATAACTAGTTTAGAATGAAATGCAAACAGTCACCACTTTTTTGGAATGAAACGAAAGCATTCACACCTAGTTTGGAATGAAATGGAAACATTCACAACAAGGTTGGAATGAAAATGGAAACGTTCACAAATAGTTTGGAACGAAATGGAAACATTCACAAAAAAGTTCGGAATGGAATGGAAACATTAACAAAATGTTTAGAACGAAATGGAAACATTAACAAAATGTTTAGAACGAAATGGAAACATTAACAACAAGTATGGAATGAAATGGAAACATTCACAACTTGACTTGAATGAAATTGAAAGTTTCACAACTAGTTTGGAAATGAAATGGAAAACATTCATCAACGTGTTTTGTGATGAAATTTAACTTCAACAAACTAGTTTGGAATGAATGGAAATGTTCACAACTTGTTTGGAATGAAATGGAAACATTCACAACTTGTTTGGAATGAAATGGAAACATTCACAACTTGTTTGGAATGAAATGGAAACATTCACAACTAGTTTGGAATGAAATGGAAACATTCATAACTTGTTTGGAATGAAATGGAAACATTCACAACTTGTTTGGAATGAAATGGAAACATTCACAACTTGTTTTGAATGAATGGAAACATTCACAACTTGTTTGGAATGAAATGGAAACATTCACAACTTGTTTAGAATGAAATGGAAACATTCACAACTTGTTTGGAATGAAATGGAAACATTCACAACTTGTTTGGAATGAAATGGAAACATTCACAACTAGTTTGGAATGAAATGGAAACATTCACAACTTGTTTGGAATGAAATGGAAACATTCACAACTTGTTTGGAATGAAATGGAAACATTCACAACGTAGTTTGGAATTGGAAACATTCACAACTTGTTTGGAATAAAATGGAAACATTCACAACTTGTTTGGAATGAAAAATGGAACCTCCCAACTTGTTTTTGAATTAGAATGTGGAAACATTCACACTAGTGGAATGAAATGGAAACATCACAACTATTGTGGAAGGAAATGGAAACGTTGGGACAACAAGTATGGAATGAAATGGAACCATTCACAACAAGTATGGAGTGAAGTGGTACCAGTTCACAACTTGTATGCGAATTGAAAGGGGAAACATATTCACAACTTGCTTAGGAGGGAAAAGGAAATAATAACAACTAGTTTGGGCATGAAATGGAAACATTCAACAACTTTGTTTTGGAATGAACTGGGTAAACCGCACAACCTAGTGTTTTGGAATGAAATGGAAAACACATACAACTACTACGTTGGAAAGGGAATGGAAACATTCACAACTTGTCTGTAATGAAATGGACAACAATTACAACTACTTTGGAATGACCTGGAAAACTTCACACACTAGTTTAGAATGATATGGATAACATCCACAACTAGTTTGGTATATAAAAATGGACACATGTTATTACAAGTTTTGGAATTAATTGGAAACATTCACTACAAGGTATGAAGTGAAAATGGAAAACATTCACAACGTCTATGGGAAGAAATGGTAACCATGGTGCCTACTTTTTTTGGAAAGAAATGTAAGCATTCACAACTATTTTCGAATGGAATGGACAATCATATCACAACTTGTTTTGGAATGAATGGAACATTCACAACTAGTTCAGAAATGAAATGGAAACGTTCACAACGTGAATAGAATTAAATGGAAAAATTCACTACAAGTGTTGGGAATGACATTGAAATAGTCACAAACTCGTTTGGACATGAAAATGGATAACATTCACCAACTTAGTTGTGAATGAAATTGGCAAGATTCACAACTAGTTTGGAAACAGTCAAGATGGCAACAACTACCACAACAAAAAGGTTGAATGAAAGTGGCCGAAAACACTCCTCACCAAACAAGTTTCGAAAAGGGAAACCTCACAACGACGCAGTTGTAGTTTGGAATGAAATGGAAACTATTCACAACAACTGTTTGGAATGAATTGGAAGCAATTTCAACATCGACAAGTTTTGGAAGTGAAAATGGAAATGTTTTCAAAACAAAGTTTGGAAAGAAATTGAAATATTTCATAACAAGTTTGGAATGAAATAGAAACATTCACATCTTGTTTAGATTGAAAGGGAAACCGTCACAACTAGTATGGAAACGAAACTGGCAACTTTCAAACAAAGTTGTTGAAATGATTTAATGGAAACATTCACACCTCGTATATAGTGGAATGGAAATGTTCAGAACGTAGTATAAAATCAAATGGACATATTCAAAGCGGCGTAACTAGTTTGAAATGAAAAAAAACATTCACAACTAGTTTCAAAAAGAAACGAAAACATTAAAAACGTTGTTTTGGAATGAATTGGAAACGTTCAAAACATGTTTGGAATGAAATGGAAACATCACAATAAGTTTGGAGAATCATTAAGTGGAAACCCCATTCACATGTTGTTTTGGAATGAAACGGAAAACTTCACAAAACTGAATTGTTTGAAAATCCGGAAACATTCACACCCTAGATTAGCGAATGAAATCGAAAACAATCACAGGACAAGTTTTGTATGAAAGGGAAACATTTACAACAAATTTGGCATACTGGAAATGGAGACATTCAACAACTTGTTTGGAATGAATTTGAAACTTTCACAACTAGTTTGGGAATCAAATGGCAACATTCACAACAAGTTTGGCAATGAAATGGAAACAGTCACACTTGGGGGGGGTGAAGTGGGGGGGGGGGGGGCAAGGGGGGAATGAAAAGGAAACATTCACCACTAGTTCGGAATGAAAATGGGAAGGCATTCACCCCAACAAAGTCTTGCCGACATGAAATAGAAATCGTATCTACCTCAGTGGAATGTTGAAATGAATGTAAACATTCACCATGTCAACACAATGTTTCGGAATGAAATCGAAACATTAACAACTAGTTTCGAACGAAATGGAAACATTCACACAACAAGTTGTCGGACAAAATGGAAACATTCACACAACTTGTCTGGAATAAAAAGAGGCCATTCACACCTAGTTTGGAACGAAAATGCAAACACTCGACAACTAGTTTTGCAACAAAAAATGACAACATCGACACCTAGTTTCGAAATGAAAGTGCAAAACATTCACAACTCAACTATTGTCGAACGAAATGAAAACATTCACAACAAGTACTTACGGAAAGTGAAATAGAAATAGTCCAACAACTAGAATTGTGGAAGGAAATAAGATTCATTAACAAACTAGTTTGGAATGAAATGGAACAAATTGGAAACATTCACAACTACTTATTTGGAACGAAATGGAAAGATTAACAACAAGTTTGTAATGAAATGGTAACATTAACAACCTTTTTAAAATTAAAAAGACACATTCACAAATTGTTTAGAATTTAATGGAAACATTCACAACTTGTAATGTCATCAAATAGAAACATTCACCAACTATGAGTTAGGGGGATGAATGGAAACATCACGCGACAGTTTTGGAATTGAAATGCCGAAAACATTCACAAGTTATTGTATATTGAAATGGAAGCATTCATAACTAGATTTGGAAATGAAACAGAGACATTCACAACAAGAATGGAAAAAAAAAGGTAACATTCACTACAAGTTAGGAATGTAATGGAAACTTGCACATCTAGTTTTGGAATGAAATGGATAACACCGTTGACAAGTCTGTGCATGGAATGCAATGTACACATTTACAGCAAGTTTGGAGTGAAGTAGAAATGTTCACAAATGTAATTTAATGAAATGGAAACCTTCACAACTGCCCGTAGCGTGTGAATGAAATGGGAGGACATTTCTAACGTATTTGCGACCATGAATATCGAATTTACAGCCACAACTATTTTTTGTTGGGGGAAAGGAAATCGGAAAACCTTCAACAACTTGGAATGGGGGAATTCGAAACTGGCGACAACATTCACACCTGTGCTTGAAAGGCCAAATGGAAACATTCACTACCTTGTTGGAATGAAACTGGAAACATTCACAAATTAGTTTGGAACGGACTAAAATGGAAACATTCACCATACTTGTTGGAATGCATAAATGGAAACGTTCACAACTATGTTGGAATGAAATGGACACGTCCACCAAACCAAGTTTGAATGACCAAGGGAAACCATTCACTACTTGTGATGGAAGAAACTGGAAACCATCACCAAATTGTTTGGAATGCAAATGGAAACCTACAACTAGTTGGAAAGAAAATGTGAAACATTCACAAATTGTTTGGAATGAAATGGAAACATTCACAACTTGTTTGGAATGAAATGGAAACATTCACAACTTGTTTGGAATGAAATGGAAACATTCACAACTTGTTTGGAATGAAATGGAAACATTCACAACTTGTTTGGAATGAAATGGAAACATTCACAACTTGTTTGGAATGAAATGGAAACATTCACAACTTGTTTGGAATGAAATGGAAACATTCACAACTTGTTTGGAATGAAATGGAAACATTCACAACTTGTTTGGAATGAAATGGAAACATTCACAACTTGTTTGAATGAAATGGAAACATTCACAACTTGTTTGGAATGAAATGGAAACATTCACAACTTGTTTGGAATGAAATGGAAACATTCACAACTTGTTTGGAATGAAATGGAAACATTCACAACTTGTTTGGAATGGAAACATTCACAACTTGTTTGGAATGAAATGGAAACATTCACAACTTGTTTGTTTGGAATGAAATGGAAACATTCACAACTTGTTTGGAATGAAATGAAACATTCACAACTTGTTTGGAATGAAATGGAAACATTCACAACTTGTTTGGAATGAAATGAAACATTCACAACTTAGTTTGGAATGAAATGGAAACATTCACAACTTGTTTGGAATGAAATGGAAACATTCACAACTTGTTTGGAATGAAATGGAAACATTCACAACTTGTTTGGAATGAAATGGAAACATTCACAACTAGTTTGGAATGAAATGGAAACATTCACAACTTGTTTGGAATGAAATGGAAACATTCACAACTTGTTTGAATGAAATGAAAATGGAAACATTCACAACTTGTTTGGAATGAAATGGAAACATTCACAACTTGTTTTGAAATGAAATGGAAACATTCACAACTTGTTTGGAATGAAATGGAAACATTCACAACTTGTTTGGAATGAAATGGAAACATTCACAACTTGTTTGGAATGAAATGGAAACATTCACAACTTGTTTGGAATGAAATGGAAACATTCACAACTAGTTTGGAAAGAAATGGAAACATTCACTACAAGTTTGGAATGAAATGAAAACATTTCCACAACAAACCCCAGGTTGGAAATGAAAATGAATGGAAAGACATTCCCAAACTACTTTGGAATGAAAGGAAGCGTTCACAAGATGTTTTGGAATTCCATATGAAGGCATCACAACTTATAAAGAATGGAAACGGGGCGGGGGAGGTGTATTTTAGAGTGAGGATCGGAGCCCGTTCGTCAACTGATTTCCAATGAAAAAAAAAGGAGGGAAGGATTCAGAAGGAACTCCTTATGAAATGGATGAAATTCACGACAAGAGTGTGAATTGATTGAAGCGCCGGAGGATTCACTCCCTGTATGGATGAAGGGAAAACACGGGAAACTGTGACCAGGAATTTTCTGCAAATGGAATCATTTCACGGGGAGTTTGGATTTATGCAAAAACGGATTCGGGGCGATGAGGAGGATGGGAAAGGGAAAGAAAGGGACAAATTGTTCTGGTAATGTGGCGGGGAAACATTCATCACAAGTTGAGCGAATGAAAAGGTAGCAAAAAAAAGAGGGTGGGGATTGAATTAGAAAACACCCACCACGTGAATATAGATTAGAATTTAGAACGTTTTTCACAAACTAGTTTGGATAGGAGAGAGGGCGAGGAGGGAATAAGGGGAACAAAAAAAGGGAAACTTCACAAAGAGGTGATAGAATGCAACTGGAAAATTCCTTCAGTAAGGAAAAGGCGGTGGGACTGAAATGGAAACATCCACACCCACTAGTTTGGAAAGAAATGGAAACATTCCACAACTAGTTTGGAACGAAATGGAAAGCATTCAAAACCTATTTTGTAACGAAATTTAAACAATCACAACTTGTGTGTAATGAAATGGGAATGAATCACAACTGGTTCGTAATGAAAAGGAAACATTCCAAACAAGTTGTGAATGCTAACCAGTGAAACGTTCCACCAACTAGGATGGAATGAAATGGAACACATTCACAAACTTGTTTTGGATTTGAAATGAGAAACTTTTCCCATTAACACCTAGATTGGAATGAGAAGGAAACATTGATTTCATTAACGTTTTGGAATGAAATGGAAAATTTCACACATTGACGACCTAGTTGGAATCAAATGGAACACTACTCACAAACTAGTTTTTGGATGAAAAATGGAAACATTCACTATTTATGGAATAAAATGGCAACTTCACAACTAGTTTGGATTAAAATGGAAACATTCTACAACCCTAGGTGTGAGAAAAGAAAATGGAAACATTCAAAATTTTTATGGAATTTGAATCAAAATATTCACAACCAGTTTGTAATGAAATGGAAAACATTCACAACTTGAATGGAGTGAAATGGAAAACAGTCACAACGTGGTCTGGAGTGAGAATGGAAACATTCACAAACTAGTTCGTAACTGAATTGCAAACTTTCACGAACATAGGTCGCAAAGAGATGGAAACATTCACAATGACTTCGTTTGGATAAAAGAAAATGAAAACATTCACAACTAGTTTGGAATGAAAATGAAACTTTCAAAACTTGTTTTGATTGAAATAGAAACTTTCACAACTCGTTTGCAATAAAAACATTCACAACTTGTTTGGAATGGAAACATTCACAACTTGTTTGGAATGAAATGGAAACATTTACAACTTGTTTGGAATGAAATGGAAACATTCACAACTTGTTTGGAATGAAATGGAAACATTCACAACTTGTTTGGAATGAAATGGAAACATTCACAACTTGTTTGGAATGAAATGGAAACATTCACAACTTGTTTGGAATGAAATGGAAACATTCACAACTAGTTTGGAATGAAATGGAAACATTCACAACTTGTTTGGAATGAAATGGAAACATTCACAACTTGTTTGGAATGAAATGGAAACATTCACAACTTGTTTGGAATGAAATGGAAACATTCACAACTTGTTTGGAATGAAATGGAAACATTCACAACTTGTTTGGAATGAAATGGAAACATTCACAACTTGTTTGGAATGAAATGAAAACATTCACAACTTGTTTGGAATGAAATGGAAACATTCACAACTTGTTTGGAATGAAATGGAAACATTCACAACTTGTTTGGAATGAAATGGAAACATTCACAACTTGTTTGGAATGAAATGGAAACATTCACAACTTGTTTGGAATGAAATGGAAACATTCACAACTAGTTTAAAAAATGAAATGGAAACATTCACAACTTGTTGGAATGAAATGGAAACATTCACAACTTGTTTGGAATGAAATGGAAACATTCACAACTTGTTTGGAATGAAATGGAAACATTCACAACTTGTTTGGAATGAAATGGAAACATTCACAACTTGTTTGGAATGAAATGGAAACATTCACAACTTGTTTGGAATGAAATGGAAACATTCACAACTTGTTTGGAATGAAATGGAAACATTCACAACTTGTTTGGAATGAAATGGAAACATTCACAACTTGTTTGGAATGAAATGGAAACATTCACAACTTGTTTGGAATGAAATGGAAACATTCACAACTTGTTTGGAATGAAATGGAAACATTCACAACTTGTTTGGAATGAAATGGAAACATTCACAACTTGTTTGGAATGAAATGGAAACATTCACAACTTGTTTGGAATGAAATGGAAACATTCACAACTTGTTTGGAATGAAATGGAAACATTCACAACTTGTTTGGAATGAAATGGAAACATTCACAACTTGTTTGGAATGAAATGGAAACATTCACAACTAGTTTGAATGAAAATGGAAACATTCACAACTTGTTTGGAATGAAATGGAAACATTCACAACTTGTTTGGGAAAAATGGAAACATTCACAACTTGTTTGGAATGAAATGGAAACATTCACAACTTGTTTGGAATGAAATGGAAACATTCACAACTTGTTTGGAATGAAATGGAAAACATTCACAACTTGTTTGGAATGAAATGGAAACATTCACAACTTGTTTGGAATGAAATGGAAACATTCACAACTAGTTTGGAATGAAATGGAAACATTCACAACTTGTTTGGAATGAAAATGAAACATTCACAACTTGTTTGGAATGAAATGGAAACATTCACAACTTGTTTGGAATGAAATGGAAACATTCACAACTTGTTTGGAATGAAATGGAAACATTCACAACTTGTTTGGAGTGAACTGGAAACATCCATAACTTTTTTTGAATGGAAGCATTCATAGCTTGTTTAGAATAAAATGGAAACATTCACAACTAGTTTCGAATGAAATGGAAACTTGCACAACTTGTTTTGAATAAATTGGAAACATTCATAAGTAATTTGGAATGAATGAAAACACTCGCAACTTGTTTGGAGTAAAAAGGAAACATTCACAACAGGTTTGAAATGGAATGAAATGGAAACATTGCAAATCTAGTTTGGAATGAAATGGAAACATTCACAGCATGTGGAGGACATATCACAACAAGTTTGGAATGAATTTGGAATGCAAACATTGGGAACTTTGTTGGAATTAAAAGTTTCGTATCCTGTTTAGAATGGAAGCATTCACACCTTGTTTAGATGGAAATGGAAAACATTCCACAACTTGTTTGGAATGAATGAATGGAAACATTCACAACTTATTTGGAATGAAATAGAAACACTAACTACTTGTTTAGGATGAAATGGAAAAATTCACAACTTTTTTGGAATCTAAAGGAAATATGTCATAACATATTTGGACTGAAATGAAACATTCATAAATGGTTTGGAACGAAATGGAAACATTAATAACTAATTTGAAATGAAATGGAAATATTCACAACTTGTTTGGAATGAAATCGAAATATTCAAAACCTATATGAAATTGAAACATTTACAGCTTGTTTGGAATGAAATGGAAACATTCACAACTTGTTTGGAATGAAATGGAAACATTCACAACTTGTTTTGGAATGAAATGGAAACATTCACAACAAGTTCGGAATGAAATGGAAACATTCACAACTAGTTTGGAATGAAATGGAAACATTCACAACTTGTTTTGAGTGGATGAATACTTTGAACTTGTTCAAAATGGAAAGCCTTCACAACTTGTTTAGAATGAAATGGAAACAATCACAACTTGTTTGGAATGAAATGGACAACATTCACAAAAAGTGTATGGAATGAAATGGAAACCTCACAACTACTTTGGAATGAAATGGAAACATTCACAACTAGTTTGGAATGAATAATGGAACATTCACAACTTGTATGGGAATGAAATGGAAACATTCAGAACTTGTTTGGAATGGAAATTGAAACATTCACAACTTGTTTTGAAGGAAATGGAAACATTCAGAACTTGTTTGGAATGAAATGGAAACTTTCACAACAAGACACTTGAAATGGCTTGGGGTCATGAAACTGGTTTCGAACAAAGTGGAAATATTCATAACTCATTTGAGTAATGGAAACATTCACAACTTGTTTGGAGTGAAATGGAAACATTCACAACTTGGTTTGTAAATGAAATGGAAACATTCACAACAAGTTTAGAATGAAATGGAAACATTCACAACTTGTTTGGAAAGAAATGAAAACATTCACAACTAGTTTGGAATGAATGGAAACATTCACAACTTGTTTGGAATGAAATGGAAACATTCACAACTTGTTTGGAGTTAAATGGAAACATTCACAACTTGTTTGGAATGAAATGGAAACATTCACAACTTGTTTGGAATGAAATGGAAACATTCACAACTTGTTTAGAATACATTGGAAACATTCACAACTAGTCTTGAATGAAATGGAAACATTCACAACTTGTTTAGAACTGAAATGGAAACATTCACAACTAGTTTGGCATGAAATGGAAACATTCACAACTTGTTTGGAATGAAATGGAAACATTCACAACTAGTTTGGAAATGAAATGGAAACATTCACAACTTGTTTGGAATGAAATGGAAACATTCACAACAAGTTTGGAATGAAATGGAAACATTCACAACTTGTTTGGAATGAAATGGAAACATTGACAACTTGATTTGGAATGAAATTGAGACATTCACAACTAGTTTGGAATGAAATGGAAACATTCACAACTCGTTTGGAATGAATGGAAACATTCACAACTAGTTTGGAATGAAATGGAAACATTCACAACTTGTTTGGAATGAAATGGAAACATTCACAACTTGTTTGGAATGAAATGGAAACATTCACAACTTGTTTGGAATGAAAAGGAAACATTCACAACTAGTTTGGAATGAAATGGAAACATTCACAACTAGTTTCTAATGAAATGGAAACATTCACAACTTGTTTGGAATGAAATGGAAACATTCACAACTAGTTTGGAATGAAATGGAAACATTCACAACTTGTTTTGGACTGAAATGGAAACATTCACAACTAATTTGGAATGAAATGGAAACATTCACAACTAGTTTGGAATGAAATGGAAACATTCACAACTAGTTTGGAATGAAATGGAAACATTCACAACTTGTTTGGAATGAAATGGAAACATTCACAACTAGTTTGGAATGAAATGGAAACATTCACAACTTGTTTGGAATGAAATGGAAACATTCACAACTTGTTTGGAATGAAATGGAAACATTCACAACTAGTTTGGAATGAAATGGAAACATTCACAACTAGTTTTGGAATGAAATGGAAACATTCACAACACGTATTTAGTTTGGAATGAAATGGAAACATTCACAACTAGTTTGTGAAATGAAATGGAAACATTCACAACTTGTTTTGGAATGAAATGGAAACATTCACAACTAGTTTGGAATGAAATGGAAACATTCACAACTTGTTTGGAATGAAATGGAAACATTCACAACTTGTTTGGAATGAAATGGAAACATTCACAACTTGTTTGGAATGAAATAGAAACATTCACAACTAGTTTGGAATGAAAATGGAAAAACATTTTTCACAACTAGTTTGGAATGAAATGGAAACATTCACAACTTGTTTGGAATGAAATGAAAACATTCACAACTGTGTTTCGGAATGACATGGAAACCCATTCACAACTAGTTTGGAATGAAATGGAAACATTCACAACTAGTTTGGAATGAAATGGAAACATTCACAACTAGTTTGGAATGAAATGGAAACATTCACAACTAGTCAGGAATGAAATGGAAACATTCACAACTTGTTTGGAATGAAATGGAAACATTCACAACATGTTTGGAATGAAATGGAAACATTCACAACTTGTTTGGAATGAAATGGAAACATTCACAACTTGTTTGGAATGAAATGGAAACATTCACAACTTGTTTGGAATGAAATGGAAACATTCACTACTAGTTTGGAATGAAATGGAAACATTCACAACTTGTTTGGAATGAAATGGAAACATTCACAACTTGTTTTGGAATGAAATGGAAACATTCACAACTTGTTTGGAATGAAATGGAAACATTCACAACTTGTTTGGAATGAAATCGAAACATTCACAACTAGTTTGGAATGAAATGGAAACATTCACAACTAGTTTTGAATGAAATGGAAACATTCACAACTTGTTTGGAATGAAATGGAAACATTCACAACTTGTTTGGAATGAAATGGAAACATTCACAACTTGTTTGGAATGAAATGGAAACATTCACAACTAGTTTGGAATGAAATGGAAACATTCACAACAAGTTTGGAATGAAATGGAAACATTCACAACTTGTTTGGAATGAAATGGAAACATTCACAACTTGTTTGGAATGAAATGGAAACATTCAGAACTTGTTTGGAATGAAATGGAAACATTCACAACAAGTTTGGAATGAAATGGAAACATTCACAACTTGTTTGGAATGAAATGGAAACATTCACAACTTGTTTGGAATGAAATGGAAACATTCACAACAAGTTTGGAATGAAATGGAAACATTCACAACTAGTTTGGAATGAAATGGAAACATTCACAACTTGTTTGGAATGAAATGGAAACATTCAAAACTTGTTTGGAATGAAATGGAAACATTCACAACTAGTTTGGAATGAAATGGAAACATTCACAACTAGTTTGGAATGAAATGGAAACATTCACAACTTTTTTGGAATGAAATGGAAACATTCACAACTTGTTTGGAATGAAATGGAAACATTCCACTTGTTTGGAATGAAATGGAAACATTCACAACTTGTTTGGAATGAAATGGAAACATTCACAACATGTTTGGAATGAAATGGAAACATTCACAACTACCTTTGGAATGAAATGGAAACATTCACAACTTGTGTTGGAATGAAATGTCACAGGAAACATTCACAACTAGTTTGGAATGAAATGGAAACATTCACAACTTGTTTGGAATGAAATGGAAACATTCACAACTTGTTTGGAATGAAATGGAAACATTCACAACTTGTTTGGAATGAAATGGAAACATTCACAACTTGTTTGGAATGAAATGGAACCATTCACAACTTGTTTGGAATAGAAATGGAAACATTCACAACTAGTTTGGAATGAAATGGAAACATTCACAACTTGTTTGGAATGAAATGGAAACATTCACAACTTGTTTGGAATGAAATGGAAACATTCACAACTTGTTTGGAATGAAATGGAAACATTCATAACTTGTTTTGGAATGAAATGGAAACATTCACAACTAGTTTATGAAATGAAATGGAAACATTCACAACTTGTTTGGAATGAAATGGAAACATTCACAACTTGTTTTGGAATGAAATGGAAACATTCACAACTAGTTTGGAATGAAATGGAAACATTCACAACTTGTTTGGAATGAAATGGAAACATTCACAACTAGTTTGGAATGAAATGGAAACATTCACAACTAGTTTGGAATGAAATGGAAACATTCACAACTTGAATGGAATGAAATGGAAACATTCACAACTTGTTTGGAATGAAATGGAAACATTCACAACTAGTTTGGAATGAAATGGAAACATTCACAACTAGTTTGGAATGAAATGGAAACATTCACAACTAGTTTGGAATGAAATGGAAACATTCACAACTTGTTTGGAATGAAATGGAAACATTCACAAGTTGTTTGGAATGAAATGGAAACATTCACAACTTGTTTGGAATGAAATGGAAACATTCACAACTTGTTTGGAATGAAATGGAAACATTCACAACTAGTTTGGAATGAAATGGAAACATTCACAACTTGTTTGGAATGAAATGGAAACATTCACAACTAGTTTGGAATGAAATGGAAACATTCACAACAAGTTTGGAATGAAATGGAAACATTCACAACTAGTTTGGAATGAAATGGAAACATTCACAACTTGTTTGGAATGAAATGGAAACATTCACAACTTGTTTGGAATGAAATGGAAACATTCACAACTAGTTTGGAATGAAATGGAAACATTCACAACTTGTTTGGAATGAAATGGAAACATTCACAACTTGTTTGGAATGAAATGGAAACATTCACAACTAGTTTGGAATGAAATGGAAACATTCACAACTAGTTTGGAATGAAATGGAAACATTCACAACTTGTTTGGAATGAAATGGAAACATTCACAACTTGTTTGGAATGAAATGGAAACATTCACAACTAGTTTGGAATGAAATGGAAACATTCACAACTTGTTTGGAATGAAATGGAAACATTCACAACAAGTTTGGAATGAAATGGAAACATTCACAACTAGTTTGGAATGAAATGGAAACATTCACAACTAGTTTGGAATGAAATGGAAACATTCACAACTAGTTTGGAATGAAATGGAAACATTCACAACTTGTTTGGAATGAAATGGAAACATTCACAACTTGTTTGGAATGAAATGGAAACATTCACAACTAGTTTGGAATGAAATGGAAACATTCACAACTAGTTTGGAATGAAATGGAAACATTCACAACTAGTTTGGAATGAAATGGAAACATTCACAACTTGTTTGGAATGAAAATGGAAACATTCACAACTTGTTTGGAATGAAATGGAAACATTCACAACTTGTTTGGAATGAAATGGAAACATTCACAACTTGTTTGGAATGAAATGGAAACATTCACAACTTGTTTGGAATGAAATGGAAACATTCACAACTAGTTTGGAATGAAATGGAAACATTCACAACAAGTTTTGGAATGAAATGGAAACATTCACAACTAGTTTGGAATGAAATGGAAACATTCACAACTAGTTTGGAATGAAATGGAAACATTCACAACTTGTTTGGAATGAAATGGAAACATTCACAACTAGTTTGGAATGAAATGGAAACATTCACAACTAGTTTGGAATGGAATGGAAACATTCACAACTTGTTTGGAATGAAATGGAAACATTCACAACTTGTTTGGAATGAAATGGAAACATTCACAACTAGTTTGGAATGAAATGGAAACATTCACAACTAGTTTGGAATGAAATGGAAACATTCACAACTAGTTTGGAATGAAATGGAAAACATTCACAACTTGTTTGGAATGAAATGGAAACATTCACAACTAGTTTGGAATGAAATGGAAACATTCACAACTTGTTTGGAATGAAATGGAAACATTCACAACTTGTTTGGAATGAAATGGAAACATTCACAACTTGTTTGGAATGAAATGGAAACATTCACAACTTGTTTGGAATGAAATGGAAACATTCACAACTAGTTTGGAATGAAATGGAAACATTCACAACTTGTTTGGAATGAAATGGAAACATTCACAACTAGTTTGGAATGAAATGGAAACATTCAACAACTTGTTTGGAATGAAATGGAAACATTCACAACTAGTTTGGAATGAAATGGAAACATTCACAACTTGTTTGGAATGAAATGGAAACATTCACAACTTGTTTGGAATGAAATGGAAACATTCACAACTAGTTTGGAATGAAATGGAAACATTCACAACTAGTTTGGAATGAAATGGAAACATTCACAACTAGTTTGGAATGAAATGGAAACATTCACAACTAGTTTGGAATGAAATGGAAACATTCACAACAAGTTTGGAATGAAATGGAAACATTCACAACTAGTTTGGAATGAAATGGAAACATTCACAACTTGTTTGGAATGAAATGGAAACATTCACAACTTGTTTGGAATGAAATGGAAACATTCACAACTTGTTTGGAATGAAATGGAAACATTCACAACTAGTTTGGAATGAAATGGAAACATTCACAACTTGTTTGGAATGAAATGGAAACATTCACAACTAGTTTGGAATGAAATGGAAACATTCACAACTAGTTTGGAATGAAATGGAAACATTCACAACTAGTTTGGAATGAAATGGAAACATTCACAACTTGTTTGGAATGAAATGGAAACATTCACAACTTGTTTGGAATGAAATGGAAACATTCACAACTAGTTTGGAATGAAATGGAAACATTTCACAACTTGTTTGGAATGAAATGGAAACATTCACAACTAGTTTGGAATGAAATGGAAACATTCACAACTTGTTTGGAATGAAATGGAAACATTCACAACTTGTTTGGAATGAAATGGAAACATTCACAACTAGTTTGGAATGAAATGGAAACATTCACAACTAGTTTGGAATGAAATGGAAACATTCACAACTTGTTTGGAATGAAATGGAAACATTCACAACAAGTTTGGAATGAAATGGAAACATTCACAACTAGTTTGGAATGAAATGGAAACATTCACAACTAGTTTGGAATGAAATGGAAACATTCACAACTTGTTTGGAATGAAATGGAAACATTCACAACTTGTTTGGAATGAAATGGAAACATTCACAACTAGTTTGGAATGAAATGGAAACATTCACAACTAGTTTGGAATGAAATGGAAACATTCACAACTAGTTTGGAATGAAATGGAAACATTCACAACTTGTTTGGAATGAAATGGAAACATTCACAACTAGTTTGGAATGAAATGGAAACATTCACAACTTGTTTGGAATGAAATGGAAACATTCACAACTTGTTTGGAATGAAATGGAAACATTCACAACTAGTTTGGAATGAAATGGAAACATTCACAACTTGTTTGGAATGAAATGGAAACATTCACAACTAGTTTGGAATGAAATGGAAACATTCACAACTAGTTTGGAATGAAATGGAAACATTCACAACTTGTTTGGAATGAAATGGAAACATTCACAACTTGTTTGGAATGAAATGGAAACATTCACAACTTGTTTGGAATGAAATGGAAACATTCACAACTTGTTTGGAATGAAATGGAAACATTCACAACTTGTTTGGAATGAAATGGAAACATTCACAACTTGTTTGGAATGAAATGGAAACATTCACAACTTGTTTGGAATGAAATGGAAACATTCACAAACTTGTTTGGAATGAAATGGAAACATTCACAACTTGTTTGGAATGAAATGGAAACATTCACAACTTGTTTGGAATGAAATGGAAACATTCACAACTAGTTTGGAATGAAATGGAAACATTCACAACTTGTTTGGAATGAAATGGAAACATTCACAACTTGTTTGGAATGAAATGGAAACATTCACAACTAGTTTTGGAATGAAATGGAAACATTCACAACTTGTTTGGAAGTTTGGAATGAAATGTTTGGAAAACATTCACAACTAGTTTGGAATGAAATGGAAACATTCACAACTTGTTTGGAATGAAATGGAAACATTCACAACTTGTTTGGAATGAAATGGAAACATTCACAACTAGTTTGGAATGAAATGGAAACATTCACAACTTGTTTGGAATGAAATGGAAACATTCACAACTTGTTTGGAATGAAATGGAAACATTCACAACTTGTTTGGAATGAAATGGAAACATTCACAACTTGTTTGGAATGAAATGGAAACATTCACAACTTGTTTGGAATGAAATGGAAACATTCACAACTTGTTTGGAATGAAATGGAAACATTCACAACTTGTTTGGAATGAAATGGAAACATTCACAACTTGTTTGGAATGAAATGGAAACATTCACAACTAGTTTGGAATGAAATGGAAACATTCACAACTTGTTTGGAATGAAATGGAAACATTCACAACTTGTTTTGGAATGAAATGGAAACATTCACAACTTGTTTTGGAATGAAATGGAAACATTCACAACTTGTTTGGAATGAAATGGAAACATTCACAACTTGTTTGGAATGAAATGGAAACATTCACAACTTGTTTGGAATGAAATGGAAACATTCACAACTTGTTTGGAATGAAATGGAAACATTCACAACTTGTTTGGAATGAAATGGAAACATTCACAACTAGTTTGGAATGAAATGGAAACATTCACAACTTGTTTGGAATGAAATGGAAACATTCACAACTTGTTTGGAATGAAATGGAAACATTCACAACTTGTTTGGAATGAAATGGAAACATTCACAACTTGTTTGGAATGAAATGGAAACATTCACAACTTGTTTGGAATGAAATGGAAACATTCACAACTTGTTTGGAATGAAATGGAAACATTCACAACTTGTTTGGAATGAAATGGAAACATTCACAACTAGTTTGGAATGAAATGGAAACATTCACAACTTGTTTGGAATGAAATGGAAACATTCACAACTAGTTTGGAATGAATGAAATGGAAACATTCACAACTTGTTTGGAATGAAATGGAAACATTCACAACTTGTTTGGAATGAAATGGAAACATTCACAACTTGTTTGGAATGAAATGGAAACATTCACAACTTGTTTTGGAATGAAATGGAAACATTCACAACTTGTTTGGAATGAAATGGAAACATTCACAACTAGTTTGGAATGAAATGGAAACATTCACAACTAGTTTGGAATGAAATGGAAACATTCACAACTAGTTTGGAATGAAATGGAAACATTCACAACTTGTTTGGAATGAAATGGAAACATTCACAACTTGTTTGGAATGAAATGGAAACATTCACAACTTGTTTGGAATGAAATGGAAACATTCACAACTTGTTTGGAATGAAATGGAAACATTCACAACTTGTTTTGGAATGAAATGGAAACATTCACAACTAGTTTGGAATGAAATGGAAACATTCACAACTTGTTTGGAATGAAATGGAAACATTCACAAGAAGTTTGGAATGAAATGGAAACATTCACAACTTGTTTGGAATGAAATGGAAACATTCACAACTTGTTTGGAATGAAATGGAAACATTCACAACTTGTTTGGAATGAAATGGAAACATTCACAACTTGTTTTTGGAATGAAATGGAAACATTCACAACTTGTTTGGAATGAAATGGAAACATTCACAACTTGTTTGGAATGAAATGGAAACATTCACAACTTGTTTGGAATGAAATGGAAACATTCACAACTAGTTTGGAATGAAATGGAAACATTCACAACTAGTTTGGAATGAAATGGAAACATTCACAACTTGTTTGGAATGAAATGGAAACATTCACAACTAGTTTGGAATGAAATGGAAACATTCACAACTTGTTTGGAATGAAATGGAAACATTCACAACTTGTTTGGAATGAAATGGAAACATTCACAACTAGTTTGGAATGAAATGGAAACATTCACAACTTGTTTTGGAATGAAATGGAAACATTCACAACTTGTTTGGAATGAAATGGAAACATTCACAACTTGTTTGGAATGAAATGGAAACATTCACAACTAGTTTGGAATGAAATGGAAACATTCACAACTTGTTTGGAATGAAATGGAAACATTCACAACTTGTTTGGAATGAAATGGAAACATTCACAACTTGTTTGGAATGAAATGGAAACATTCACAACTAGTTTGGAATGAAATGGAAACATTCACAACTTGTTTGGAATGAAATGGAAACATTCACAACTTGTTTGGAATGAAATGGAAACATTCACAACTAGTTTGGAATGAAATGGAAACATTCACAACTTAGTTTGGAAATGAAATGGAAACATTCACAACTTGTTTGGAATGAAATGGAAACATTCACAACTTGTTTGGAATGAAATGGAAACATTCACAACTTGTTTGGAATGAAATGGAAACATTCACAACTTGTTTTGGAATGAAATGGAAACATTCACAACTTGTTTGGAATGAAATGGAAACATTCACAACTTGTTTGGAATGAAATGGAAACATTCACAACTTGTTTGGAATGAAATGGAAACATTCACAACTTGTTTGGAATGAAATGGAAACATTCACAACTTGTTTGGAATGAAATGGAAACATTCACAACTTGTTTGGAATGAAATGGAAACATTCACAACTTGTTTGGAATGAAATGGAAACATTCACAACTGTTTGGAATGAAATGGAAACATTCACAACTTGTTTGGAATGAAATGGAAACATTCACAACTAGTTTGGAATGAAATGGAAACATTCACAACTTGTTTGGAATGAAATGGAAACATTCACAACTTGTTTGGAATGAAATGGAAACATTCACAACTTTTTTTGGAATGAAATGGAAACATTCACAACTTGTTTGGAATGAAATGGAAACATTCACAACTTGTTTGGAATGAATGGAAACATTCACAACTTGTTTGGATTGAAATGGAAACATTCACAACTTGTTTGGAATGAAATGGAAACATTCACAACTGTTTGGAATGAAATGGAAACATTCACAACTTGTTTGGAATGAAATGGAAACATTCACAACTAGTTTGGAATGAAATGGAAACATTCACAACTTGTTTGGAATGAAATGGAAACATTCACAACTTGTTTGGAATGAAATGGAAACATTCACAACTTGTTTGGAATGAAATGGAAACATTCACAACTTGTTTGGAATGAAATGGAAACATTCACAACTTGTTTGGAATGAAATGGAAACATTCACAACTTGTTTGGAATGAAATGGAAACATTCACAACTTGTTTGGAATGAAATGGAAACATTCACAACTTGTTTGGAATGAAATGGAAACATTCACAACTTGTTTGGAATGAAATGGAAAACATTCACAACTTGTTTGGAATGAAATGGAAACATTCACAACTTGTTTGGAATGAAATGGAAACATTCACAACTTGTTTGGAAATGAAATGGAAACATTCACAACTTGTTTGGAATGAAATGGAAACATTCACAACTTGTTTGGAATGAAATGGAAACATTCACAACTTGTTTGGAATGAAATGGAAACATTCACAACTTGTTTTGAATGAAATGGAAACATTCACAACTTGTTTGGAATGAAATGGAAACATTCACAACTTGTTTGGAATGAAATGGAAACATTCACAACTTGTTTGGAATGAAATGGAAACATTCACAACTTGTTTGGAATGAAATGGAAACATTCACAACTAGTTTGGAATGAAATGGAAACATTCACAACACATTTGGAATGAAATGGAAACATTCACAACTTGTTTGGAATGAAATGGAAACATTCACAACTTGTTTGGAATGAAATGGAAACATTCACAACTTGTTTGGAATGAAATGGAAACATTCACAACTTGTTTTGGAATGAAATGGAAACATTCACAATTTAGTTTGGAAATGAAATGGAAACATTCACAACTAGTTTGGAATGAAATGGAAACATTCACAACTTGTTTGGAATGAAATGGAAACATTCACAACTAGTTTGGAATGAAATGGAAACATTCACAACTTGTTTGGAATGAAATGGAAACATTCACAACTTGTTTGGAATGAAATGGAAACATTCACAACTTGTTTGGAATGAAATGGAAACATTCACAACTTGTTTGGAATGAAATGGAAACATTCACAACTTGTTTGGAATGAAATGGAAACATTCACAACTTGTTTGGAATGAAATGGAAACATTCACAACTTGTTTGGAATGAAATGGAAACATTCACAACTTGTTTGGAATGAAATGGAAACATTCACAACTTGTTTGGAATGAAATGGAAACATTCACAACTTGTTTGGAATGAAATGGAAACATTCACAACTTGTTTGGAATGAAATGGAAACATTCACAACTTGTTTGGAATGAAATGGAAACATTCACAACTTGTTTGGAATGAAATGGAAACATTCACAACTTGTTTGGAAATGAATGGAAACATTCACAACTTGTTTGGAATGAAATGGAAACATTCACAACTTGTTTGGAATGAAATGGAAACATTCACAACTTGTTTGGAATGAAATGGAAACATTCACAACTTGTTTGGAATGAAATGGAAACATTCACAACTTGTTTGGAATGAAATGGAAACATTCACAACTTGTTTGGAATGAAATGGAAACATTCACAACTTGTTTGGAATGAAATGGAAACATTCACAACTTGTTTGGAATGAAATGGAAACATTCACAACTTGTTTGGAATGAAATGGAAACATTCACAACTTGTTTGGAATGAAATGGAAACATTCACAACTTGTTTGGAATGAAATGGAAACATTCACAACTTGTTTGGAATGAAATGGAAATTCACAACTTGTTTGGAATGAAATGGAAACATTCACAACTTGTTTGGAATGAAATGGAAACATTCACAACTTGTTTGTTTGAATGAAATGGAAACATTCACAACTTGTTTGGAATGAAATGGAAACATTCACAACTTGTTTTGGAATGAAATGGAAACATTCACAACTAGTTTGGAATGAAATGGAAACATTCACAACTTGTTTGGAATGAAATGAAACATTCACAACTTGTTTGGAATGAAATGGAAACAAACATTCACAACTTGTTTGGAATCACAATGTTTGGAATGAAAAACATTCACAACTTGTTTGGAATGAAATGGAAACATTCACAACTTGTTTGGAATGAAATGGAAACATTCACAACTAGTTTGGAATGAAATGGAAACATTCACAACTTGTTTGGAATGAAATGGAAACATTCACAACTTGTTTGGAACATTCACAAACATTCACAACTTGTTTGGAATGAAATGGAAACATTCACAACTTGTTTGGAATGAAATGGAAACATTCACAACTTAGTTTGGAATGAAATGGAAACATTCACAACTTGTTTGGAATGAAATGGAAACATTCACAACTTGTTTGGAATGAAATGGAAACATTCACAACTAGTTTGGAATGAAATGGAAACATTCACAACTTGTTTGGAATGAAATGGAAACATTCACAACTTGTTTGGAATGAAATGGAAACATTCACAACTTGTTTGGAATGAAATGGAAACATTCACAACTTGTTTGGAATGAAATGGAAACATTCACAACTTGTTTGGAATGAAATGGAAACATTCACAACTAGTTTGGAATGAAATGGAAACATTCACAACTTGTTTGGAATGGAAAACATTCACAACTTGTTTGGAACTTGTTTCACAAATTGGAATGGAAACATTCACAACTTGTTTGGAATGAAATGGAAACATTCACAACTTGTTTGGAATGAAATGGAAACATTCACAACTTGTTTGGAATGAAATGAAAAACATTCACAACTTGTTTGGAATGTTTGGAAAATTCAAATGGAAACATGGAAACATTCACAACTTGTTTGGAATGAAATGGAAACATTCACAACTTGTTTGGAATGAAATGGAAACATTCACAACTAGTTTGGAATGAAATGGAAACATTCACAACTAGTTTGGAATGAAATGGAAACATTCACAACTTGTTTGGAATGAAATGGAAACATCATTCACAAAATGAAATGGAAACATTGTTTGGAATGAAATGGAAACATTCACAACTTGTTTGGAATGAAATGGAAACATTCACAACTTGTTTGGAATGAAATGGAAACATTCACAACTTGTTTGGAATGAAATGGAAACATTCACAACTTGTTTGGAATGAAATGGAAACATTCACAACTTGTTTGGAATGAAATGGAAACATTCACAACTTGTTTGGAATGAAATGGAAACATTCACAACTTGTTTGGAATGAAATGGAAACATTCACAACTTGTTTGGAATGAAATGGAAACATTCACAACTGGTTTGGAATGAATGGAAACATTCACAACTTGTTTGGAATGAAATGGAAACATTCACAACTTGTTTGGAATGAAATGGAAACATTCACAACTTGTTTGGAATGAAATGGAAACATTCACAACTTGTTTGGAATGAAATGGAAACATTCACAACTTGTTTGGAATGAAATGGAAACATTCACAACTTGTTTTGGATTGAAATGGAAACATTCACAACTCGTTTGGAATGAATGGAAACATTCACAACTTGTTTGGAATGAAATGGAAACATTCACAACTAGTTTGGAATGAAATGGAAACATTCACAACTTGTTTGGAATGAAATGGAAACATTCACAACTTGTTTGGAATGAAATGGAAACATTCACAACTTGTTTGGAATGAAATGGAAACATTCACAACTTGTTTGGAATGAAATGGAAACATTCACAACTTGTTTGGAATGAAATGGAAACAATTCACAACTTGTTTGGAATGAAATGGAAACATTCACAACTTGTTTGGAATGAAATGGAAACATTCACAACTTGTTTGGAATGAAATGGAAACATTCACAACTTGTTTGGAATGAAATGGAAACATCACAACTTGTTTGGAATGAAATGGAAACATTCACAACTTGTTTGGAATGAAATGGAAACATTCACAACTTGTTTTGGAATGAAATGGAAACATTCACAACTTGTTTGGAATGAAATGGAAACATTCACAACTTGTTTTGGAATGAAATGGAAACATTCACAACTTGTTTGGAATGAAATCGAAACATTCACAACTAGTTTTGAAATGAAAAGAAAACATTCACAACTTGTTTGGAATGAAATGGAAACATTCACAACTTGTTTGGAATGAAATGGAAACATTCACAACTTGTTTGGAATGAAATGGAAACATTCACAACTTGTTTTGGAATGAAATGGAAACATTCACAACTTGTTTGGAATGAAATGGAAACATTCACAACTTGTTTTAGAATGAAATGGAAACATTCACAACTTGTTTGGAATGAATGGAAACATTCACAACTTGTTTGGAATGAAATGGAAACATTCACAACTTGTTTGGAATGAAATGGAAACATTCACAACTTGTTTGGAATGAAATGGAAACATTCACAACTTGTTTGGAATGAAATGGAAACATTCACAACTTGTTTGGAATGAAATGGAAACATTCACAACTTGTTTTGGAATGAAATGGAAACATTCACAACTTGTTTGGAATGAAATGGAAACATTCACAACTTGTTTGGAATGAAATGGAAACATTCACAACTTGTTTGGAATGAAATGGAAACATTCACAACTTGTTTGGAATGAAATGGAAACATTCACAACTTGTTTGGAATGAAATGGAAACATTCACAACTTGTTTGGAATGAAATGGAAACATTCACAACTTGTTTGGAATGAAATGGAAACATTCACAACTTGTTTGGAATGAAATGGAAACATTCACAACTTGTTTGGAATGAAATGGAAACATTCACAACTTGTTTGGAATGAAATGGAAACATTCACAACTTGTTTGGAATGAAATGGAAACATTCACAACTTGTTTGGAATGAAATGGAAACATTCACAACTTGTTTGGAATGAAAAATGGAAACATTCACAACTTGTTTGGAATGAAATGGAAACATTCACAACTTGTTTGGAATGAAATGGAAACATTCACAACTTGTTTGGAATGAAATGGAAACATTCACAACTTGTTTGGAATGAAATGGAAACATTCACAACTTGTTTGGAACTTGTTTGGAATGGAAACATTCACAACTTGTTTGGAATGAAATGGAAACATTCACAACTAGTTGGAAATGAAATGGAAACATTCACAACTAGTTTGGAATGAAATGGAAACATTCACAACTTGTTTGGAATGAAATGGAAACATTCACAACTTGTTTGGAATGAAATGGAAACATTCACAACTTGTTTGGAATGAAATGGAAACATTCACAACTAGTTTTGAAATGTTTGGAATGGAAACATTCACAACTTGTTTGGAATGAAATGGAAACATTCACAACTTGTTTGGAATGAAATGGAAACATTCACAACTTGTTTGGAATGAAATGGAAACATTCACAACTTGTTTGGAATGAAATGGAAACATTCACAACTTGTTTGGAATGAAATGGAAACATTCACAACTTGTTTGGAATGAAATGGAAACATTCACAACTTAGTTTGGAATGAAATGGAAACATTCACAAAACATTGGAATGAAATGGAAACAACTTGTTTGGAATGAAATGGAAACATTCACAACTTGTTTGGAATGAAATGGAAACATTCACAACTTGTTTGGAATGGAAAATGAAATGAAAACACAACTTGTTTGGAATGAAATGAAAACATTCACAACTTGTTTGGAATGAAATGGAAACATTCACAACTTGTTTGGAATGAAATGGAAACATTCACAACTTGTTTGGAATGAAATGGAAACATTCACAACTAGTTTTGGAATGAATGGAAACATTCACAACTTGTTTGGAATGAAATGGAAACATTCACAACTTGTTTGGAAAAAATGGAAACATTCACAACTAGTTTGGAATGAAATGGAAACATTCACAACTAGTTTGGAATGAAATGGAAACATTCACAACTTGTTTGGAATGAAATGGAAACATTCACAACTTGTTTGGAATGAAATGGAAACATTCACAACAACTTGTTTGGAATGAAATGGAAACATTCACAACTTGTTTGGAATGAAATGGAAACATTCACAACTTGTTTGGAATGAAATGGAAACATTCACAACTTGTTTGGAATGAAATGGAAACATTCACAACTAGTTTGGAATGAAATGGAAACATTCACAACTTGTTTGGAATGAAATGGAAACATTCACAACTTGGAATGAAATGGAAACATTCACAACTAGTTTGGAATGAAATGGAAACATTCACAACTTGTTTGGAATGAAATGGAAACATTCACAACTTGTTTGGAATGAAATGGAAACATTCACAACTTGTTTGGAATGAAATGGAAACATTCACAACTTGTTTGGAATGAAATGGAAACATTCAACTTGTTTGTTTGGAATGAAATGGAAACATTCACAACTAGTTTGGAATGAAATGGAAACATTCACAACTAGTTTAGAATGAAATGGAAACATTCACAACTAGTTTGGAATGGAATGGAAACATTCACAACTTGTTTGGAATGAAATGGAAACATTCACAACTAGTTTGGAATGAAATGGAAACATTCACAACTAGTTTTTAGAATGAAACAGCAGCTTTCACAACCAGTTTGGAGTGAACTGGAAACATTCACAACTTGTTGGGTTTCGGGAGCCAAACAGCACAGCGGAATTTAACCGAAACTCTTAAGGATCCAAGTGAAACGGGGTAAACCGGGTGTTCGAATTTTCATACCTAATTTTCGGTTGAGATCTCTTACTCAACTGTAGAGTCGAATCACAAACTTGAACAGTTGACGTGTTCAAGCTTTCTATGGTATCCACACGAGCCTCTCAGGATCACCACGCTTCCACCGTGTCTCGGCAGATGCGTTTCTCTTACGCTCGCAGTGCTAGCTTACGTCCTCCAAGGAATTGCAAGAGAAGAGTGCAGCTGTCCTTTTTGGAAGGCTAGGGCAAGGAGACCTACGAATTTCTCACTAGAAGTTGTATTTATAGTAAGACTCAACTTCCAGACCTAATGGGTTTCAAAGCCCTAATCTAATTAGGTTTTAATTTCGGGCTTAATAATGGCTCAACTATTGGGCCCATTATTAATACGACATTATTGTGAACCCAAAACCCAAATTATTAGCTCATGCACTCTAATGATCCAAATAGCTCTATGTGTGCGACCCAATAGGCTTTTACCACGTTGGTAATGATCATAAATCACATTTATGATCATAAGCAATGAGCGGTGTCTAGCAACACATCATTGCTACCCAAGTGACAAGATTGTCGATGATTCGACTAAACCTTTATGATCATCCTCGATGTATGCCATTGTCCCTTTGTCCAAGATATCAAGACTAAGCATGAGACATGGAATGTGTCACTCTCGTATAGCCCAATCTTTGGTTTCTTGATTACCGAGTAGACCAACTTAAAATAATGACATTGATATCGTATATCAACTCATCCGAGCATGGCCATGCATTTTTCTAAGTCTTACTCTATCAAGGGGCCCGAAGATATCACTCCCGTTGCATAGGAGGGACAAATCCCATCTTGATCATACAAATCCCTCTGCATGATATGTGGCATACCCAATGATATCCTTCAAGTTCACTCAGTTACGAGCAACAAAGGAAAGTATCAAAGTATGTGACTCACATGCAGGGAACCTTGATGATCTTAGGTCGAAGGACTACATATACCATGATCACTATGAGAATCACTTATGACACTCATATAACGATCCATGTAGTGTTCTCATGGTGGGTCGGTCCAGTACACAAGTTCTCCAACTTGTACCCATATGTAGACTACATATTTCATATTAGTCTCCACATATGCTAGTCGTTATGTATTATTGCAACCCGCTCCACAATAATACTAGACCAGGGACGTTTAAGAATATAATTGTTCTAGGGTTACAATTATGTTTATTACATTACGTAGAAACAAAAAATAACGAACATAATTGCTGGATTAATGGCTTAATAAAATATCATGACTCAATGTGCAAAAATACACTCATCTCATAATTGGCTTTTTGGGCACAACACCAACTTGTTTAAAATGGAAATGGAAGTGGAAACATTCACAACTTGTTTGGAATGAAATGGAAACATTCACAACTTGTTTAGAATGAAGTGGAAACATTCACAACTAGTTTGGAATGAAATGGAACATTCACAACTTAGTTTAGAATGAAATCAAAACATTCACAACTTGTTTGGAATGAAATAAAACATTCACAACTTGTTTGTTTGGAATGGAAACATTCACAACTTGTTTAAATGAAATGGAAACATTCACAACTTGTTTGGAATGAAATGGAAACATTCACAACTTGTTTGGAATGAAATGGAAACATTCACAACTTGTTTGGAATGAAATGGAAACATTCAAAACTTGTTTGGAATGAAATGGAAACATTCACAACTTGTTTAGAATGAAATGGAAACATTCACAACTTGTTTGGAATGAAATGGAAACATTCACAACTTGTTTGGAATAAAATGGAAACATTCACAACTTGTTTGGAATGAAATGGAAACATTCACAACTTGTTTGGAATGAAATGGAAACATTCACAACTTGTTTGGAATGAAACATTCACAACTTATTCAGAATGGAAATGGAAACATTCACAACTTGTTTGGAATGGAATGGAAACATTCACAACTTGTTTAGAATGAAATGGAAACATTCACAACTTGTTTAGAATGAAATGGAAACATTTTTAACTTGTTTGGAATCACAACAAATGGAAAAACATTCACAACTAGTTTGGAATGAAATGGAAACATTCACAACATGTTTGGAATGAAATGGAAACATTCACAACATGTTAAGAATGAAGTGGAAACATTCACAACTTGTTTGGAATGAAATGGAAACATTCACAACTTGTTTGGAATGAAATGGAAACTTTCACAACTAGTTTGGAATGAAATGGAAACATTCACAACTTGTTTGGAATGAAATGGAAACATTCACAACATGATTGGAATGAAATGGAAACATTCACAACTTGTTTGGAATGACATGGAAACATTTACAATATGTTTAGAACGAAATGTGTCATCACTTGATTGGATTGGAAAAATTAAAACAAACACAACTAGTTTGGAATGAAATGGAAACATTCACAACTTGTTTGGAATGAAATGGAAACATTCACAACTTGTTTGGAATGAAATGGAAACATTCACAACTTGTTTGGAAAGAATGAAATGAAAACATTCACAACTTGTTTGGAATGAAATGGAAACATTCACAACTTGTTTGGAATGAAATGGAAACATTCACAACTTGTTTGGAATCAAATGGAAACATTCACAACTTGTTTGGAATGAAATGGAAACATTCACAACTTGTTTGGAATGAAATGGAAACATTCACAACTTGTTTGGAATGAAATGGAAACATTCACAACTTGTTTGGAATGAAACAAAAACATTCACAACTTGTTTGGAATGAAATGGAAACATTCACAACTTGTTTGGAATGAAATGGAAACATTCACAACTTGTTTGGAATGAAATGGAAACATTCACAACTTGTTTGGAATGAAATGGAAACATTCACAACTTGTTTGGAATGAAATGGAAACATTCACAACAAGTTTAGAATGAAATGGAAACATTCACAACTTGTTTGGAATAAAATGGAAACATTCACAACTTGTTTTGGAATGAAATGGAAACATTCACAACTTGTTTAGAATGAAATGGAAACATTCACAACTTGTTTGGAATGAAATGGAAACATTCACAACAACTTGCTTAGAATGAAATGGAAACATTCACAACTTGTTTGGAATGGAAATGGAAACATTCAAGCAAAAAGTTTTGAATGGAATGGAAACATTCACAACTTGTTTAGAATGAAATGGAAACATTCACAACTTGTTTAGAATGGAATGAAAACATTCACAACTATGTTTAGAATAAAATGGAAACATTCACAACATGTTTAGAATGAAATGAAACATTCACAACTTGTTTAGAATAGAAATGGAAACATACATAACTTGTTTGGAATGAAATGGAAACATTCACAACTTGTTTAGAATGAAATGGAAACATTCACAACTTGTTTGGAATGAAATGGAAACATTCACAACTTGTTTGGAATGGAAAACATTCACAACTTGCTTCGAATGAAATGGAAACATTCACAACATATTTAGAATGAAATGGAAACAGCCATAACTTTTTTAGAATGAATTGGAAATATTCACAACTTGTTTGAATGAATTGATGGAAACATTTTCAACCTATTTGGAAACATTCACAACTTGTTTGAAATGGAAAAAAAATTCACAACTTGCTTGGAATGAAGAAACATTCACAACTTGTTTGGAATGAAATGGAAACATTCACAACTTGTTTGGAATGAAATGGAAACATTCACAACTTGTTTGGAATGAAATGGAAACATTCACAACATGTGTTTAGAATGAAGTGGAAACATTCACAAAGTTTTTTGGGGAGAAACATTCACAACTTGTTTGGAATGAAATAGAACATTCACAACTTTTGAATGAAATGGAAGCATTCACAACTTGTTTGGAATGAAAACATTCACAACTTGTTTAGAATTAAATGGAAACATTCACAACATGTTTATAATGAAATGGAAACATTGGCTACATTTTTAGAATAAGATTGAAGCATTCGCAACATGTTCAGAATTAAATGTTTCATGACTTTGATTGTAATTTAAAAATTAATGGAAACACAACTTTTTTGGAATGGAAATAGTCACAACATGTTAAAAATGAAATGGAAACGGTCACAACTTGCTTATTCTGAAATGGAAACATTCACAACCTATATGGAATGAAATCAAAATATTTTCACCATGTTCAAAATGAAATGGAAACAATGGCAACTTGCTTGGAAAGGAAACTTTAGTGGAAACACAACTTGTTTGCAATGGAAACATTCACAACCTGTTTGGAATGAAATGGAAACATTCACATCTTATTTGGAAAGGAAACATTCACGACTTGTGTATAATGAAATGGAAACATTCACAACTTGTTTAGAATGAAATAGAAATTCTCACAACTTATTTGGAATGGAAACACTAACTACTTATATGGAATGGCAACATTCACAACTCGTTGAGAATGAAATAGAAACATTCACAACTTGTTTGGAATAGAAACATTCACAACTTGTGTGGAATGAAATGGAAACATTCACAACTTGTTTGGAATGAAATGGAAACATTCACAACTTGTTTGAAATGAAATGGAAACACTTACAACCTGTTTAGAATGAAATTGAAACTTTCATAACAAGTTTACAATGAATTGGAAACATTATTAACTTGGTTAGAATTGAAACATTCATAACTTGTTTAGAATGAAGTGGAAACATTCACAACTTGTTTAGATTGAAATAGAAACATTCACAACTTGTTTAGAATTAAATCAAAACATTCACAACATATTTAGAATGAAATGGAAACATTCACAACTTGTTTGGAATGGAAAACTAAACATTCACAACTAGTTTGGAATGAAATGGAATCATTCACAACTTGTTTAGAAAGAATTTGAAACATTCTCAACTTGTTGAGATTGGAATGGAAACATTCACATCCTATTTAGAATAAAGTCTAGGCAAACACAAAATGTTTAGAATGAAATGGAAATATTCATAACTTGTTTGGAATGGAAACAATAATGGAAGCACAACTTTTGTGGAATGGAAACATTAAAAATAGCTTAGAATGAAAAGGAAATGTTCACAACTTCTTTGGAATGAAATTGAAACATTCACAACTTGTTCAGAATGAAATCGAAGCATTCACAACTTGTGTGGAATGGAAGAATTCACAACTTGCTTACAATGAAATGGAAACATTCACAGCTTATTTAGAATGAAATAAAAACATTCAATGGAGTGGAACCATATACAACTTGTTTAGAATGGAATTGAAATATTCACAACATGTTTAGAATGAAATAGAAACTTTCACAACTTACTTGCAATGGAAGCATTGACAACTTGTTTGGAATGGAAACATTTACAACTTGTCAGAATGTAAATTCAGAACTTGTTTAGATGGGAAACATTCACAAATTGTTTAAAGTGATATGGAGATATTCAGAACTTGTTTGGAGTGACATGGAAATAGTCACAACCTATTTAGAATGAAATCAAAACATTCATAACAGTTTAGAAT
>SMDT01001072.1:0-115129 GCA_005392925.1 Aquilaria sinensis
GAAGGTAACCTAAAAATGTGATCGTTGTTGTGACTGGGTCACTTTGAAGGTAACCTAAAAAGTGACCTGTCACATCGAGGTACCTTCCGACGTAACCTAAAAATGACCTGGTCCATGTGAAGGTGACCTAAGGTACCTGGTCACATTGAAGGTAACCTAAAAATGTGACCGGGTCACATTGAAGGTAACCTAAAAATGTAACCGGGTCACATTGAAGGTTATCTTAAACGTGACCCGGTCATAACGAAGGTACCTTCGAGGTGACCCGGTTACTTTTTTAGGTTACCTTAAAAGTGGCCCGGTCATATCTAAGTTACCTTCGACGTGACCCGGTTACATTTTTAGGTTACCTTAAAAGTGGCCCGGTCATATCTAAGTTACCTTCAACGTGACCCGGTCACAACGAAGGTAACTTCAGCGATAAAATATAAGAAAAGCGATTAAATGTAAAAAAAAGCGATAAAATTTTAAAAAAAGGCGATTAAATGTATAAAAAAGCGATAAAATAAAGAAAATGTGATAAATGTTAAAAAATTGGCAAATATGTTTAAAAGGCAAATAAAAAATTATTTATTTCATTTTATAATTATTTATCACTTTTTTTTGTTTTTAATAGCTTTTTAAAAAAAATTACCAATTTTTTAACATTTCTCACTTTTTTAAATTTTATAACTTTTTTTTAACAGTTAATCATTTTTTAAAAGAAATTTCACTTTTTTAATTTTTTTTTTTTAATTTTTAAAAATATTTATTACATTTTAAAATTTTTTATCACTTTTTTTTTCCCCTCCCTCACCTGTTACCAAAAACCGTCATCAACTTGTTTCTCGTTTCTCTCTCAAAACCAAGATTAACGGTTAAGATCGGGGGGGCATCGGTATCCCCTTTTTGGGGGTGGGTATTATAGTTTGTTCCATATAACTAATGCTTAAAATATTTTGAGCCAGCGAGCAAATTTTTGTTTCTTTTTTTTTTTTTGAACACCGTTGCTAATACATGTGAGGCCTAATAGTCACTACATAATGGCTATTCAAGCGGTTAATTAAAGGTGGGGACCTGGCCCGGCTCAAACTCGAGACCGGACTGGAAGTTTAAATGCTGCAATGGGGCCAGGGCCCGATTACTTAACCATTCATCCCGCTCCGCCTCAGCACAAGCCTGCTAATATATGGGTCAAATATGGGTTCGAGAGGAGGAGGTGGTGTAAAATGGACCACCCCGGACCAGGACCCGCCCCCCGCAAGACCGAACTGGTCCAGTTCGGGCCTGGTGCCTAACGGCTTCTGCACGCAACGGAAACCTGCAAAATCTTTTTTTTTAAATGAGTTAATTACACAATAGGCCCTCTAACGGTTTTCTATTCCAGTATTGACCGTCTCATCCGAGGCAAGCGTTTAGTATCGGAAAACGGGTGATATCCAAAGAAAGAAACAATCAAAATTGACACCCGATGCGGTAGAAGTATGCAGTGTGAAACTGCAACTGAGATTGGGGCCTCATTAGCCACCTCCGGCAGCAAAAACCAAAAGAGTTCGGATGAGAAAGTAATATCCGATACGGAGACTTGAAATTTTTTTTTCCAATCATACATGTAGTTTGTTGTATTTGATCTGATTACACTACTAGAAAAAACGCTATTGCGCGACGGTTTAATTTAGCGACGGCAAAAAATCGGTAATATTAATTAGCGACGGTTAATAGTCGGTAATATTCTGGTGAGACTTTAGCGACGGTTGTCGCTAAAGTTTAACCGTCGCTAAATTAGTGATGGTGTACCGTCGCTAATTAGTGACGGTTGGCCATCGGTAAAGTTACCGTCGCTAACTTAGTGACGGTTGGCCGTCGCTAAACTAAAAAAAAATAAAAAAAAAAAGTTTGGGTTCTCATGTGGCTGTCATATTTTATGATAAATTGTTATCTCATTGAACATAAATAATTACTTTTGAATACGCTACCAGAAAAATGTAAATATTATAGCTGAAAATTGTGTGACATTTCAAATTCTCACACAACAAAAATTATTTCAGTTGATATAATACAAATGTATTTAGATTGTAGATATTTTTTTCCTCACGAAACAATTTTAAGATTATACGAAATTTATTTACGTTATTGAAATCCTTCTATCCAACAAGTTGTTGTATCTTTATCATTACAACAAACAATTTTGTTTAAAGAAACAGAATAATAAAACAAAAATATTAATACACAACGAATGCATGCGCATGCGCTAAATATCATGACACGTAGTTTAACTTCTGTAGACTTTTCATTTGAATTAGTTTGTTGCTGCTATGTAGGGACTGATATCCGTCGCTAAAGTTTCACCGGGCTCTACATGATAATTTACCGTTGCAAATTTAGTGAATGTAAAACGTCGCTAAAGTTTGTGGTTGGTTATCTTCGCTAAATAAGTGACGGTTATGTGTCACTAAAGTTACTGACGGCTTAAAGTCCCTAATTTAGTGAAGGTTATGCGTCACTAACGTTAGTGACGGCTGACCGTCACTAATTTAGTGACGGTTATGCGTCACTAAATTTTAGTGACGGCTTAAAGTCACTAATTTAGTGACGGTTATGCGTTGCTAACATTAGTGACGGCTTACCGTCGCTAATTTAGTGACGGTTATGCGTCGCTAAAGTTAGTGACGGCTTGCCGTCGCTAATTTAGTAACGATTATGCGTCGCTAAATTTTAGTGACGGCTTGCCGTCGCTAATATTATAATTGTATAATTATAATTTTTAATTTGATTAATTAAGTATACAAATCTCTAAATATTTTTTGAGTAATTAACAAATAATCTATTTAATGAAAATTATATTAATTATTTAGTGACGGTTAGCGTCGCTAAACTTAACAAAATCCAAAAAAGTAGTAATAGTTCTCATGTATTAGTCATTTTTTATGCTAACTTGTCATCTCTTTTAACATAAATATTAATTATTTGATCTTTATTTTACTTATTTTTTATTTTACCAAAGCAAAATCACTTATCCTTTTATACGCCGCCTGTTTAATTGTATAATTATAAATTTTAATTTGATTAATTCGGATTACAAATCTCTTAATATTTTTTAAGTAATTAACAAAAAATATATTTAATGAAAATTAAATTCATTTGAATTGATTTATTGGCACATAAGACTTAATTATTTTTTAATATTTTATCATCTCATTGTAGCCTAATGTTAGTAGAAATAAATAATATGTTATAATATGTTAAGAACTAGCGATGGCCAGAAGTCGCTAGTTTTACCGTCGCTAGGGGTTTATATCTAGAGTTCAGTCGTCAAACTTTCTATGCTTATCGTGGTCGACTGCGAGCCCAGCGGAATCGCCACCATCACGATCAATCGATGATCGACAATGCCCAGGCCTTCAAGGCTCTCGGCAAGGACGACTCCTCCGTGTCATCATCTTGTCTGGCTCGGGTCGCGCCTTTTGCTCCGGGGTCGATCTCACCGCTGCCATGGTGCCGCCGCCTCTATGGACAACATGGACGGCGCCGAGCTCTACGGCCGCGTCCTCACGGTCAACTACGCCCTTCCCGAGCGCATCAAGGGTGGCGAGCAGGGCTGGGCTACTCAACCCAGTATGTTCCTGCTCTTCTCTCTTCTCTCTTTTCTGATTGAAAATTTCGTTTCTCAGGGTTGTAAGATATCGGGTTTTCGCCTGCATTTCAATTTTCCTGTCAAGTTTGTCAAATTGTTGTTGAATTAACGAGGAATTGTAGGATGGAGTTCAGGGTTTCATTTGATTGAGTGCTGACTTGATTTCGGTATCCCATTGATTTTCTGGCTTTGTGATTATCCCTGGTTTTGTTGTATTTCAGTTTGGGCGGATGCTGATACCTGGTTTGAGCGCCAGCAGCAAGAAGAGGAAATGCAGCGGATACAGGCAGAGAACCAGGTTGCAATGAAGGCAGCAGAGGAACATGAAGCATGGTTTCATGTTATAGAAAATTTGCGGATGTAAAAATCCTTGTTTAATTAAGTTGGAGAATTTTTTTCCCTACATAACGAAAGCTATTTTTGGTGATTCTCTTGTTTTTCCTGAGAACTTGAAAACAAAGTCCTTCAAATCTTGGAATTATGATGCTTCTGTACGTTCTTTATTTGTATTTATTGAGGGAAAGCTGGAAAAGAGAAATGTTAAACGAGCCCTAAGCTTCTATTGTTTAATCCTGTGGAATATTACTATTTTTCTGAATGAGGAAGAATTTTATCTTCTGAATTTGCGAGAGTATTGGATCTGTTCCTTTCTAGGTTTTTAGGTCTCTCTTGCAGTTACAAAATTTGCATTGTGTCCATTTTATTGCTTTTGACCTGTGACTAGGATGTACTAGCAAATTGTAAGCTTTATGCCCTTCAACAAACATTAGCTTACTGTTGAGCATGTGAACCAGAGGTTACTAGTATGACAGCAAAGCTGACCGTGTCCTTTATTACAGCTATATGATCATTCCCTGAGCTTCCCATTGGCAAATAACTATGACGTTTGTTGAAATTGTGTTTTCAGAAAATGCTGTGACTAATGTTTTCCTCGTTATTTTTGCAGATTTAGTGATTATATTTCTTCTCTTATTGTGGGGTTTTCTTGCTACAAAAGTAATGGCTACTCCTCTTGATATGACCCTTGATGATATGGTAAGGAAAAATATGAGTGGTAGAGCAAGGGGGCGAGGTAGGCCCCTGCGAGCCCGTGGGGCGGGCAGGTTTTCTGGAGGTGGAAGAATGACTGGACCCTTTCTTAGAGGTCCACTTTCAGTGAACTCTCGTCCATCACAATATTCAATTGCAAAGGCAAGCTCGAAACCATGGATGCCATCTGAATTGTGCTTTGCTTAGGAAACCAGACTGAGGAAGATTCTATTCCTGTTTTAGAAACTCAAATACAGGATATGAGATACTAACTTTTTCCATGAGATCATCTTTTTGGCTCTGGAATCAAAGCATGATCCTTCTCACTGCATTTATACCGGAGTCTTCTGGATTTGTATGTAATTTCGGCCTCAATTGGTTTACTTTCTGGGACTCTAGTGTGGATCCATAGATATCTCTTGAAGTTTGGCCAGATTTTAGTCGAAGTCCCTAACATTTTGTGGAGTAGCTTAATGGACCATGTGAAATGGAGCTTGATGATTATTATTACAACCATCTAGAACTAGTGGTGTTATCAATATTTAACCCACTGTGTACCTATCAGTTTAATGTTTGAGGGCTGGTTCCTTAGACTGGGTGTTAGCATGGATCCAAGAAATCTTTGTATCATGCAACCATTAACTGCTCTTGGAGGGTTGACTCTTGATGCATTTTTGTCTGAGGTACTTGGATCTTACTCGCTCTCTCTCCCCCCTTCTACATGATTGACATTATGTTTATGTCATTTCCTATTTCTGTGTAAATATTGGTTGATTATACCCATGGGATCTGTGCAATGTATTCTATTTTTGCATGTGCCTTTGTCTTTAATTGAAGCTATTGGATTTAGATAGTGATCGGCTTTTTGTCATTGATCCTTGCGACATACCACTTTCAGTTGTAATTTTTAGGAGATGTTTTACAGTGGGCCCTTATGATGCTTCTGGATCCAGCTGGTGCCATTGAGAATTTGATATACATTGGATATCTTGGCGATCCTTTGTCTGCTATCCGTGTGACTAGGAGAAGGCGTCTGGACCGTAAAAAGCAACAGTCTGACAAGAATGTTTACCAGTGCTTCATCTTTGGCCCTAAGAAATCTGGGAAATCTACATTATTGAATTCGTTCATTTGAAGGTTTGTTACTACTACCAACCTGGTTCTCTATATGTTTAATTATTTGTGCTCTCTTTTGGATATTAAATTTGTGAAACTGTTTTGCAGGCCTTATCTAGATTCCTTAGTTAACTGGCCCATGCATGTGAAGTAGTCTGCAATTCATATGAATCATGAGATTAAAAGCTGTGCTGAAAAGAGTCTGACTGCTAAAGAAAACTGTTTCCTCAACAGGCTTCTGTAAGTTTGAGTACTGTGTCTGTTCTGAGTTCAGGGAGGTCATGTAGGCTAGGTGCTGCCTGAAGGTTATGATAATATACTGTTTTGTGGTGCTGAAAATGGTTAGAACTGATCCTTCCTCCATCCCTGTTGAATGTTCTGCTTATGATGTGTCACAAGAGGTGACTAAGTGTTGTGGTTGCTACTAGCACCACTTCTGTCTGAAATGAGTAAAACTGAACTGTTTGTAGGGCGTTTTCCTGTTTCTTCTGTTATGAATAGTGTATAAGTCTTGAGGTAGGGTAAGTATCTATTTGTATGATCTGTATGTCAGTTTGCACATAACTGTTCCTAACATGTATTGGTATCAAGCTTAGGATGCCTATTGAGATTTCTCAGAATCTCATGTTTTCAACTAGAATGTTTTAAGATCTAAAGATTGAGAATTGTGCTGTTTTGGTCACTCTTCAGATGTTCCAAGTACTTGCAAGCAAGTTTTCATGAAGACTAGCGTATTTTATGATATTGGAAATGGTAGAGCAGTTCTAAACACCTGAGTAGATTTATGTTAGCTTTCTAGTGAAAATTGTATCTTGTTCTGGATTCTTGGATTCCTCACTAAATATCAATGAATGTTTTCCTTTTCTGCTACATAGGAGAGAGTCCAATGGGGGATTGAACCTTGGAGCTCATGATAACAACCATAGGTCTTAAGCACTATTTTTTTGATACATCAACTACTCCTTTAGAATTTTGAAAGAACCTTATTTGTGAAAGCTTGTTACACCACAAGTTATTTGAGAAGGCTGTACACTTTATCTGTTTCCCAGTCAAACTTTCTTTAAACAAGGCTTAGAGTTTTGTGAAATAGTTTCTTGTTTGTTCTATCTGGGTGTGGTTTAACAAGTTTTAAATTGCAAAAGGGAGATAGGTCTACCGTGTTATGCTATATGCCATTTGTCTTGTGAGGTGAATAGGTTAACCATATATGTTAATTTGAGATTAAAGTTGAGAAAGAAACCCTTCAATTTGGCTCAGCCTAATAGAGAACTCATATATTTAGATATTATGCTCACTGTTTGTTTGATGTAATTATAAGTATGAGGATAACAAATGCGTGCTTGGGGTTTTTGTAGGTTATCAAAATGGGATTTGTATATTAATTGCAGTGTCTTTATGTTGTATAGGCTCTGACTAAAGTTGCAGAATACTCTTGAAGTCAAAGTGGATCCAGAAGACGAGTTGGAGGTGGTTTGTAGGTTACCAACTGGTAGCCAGACAGTAAGACTCTCTCCTTATGAGCATCAATTTGTACTAATATACACAAAAGTTTACATGGGTTTACAATAGGCCGATTGCAAAATTGTTGCATTTTCTTTGTTCTGTTATATATATTCATTGGTGGTTTGTGTTTTGTGTGTGCCATCACTCTCTCTCTCTCTTGATGAAAAGAATTTTTTATATGCTGCTGCAGACCTTGTAACTTAATTTTAATGTTACTCATGTTTTCAAGGGAAAAAACGACCATACCAGCAGTGTTTCATTTTCATTAGTAGGAACTGATGTGCCTCTCTCGACATAATTGTCTCAGGCCTTCTGCTAAAATATTTGAATTTTGTGCATTCAGTCTTATGTATGAATGTAATATTCTCCTGGAGTGAGATTAACACTTACCCATGTACTTTTCCAGGCACAGAATAATCATCAGAGAAATGATGGGCTGATTCCTCAACTCTTTACCAACTTACCCGCTTTAAATGATGCTGCTTCTTACCTTGCACTAGAGCTTTGGATTTTGCTTTTTGCCACTGCACCTGTTCACATTTTTTTGAATCCAAGTTCTGCCAGATGGTGAGGGTGTTTGTACCAATCATGAGATTGAAATAGCTTTTGGATCTCTAGCTACCTGTCTGTTCATCTGAGGATGTTGACTTGGTCCATTTGATCATGTGATTCCTCACTATAATTATTAAGGTTGTACATTAGCCAAAATACATTCTGACATTGTATGTATTCTAAATATCAATTGTTATGTTTATGACTATTGGGAGTGTATAACATAACTTTGGATTAATGTTACCTAGTTTTGTGTTTGGGTTGTATGGAATAGACACGTATAGTGGAGGTTTGCTGATGAAATTGTTGACCATGACATAGCTGAATTCGTATGAAAGCATATAATGGAACTAGCGGTCGCTACAATTTTGAAATTTTTACTAGTTATTAGTGACGGCTACGCGTCACTAACTAGCGAAGGCCACGCGTCACTAATTAGAACTAACTAGCGACAGCTACACGTCACTAACTAGCGAAGGCTATGCGTCACTAACTATAACTAACTAGCGACGGCTACGCATTACTAACTGGCACTAACTAGCGACGGTTATGCGTCACTAACTAGCGACGGTTATGAGTCACTAATTAGCGACGGCTACGCGTCACTAACTAGCACTAACTAGCGACGGCTATATGTCACTAACTAGCGACGGTTACGCGTCACTAACTAGCGACGGCTACGCGTCGCTAAAGTGCCGGCAACACCGTTACCGGAAAATTTATGACGGCCTATTTTGCAACGTTTAGCTATCGCTAATTAGCGACGGTAACCGTCGCTAGAAAATTAGCGGCGAGTGAATTAGCGACGGGTATTTTAGTGACGGCACACTGTGCCGTCGCTATATCATGTTTAGCGACAGCCAAGCCGTCGCTAATGGCCGTCGTTAAATGCGGTTTTTCTAGTAGTGTTATACTATTCAGCACAGATCACAAGTTTCTATTATTCATCATTTCCTTACCGTTTTTGTCATTTCAAAATGTAATGCCCATTCCGATTATTTGTAAATACCGTTTGATTTTTTAACTTAATAAAACTTACACCGGATGTAGTATTTTTTCTTAAAAATATTTATGACATATATAAATTAATTATGTTTCTAATTTTTTTTAAAAAAAATTCCAAACCGGCCTCGGACCAGGCTCGGGACCGCCCCGCCTACAAGCCGGCTCTGGACCGCCTCGCCTGTGACTTAGCTTGGGACTGGCCCGCCTGCGACCGGGCTGAGCCCGATCCTCGTGACCCAAGACCAGGACCGGCTGGTCCCGGGTCGAGCTGACCCGGTTCCCACCTCTACAAGCTGTGAGGACAAGCTGCCACTGTCTTAACCAAAACTTAGTGACGGCTTGCTTTTACTAAACTTACTAAAAAGTCTTTTTTTAAAAAAAGGTGAATAAATTAAAATTTTAAAGATAACTAAGACACCACCTACATAAATTGATCTAAATCTATACTATAATCTTTTTCACCATAAATACATTCATTAAAATTATGCTATGTCTGAGACTTAGTAAAGATTAATCGTCACTAATTTGTAAGATTTTAGCGATTGCTAATCATTGCTAAATTAGCAAGAGCAAAATATTACTAAATTTAGTGATGGTTAACTGTCGCTAATTAATAAGGGAAAGCCATCACTAAATACCTACAACATTTTAAATATAATCATTTATTTTAATAATAAGTCAAAGCTACAATGAGATTTTATAATACAAAATAATGGATAAACGTAACTATTCATGTATCAATGAACATGTTTAAAGAAATAATTTTTCAATTATTTTACTTAGTTAATTAAACAAGTTATAAATAATTAGGAGCCATGATGTAGCTAGATTTAATAAAAACTAAAATGTAAACTAAAATAATTCATTTAGTTAGCTAGATTTAATAAAAAGTAAAATAAAATATGAAAAGCTTAACAGCACACAAGTAATTGATAGATTTAATAAAAACTAAAATAAAATTAATTTTGGGATTTTAGTAAGGGCAACCAGTCACTAAATTTAGTGACTGCTAACCGTTGCTAAATTAACAAGGACAAGCTATCGCTAAATTTAGCGACTGCTAACCGTCACTAAATTAGTTAGGACAAACTGTCACGAAATTTAGCGAGGGCTAGCCGTCACTAAGTTAGAGAGGGCAAACATTCACTAATTATGGCCATAATTAAGTGATGGACTGCCTTCGCTAACTTGGTGAGAGTAAGCCATCATTAAATCTAGCCATAAGTTAGTGAGAACTAGCCTTCACTAGTCTATGACCAAATAACTAGGGCAATCTATCAAATCTCTAGCCATCTCTTTTAAAATTTTGTTCTTTAATTTTTAGAAAAATAATTGAGATAATTAATTTTTTAACCATAAAACAAAATTAGCGAATGCAAGCCGTCACTAAACATTAGTGACAGCTAGCCGTCGTTAAACATTTATCAAACTTGAAGGTACACATCTCCACTACATTATATATATTCGAAAAAGTTATTTATGTTAAAAGAGATGACAAGTTAGCATAAAAAATGATTAATACGCGAGAACCATTACTAATTTTTGAGATTTTGTTAAATTTAGTGATGGCTAACCGTTACTAAATTAGAGATGGTAAGTCATCCCTAAATTTAGCAACGGCTAACCGTTATTAAATTAGCGATGGCTTAGCAACTGCTAACCATCACTAAATTAGCGATAGCAAGCCGTCACTAAAATTTAATGACTGAAAACTGTCACTAAACTTTCATCAGACTAAACAGTTATTAATTAACAACTGTTTTTAGCCGTCGCTAATTAAACCGTTATTAAATGACCTTTTTCTAGTAGTTGTAAATTAAAAAGAACACCTTAAGATTTGGATGAAAATAAAGTTTGCCAATTCCATTTAAAAAACACACAATTTACCCCAAAATGTGATTATCTTGTTTTATAGTGTCAACTAGGAGGTGACATCAATTTTGTAAATATTAAAAAAAATGATATATGACTTCTAGTAAATTTAAGCTACCTAATAGTCATTTTGGTAACTATTAAACAGATTAAATCATCAAAAATCCCACAAATTGAACTAAAAAAAGTTTTCTTTTTCCTCACTAGTCTCAATAGTGATATATAACACTATTAAAAAAATGTAATTTTTCAATGGCTTCGTGTTAAAAATTTGGGTTTTTCCACCGCAAAGTTGTTGGAAAATTACGCGATGGGAAAAAAATTTTCAACGGTCCAATATATGGCTGTTTGAAAAAAAACCATTGAAAATTCTCAACGGCCCAACCCCCAACATTTATTTGCAACGGATGAAATGTTTTGGCTATTGGAAAATTGCAAGGACTAAAGCGGTAGGAAAAATGGCAACGGCTCAAGCCAATAGTATTTTCCGATGGCGAAGCCAATGGAAAATCTTTTTTAAAAAATAAGAAAAATATATTTTACTGTAAGTGTATTTACCTAAAAATATTTACTAAAAAATTATATTTTATATTTAGAAAAAACTATATTTTATATCTTATATTTACAAACTTTATATATTATATTATTACTAAAAGTAAGAATCACAAAATTTATTTTGTATTGTAACAAAAATATACTGGAAACCACATAATTCACTAAAATCAGATTTTCTATCTCCTATTTCCAATTTATTGAAAATCACTAAATCAAAAAAATTCACAAAATTCAAAAAGTCAAAAAGTTTAAAAAATCAGATCATATCTATAAAACAACTTAATAATTTCAAGTGAACAATCACAATTTAAAAAGTTATAAAAATCACAATTCAACAATTTCAGATTTAAAGAACAATTCTAAAATTAAAATTCAAAAGTTTCAAAACCCAGATCTGGAGAAGATCGAGGCAGTTGAGGCGGAGGAGGCCGAGTTGGAGGAGCCCGAGTTGGAGGAGCCCGAGGCTAACGGCGGCGGGGAATGGCGAGCCACGGTAAGAAATGAGAAGAGCCACGATGAAGAATGACGAGAGCCACTATGAGAAACAGTGACGAGTCACGACATGCACGACAGGTGACAATGTGCATGGATGATGCGAATAGATGAAAAATGATGGATGACGGTAAGGTGAGAACGATGATGCGAGAATCCACAATAGTCGAAAATCGATCAGATCTACACACCTACGTCACCACTTTATCTATGAACGATGAACGGACGAACAGAGAGGACCAAAAAGGATGGCAAGGCAACGGAGAGGATAAGGGACAATGAGGCGATGGAAGACGACGATGATGGAGAGAGGACAAGGAACGGCAAGGCGGTGGAAAGGACGAGGGACAATGACAGCGACGATGATGGAGAGAGGACGATGGACAGCGAGGCGACGGAGAAGACCAAGAGGATGGCGAGACAGGGAGACGAAGTGGACGGCGAGGCGACGGAGAGGACCGAGAGATGATGAGGTGATGGAGAGGGCCGAGAAAAATGAGGCCAGGACACAGGGGGATGAGGGAGTTGAAAGAGATGAACGGTGGGAGCGTATCTATTTAGGGGCGGGAGATTAAAAAATTTTATTGGGTACTTGGATATATGATAGAATTGTAGAAAATTAAAGTTAGGTACCTATCTGTAAGTTTTATAATTAATAAGGGGCTCTAGTATATTTTATCCATTTAAGGTCTCAGTCATTTTCTTATTGAATAAATTACGTGATAGTCCTTACTCTTTAATTATTATTTCCTTTTAGTCCCTATCCTATTAAACATTCTGTTTTGGTTCCAAACATATTAAAAACATTTTGTTTTAGTCCTAAATTTATAAAAAAATATTTCATTTTGGTTTCATTGCATGAAATTTGTTAACTCAAAGTATTTGTCTGATAACAACTTTTTAGATCATAATTTGGACTATCCGGTAAGTGCTATAAAATAAATTTAATTTGTATAATATTTTTTTTTATAATTAATAGAAAATTCAAATAACTATTTTTACTCTATAAATTGAACTTAATTATTATAAATTTTTGAATTCAATGTGTCTATATATGTAAACTGTCTAATGAATTTTGAGTTGTAAACTTTTGAAATAAACTTAGTTATTATACACTTTCAAATTTTATATGTCTATATATAATATTATTTAATATTTTCTATTAGTAATTGTCAATTTATATATGCTAATAACCCGTTTCACGTCACGCCCCTGCCCCCCCCAAGTGGAATTTCTGGCTATGCCTCTGGGTGGGAGACTTATGGGGTTTGAGATGGGAGGGCTAGGTTATGATTTATATACATGAGTTGAGATATATTATAGTATAATATATATGATATATATATCAATATATATGTTACTTAGCTTATTTTTTTTGTCCTTGTCGGGATACCTTACCTTTATTTTGTCCTAGTGAGATACGTCACCTTTTATTACATGTCCTATTTAAGTACTTTTCATTAATTTTAAGGTTAAGTGTTGACGGAAAATGATGAGATGACATTAAATAATACTAAAATAAATTTAAAATAATAACTTTGGTGCTCAAAGTTTTTTCAATTACTTATTCTAACCCTTAAACTTCCACCAAATTAATTCTACCCCCAAAACCCTAGCCCTCAAAAGCTCCTCTCCTACCCACCGTCGCCTGACCAACCTTGACCACTCCAATCACTGCCGACTACCCTTCAGCCACCAACCCAGCTGCCAACCCTGTTATTGACCGTTCTCCTAAGGACCGACTCTCTTCTGCTCGAGACCGACTTAATCGGATGCTGACCATCTTCCCCGAATCGAACGCTGACTCTGAATTCCTTATTCTCTCCTTCCCCAAATCCCTCGTCGGTCTCGTCTTTCCCAAGCCTGCCGCCGAAGCCCAGCAATTGTCCCAAACGTCACTCTCGGAGATCTTCTCCCGATTCCCAATTTCCCACGCTTGGATTTTCTATTTTCAATTCTACATTTCATTTTTTGAGTTTGAAATTGTGGGTTTGAGTCAATACTTGATTCCCTGGGTTTAATTGTTGCTTGGGTTTTTGATTCGACTCTTGGTTTCCTAGGTTTGAAATAAAAAATCAGAGAATGACGAGGGGAGGATTGTGGGAAGCGGTGGTGAATGGAACGGAAGGGCGATTAGGAAGGTTTAATTGAGGTGTTGGCAGGGGCCGGTTGCGGTGTTGTAGCTGGAGGGTGGTTGGCAGCTGGGCTGGTGGCTGGAGGGTGGTCGGCGGCGGCGACTAGGTGGGCAGCTTGTTAAGTGGTTGTAATAAAGATGGAAGATTAAAAGATTTGGGGGGTAAAATTGGCTTAAGTAAAATTTTAAGGGTTAGAATTAATAATTGAAATAGTTTGAAAACTGAAGTTATCATTTTAAGCTTATTTAATACTCCCTCCATCCAAAAAATTTTGCTTCATTTGTTTTTGACAATTAATCTATAATTTTTTATTTTCAACATTTTAATATATAAATATAAAATCTTTGTATATGAATGATAATTCAAGATATGTAGTTTCTAATATATATTTTTTGATTTTTTTTAGCAAACAATAATATGAATAAACTTGAGTCAAAATACAACAAAAAGTCAAATGTATCAAAATTTATGGGACGGAGGGAGTATTATTTAATATCACGTCATCATTTTCCATCCAATTTAACAATCAATTTAACGGAAAGTAGTTGAACAAGATGCACAATAGGAGGAAAGGTACATCGCCAGAACAAAATAAAGGTAATGTATCCGGATAAGACAAAAAAATAAGCTAGGTGACTCATGATAGATTTTACCCCATTATAATATACAGTAAAATCCACTGATGGTCTCTTAACTTATTTTATTGTCCCAAATTGGTACCTTAGCTTAAAATTGTCCTATTGAAGTCTCTTAACTCATATTCCACATCTTAATTAGGTCATTTTTATTAATTGTACTATTAAATCGGATGAAAATTACTGATGTGTCATTAATTAACATTAAAATAAATATAAAATAATAATTGTGGACCTCAAACTTCTCCAATTAATAATTTTAGACCTTAAAGTTCTAAATTTAATGTTAACCCCTAATTTCATCCTAATTCTCAACACATTTCTTCGCCAGAACGACCAAGAACAACTGAGCAAATCTTGTTGCTGCCGTGAACCAAGAACAACGAAGCCAGATCACGACAATCGTGAACCCGTCGTCGTCGTCTCCACCATTTCCATCACCTTCTCTGTATTTCTCTCCACCTTCGCTCAAATCTGTCGCTGCCCACCATGAATCTGTCGTGCTCACCGAGGCAAAGGTTGAGACAGAAACGTGGAGGTGGAGGAAGAGAGATCTGGTGAAAGAGATAGTGACAGAGGTGAAGACGAACGATGGCGTCGCGAAATGGGGAGCGGAAGAGACAGGTGGCCGAGTAGAAGATTAACGGCGGCGGAGCGGAAATGGTGAGGGCGGTGATCGAGGATGAGCGTCGGCGATGGGATCTGGAAAAAGAGAAACGAGGAGGAGGAGGAGGGATCTGCTGGCTAGGGCGATCTCTGTCGGGCGATTCAGACGATCGAAGGCTCGCAGAAACGACGATTAAGGGTTCGTGGCGTCGGATTCGGGATCTGACTGTCAGTTGGTGCTACTCATTCTAGATCTGGTGATTAGTGGCCAAGAGTCGATGAGTCAGGTTGGCGGCTGCGGCGAGTCGGGTCGGTGGCGATGAGTCGAGTTGGTGGCGAGGGAGAAGTTGAACAGAAAGTTAATTGTTTGCCAGTTTTGAGTTAATTGTTTTGTAATTTTTTGTTAGTTTTTTTTGTTAAATGTTTTGGTGGTTAGAATGAGAATTTTTAAAATTTTGGATTTGATATTGATCTTCAGTAAGTTTTCAAGGTTTAAAATTATTGATTTGGAAATGTTTAAGGACTAAAAGGGTTATTTTATATTTATTTTAATATTAATTAATGCAATGTCAACACTTTCTGTCCAATTTAATTCTGAAATTGACGAAAACGATCAAATTGAGACTCAATAAATGAGGTAGGATATTTTGATAGAACAATATTAAAATAAGACATTCTTTTGACACACTAAAATAAGTTAAGGGGCACTCGATGAATTTTACATTTATAATATATGATACATTATATAGTACAATATATGATAGATATATACCATTTATTATTATTATTATTATTATGTTGTTGTTGTTATTGTTATTATTATATGTAAAAAATGTTGCAAAAATATTACTTTACATTATAAAATTTTAAAATTTATTGCATGGACAACACCAATTTTTCAACGGCCTTCACATTACAATATTATTATGATATATACACTATAAATATGTTTGTAAATGTGTATATTTATTATTATTATTATTATTATTATTATTTATTGTAAAATGTTTTTAAAATATTTTCAATGTCCTTGCGTTTGAATTTTCTAACGCTAGAATTTTCATACAAGAGCTAAACATGGTTAAAGTAACTAGGGGTGTAAAACGAATTGAGACTTATCGAATAGTTCAAACTCAAGCTCGTTTTTTCATTTTCAAATCAAGCCTAACAACCTTCGAGCCCGAACTCGAGCCATATTTTAGGTTTGAATCTTTAACGAATCGAGCTCGAACCCAAATATGTTCGGCTCGAACTCTTATCGAGCTTAACGAGCCTGGTATAATATTTATATAATATAATTTATTTATTAAAAAAAAACATATATCCTAAAATCCTAAAATTCCTAGATTCCCTATTGCCTCAATTCAAAGTTTAAAGTCTCGCCTCACGGCCCTCACCCACTCTGTACCTTACAGCCTCACCCTCACGAGTCGCGTCATGACTCACCTTCGCCTCAATCTCGTCTGCAGCCTCGCCGTCGCCCGTGCTGCCCATTTGTCGCTGCCCCACCATCGGTTGCTGCGTCCGCCGGCTATCACCATCTCGGCCCTTTTAGCCGTATCAACGCCATAACTTGAGTCATCTCACCATCGCACCGTCTGTCGTTGGGTCGTCAAGCCTGAGCCTTCTCTCCATCGTTCGTCTATCACGCCGTCGAGCCTTCCCTCCATCATGCCATCGTCATGCCGTCGAGTATTCTCTCCGTCAAGCCTCCCCTGTCTTAATCACACAAGTGTTGCCCTTACCAGCAGCCAGCTGAAATTTGCCCCAACAACCCGGCTCATGTTTGATACTCTGATTCATACGATTCTTGCCTTTTTGGTTAGTAGATGTGTTTTCTCTCTAAAATTATGATGATTTCGTATAATTTCATAACTGGAATAATTTCACAGTTGTTTTTCTTGTATTTGCTTTTTTGTTTGCTTTTTTATGCAGAATGTTTAATTTCATAACTGGAATAATTTCATAGTCATATTTAAATCTAAGAATAAAACAGTTGTGCCCCAACCCACCCAAAACTGAGACTGTGTCCTAAGTTCGCCAAGCATCCTGAATATATGATTGAATAAAGCTTGGAGTAAAACACTGGCGGTCAACTACTTAAATGATCAATGTTCTAGACAGATATTGAAGGTTTTGGTCTAGCATATCAGTGTCAGTTGTAAGAACCACACCATGGTGTAGTTAATAATCAGGTGGAAGATTAGCCATTTTGTGGAAAGAGTGGGAATCTGAGGGCTTTTGTCTTTGGGGAATGGTATATTTCATCATGACTGGTTAATATAGAGATTTGAAACTAAGGATAAGTGGTTAAGAAAACTCCAACAATGGTTGCTAGCTGGTAATCACCCAAAAGATTGTGAAAGTACAAAGGTCGTGTACCTGGGAAAAACCCCTATTAGCTGGGAAACAACTGATCAGATAGAAAATAAGCCCAGTGGTACAAAAAGCAAATAAACACCAAGTAAAATAAATTTAGTAAAGAAAATTGAGAAGGGTAAGCCCTGGTAAGCCTGGAACCAAGAGATAACCCCAGTTAAAAGCTGGAAATTAAGGTCTTTTAAATGAGTACAACAGATTAAGGTCTTTTAAATGAGTAAACTAGTTTTATGCAGAGCTCAACTTTATACCTGCAAAGTGAACTTTCAGCATACAACCACAAAACAAATGAGAAAAAAAAACGCCAAGAATACACTAAAGAAAAAGGGATAACCAATTAAAAAAATTTTAATGAATATTCTCCCTTCTAACTTCCAAAACATAAAGTTTTCTATTCATGAAAACCTTCACATTCTATAAACAGAATAGGTCCTGAAAATCCTAAAAAATGTACTCCAGACCAGAGTTAGAGTTAAGTAGAAATCTTACTATGTAAAACTAATCAGATGGACACTCATGATATTGCATTGTTATTAAAGTACAAATTCAACAAATAAAGGGAAGAAAAAAAAAAAGACTTGAAAGCATACCTTTGACCTCAGGCTCCTTGCAAATTGCCTTATGGAAAATCAATAATTTTTTTGGGGTAAAGGGAGGAGGGAGGAACACATTAGGAATTATATCCACTTTAAAATTGAAAAAAATGGAATACATTTATTAGCTCCCATATTACAATCAACTAAGTAAGTCTAAAGTCTAAACACCAGCTGATTAAGGCCGGCAATATGAACCAACATAAAGCAACTACCCCATGTAGTATCCTAAAATTTTTAACCCTTTTAGAAGCAACTTTCTAGTACCATCAGAAGAAACTTATGTATGAGAAAAAGATCTGTTACAAGTAACTAAAAGCTAACTCTGACAATAAATAAGATGAATTGTAGCATAAGCTGCAAAAAATAATTGGTTCAAGTTTTTTAGGCCTTTTTTTTTTGTGTATTCTTGGTTTTTTTTTTTCATTTCTCTGTCCTGTTAATGATAGGGTGCCCGGATTTGTAGATTGTTTAGAGTTTTAATTTTGTGCTTAGCTCATGCATTTTCTAAGTGATTTACTGTTGACACTAGCTTTTGTTTTTAAGCAATGTCTTTCTCAACTAGTCAGTTTCCTTATGTTGAAGAGTCAAACTTTATTCCAACATTAGAAGATGATCTTATTCATACAAATATTGATAAAGATCAAGTTATGGTGGAGGAAGTGGGGGATATTCCTGAATTGGAAGAAGGAAAAGTTGGAACTGAAAGTAAAGAACAAGAAGAGGGCGGTGAAAGTCCTAGTGGTGCACTTGAAAAAAAGAGTAGAGCTCCAAGATCTAAAATTTGGGCATCATTTACAAAAGCTTCAGATGTGAAAGGAATGACATCGGTCAAATGCAATTACTGTAGTGCATCTTTCTCTTGGCAGAAGAATGGAACAACTTCCCATCTTGCCAGGCATATGAATAGTTGTCTTAAAATGAAGTTGCATTTAAAGAAACAACAACTCCTTAACTTTCAGCCTAGTGATACAATTGTTACTGCTAACTTTCTAGCCCTTGCACTGGCTATAATAGACGGAAAATATGATCCCATGAAGATTAGGGAAGCCGTTTCTCAATTATAGAAGAAGAAGGGTTTAATTTCATGATGAAAGTTGCCATCCCCAAATTTAAAAGAATTGCCTGTGTTACTTTAAAGACTAATTGCATGAAGGAATATGAGCATGAAAAGAAGAAATTGTCATGTTAAGAAACGTTTTAAAGATTAGCTTAACAACAGACTTGTGGAAATCAAAAAGTCAAAAAAATTGGATATATGGTCATCACTGCTCATTTTGTCAACTCCAAATGGTGGTTGAATAAGTGAGTGTTAAATTTTGTTCATATTCCTCCTCCACATATAGGCGACGTTATTTCAGATGCTATTTACAAGTGTTTGAAGGAGTGGGGTATCAAGAACAAGGTTTATAGCATTTCAGTTGATAATGTTTCAGCAAATGATTCTGGCATCAACAATTTGAGGGAAATTTTTGAAGCGAATAGGAAGTTGCTGTGTAGAGGGAAATTGTTTCATGTACGATGTTGTGCGCATATTTTGAATCTTATTGTCCAAGATGGGTTATCGAAGATTAAATTTGCAATTCAAGATGTAAGAGAATCTGTTTTTTTCATCAATCATAGTAAAGCCCGATTGAAGATATTCTGTAAAATTGTTCAGCAGTTGCAGTTGCCAGCTCGAAAGCTCGTTCTTGATTGCAAGACTCATTGGAATTCAACATACGAGATGCTGGCTTGTGCTTATAAGTTCAAGGATGTGTTTCCAATGTTCGAAAAAAAGGAACCTCATTATAGTTCATGCCTAATGAAAGAAGATTGGGACAAGGTTGAGGTTATTTTAGAAATTCTGGAAGTGTTCTCCAATGTGACAAACATCATCTTTGGAAGTCACTATCCAACATCAAACCTATTTCTTTGTGAAGTCTATAAGGTGAAACAACTGCTGGATGCCCGGGCTGATGATGAGAATTCCTTTGTAAAGGGTATGGTTACCCAGATGAAGAAGAAGTTAGACAAATATTGGGGAGAGTACAACATGATAATTGATATTGCTGCCATTTTGGACCCTAGAGTGAAAATGAGGGCTGTGGACTACTATTTTCCTAAGATATACACCCGAACAAAGGCACAATCTAATATTGAAAAGATGAAGACTATTTTGCAAGAACTTTATAATGAGAATGCAGAAATGCATAAGGTGAATGATCAAGAAAGTGTAGCAATTAGATCTTTTAAGTCTTCTGTGACCTCTGTTTCTTCGGGTTCAGGTTTTAGGGAACTTAAAGGGTATGTGAAGCAAGTGGAGACAGTACAGTCCCAAAAAACTGATTTTGATATATATTTTACAGATGGGTGTCATATCTGTGTAGAAGGGTTAGATGATGCGTTTAACGTGTTGAAGTGGTGGAAAGGAAATCAAACCAAATATCGTGTTTTGTCGAAGATGGCATGTGATATTTTGGCAATCCCAGTGACCACAGTTGCTTCTAAGGCTACATTTAGTACGGGAAGTCAAGTGATTGATTTATATCATGCATCGCTTTCAATTGAAACCGTTCAAACATTACTTTGTAGAGAGGATTGGCTTAGAAACCTCTACAGTGTAAAGAAAAGGAACAAAGTATTTGAACTATTTTTAAGTTATATAAAGCTAACTGATCTATAGTTAACTTTTTTTGAAATGTTTTAAACTCCTACAATTTTTTCAGGGAGTAAAGCAACCGGTGATAATCAACCGATGATAATCAACCTACCAATCTAGGATATGGCATTATGTTTTCTAGGTATGTTTCTTGTGTGATTTATCTCAAGAGCTTTTTCTCTGATTAACCTACCGTCAACTCACTGTAAGGGAAAATGAGTGATTGGCTAGATTCAAACTTGCTTTAGGGCCATACAAATCAGCATCTTTTTACTCTTTCTTAATCATATATGTGCTTTTGGACTAATATGTTTGAATTTATTTAAATAAATGTGCACATATATTGTATTCATTGTAGTGCATATTCATTTATTGTGTTCAGTCCTGTATGGCCCGGGATATGCTTATTTTTCAGAAATCATAGAAATTACGTCCGTATTTACAAATTGTTCATATTTCTAGCTTCGGAAACAAATTAAGAAAGTTAGATTTGCTCAAAACCATTGCACAAATTTCAGCTTACATGACACCATAGGATTCAAGCTAGATTCTTCTTTCAATGGTTCAGCTATTGAAGGTATGGAATTGATAAAATCATAACTCTTGTATCTATATGCACTTCTCACGTCTTTTTCTTAGTTCTATTGGCTATGAAAATTTTCTAAGTATATTAGTATCCGCACAATTGCCGAAGTTTAATAATGCTACTCATGTCTATGTTTATTTTTGTAGCTTGGAGTGAAACTATTGCCACCAAGAGAAGCAAATTTCTTAGGAAATGGTTCTTAGTAAATTTTGTGAGTTCACTCTAAGGCTTCAAGAATGGTTAATGGTGGTGATGCATATTTCATGATCTTTTGCTCTTGTTGTTTGTCTGGATGTAAAGTACTGCACCTTTGACACAAACTTTTATAATTTGTTATTTCTGAATATTTCATGAGCTCAGTTATTTAAAGTTTGTATAACTTATTTTGAACTCGGATGAATGTCCTTGGTTATGTGATTGATGAGATGCACCTTGATCATATAGGTTTTATGTTATTTTTTCAAGTGCAATTAGGTAATTCGAATCAAGCTTGCTCATGAGCTCAAATATGCTTTTCAAGCTCAAACCGAGCTCCTCTGTTCGAGCTCATGAACCAAGTACATCAAGCCTCTCAAGCTAACGAATTGAGCTTGAGCCTATTACGAGTTGAGCTGGAACCTTGTTTATAAAGCTCGTCGAGCTCAAGCTCCTACTCCAATATGAAACGAGCTGAACTCGAGCCTGGCCTGTTCGAGCTCGATTCGGCTCGTTTACACCCTTAAAAGTATCACTTCAATTCTTGCACCTCATGGCTGATAAGGTAAATCATCAATCAAGTCATTGAAGTTTATTATTTGAGTCAACCAACCCAATAGAATTCATTTTGTTCAACAATATAACTAAGGGTAAATTAAATACCCATATGGTTTGGGCAAAAATACAATTTATTTCATTTTGTTCTAGAGACATTCATTTTTTTTCTAAAGACCTATCATTACTAAAAAACATGAAATTTCCAACTTGAAGAGTTGTTGGAAAAAGAGAAGACAAATTTTCAATGGTCTGGCAGTTGAAAATTTGTAAATTTTAAAGACTATATTTTTCAACTGTCTGGATGTTGGAAATTTCCAACCTGGTTAGGCGTTGGAAGTTTGGCCCTTGGAAACTTAAGAATTTCAACTTCTAACGTCAAGGTCGTTGGAACTTTCCAGCATGAGAATTTCTAATGGGCTCACATTGGAAATTAAAATTCTCAAGTTTTGAGTGGCCAAATTTCCAACGGCTCACTACTTTGAAATTTCCAATGGCCAGACTATTGAAAATTCATCTCCTCTTTTTCCAACGGCTCTTCACATTGAAAATTTCAAACTGTTCAGCCGTTGGGAATTTGACTGTTGGAAATACATGTTATTTACTTCTAATAGGTCTCTAGAACAAAATGAAGCAAATTGTATTTTTGCCTAAATCGTATGGGTATTTAATTTACCCTTAGTTATATTGTTGAACCAAGTGAATTCTATTGGGTTGGTTGACTCAAATTATAAACTTCCATGACTTGGTTGATGATTTACCTCCCGTCTTGGCCTAAACTCAAGAATCTTTGGTTATGTAAGCAACATATTTATGTCACATCACATCAAAATTTTAGAGGCTCAACTAGTCACCCCGAAAACACATTCTACTCTTTCTATCGGATAAGTTAAATATGCTTCATATTCCTTTTATTTGTATGTATTTATGTTTTAATATTACTCTTCATCGCCTAAAATAAATGTAAATTTGTCAAATATTGTGTCATCTTAATATTGGAGATATGTATGAATCAGATATTAGATATATACAAATACAATGTACAAAGAAAGTGAAAGATATGTACAAATAATTTGGCCATAAATTATTTATATTTTCATTCAATTTATCCATAGATTAATATTTTAGTAAATAAAATGAAAATTATGTTACAAAATTTGACTAATAATAAAACAGTAATGTAGTGATGTATATATATGTATATGTGATATGAGACAAATGTATATTGACTTTCACATTTATTTCCTTTCAATTTACTCAAATTTTTATTTTTTTAATTATTTTTTTGTTGCTTGTAATTATTTTCTCTGAACTTATAATTATTTATTCTCAATATATATCTAAGAAAATATTAGGGTATCATTTGAAGAAAGGTAAAAAACTAAGGGATAGAAAGAGCGTTTGACTGTAAACCTGGACTCTACCATTATTTAACTTCCCTGTTAATTCCTGAACTTGCCCCCAGCCTCCGCATAGTTGCATCCTCTTCTCATTCCCCAGTTGCCGGAACGTTCACCATCGTTGTCCGCCGCCTTCATCCTTTTCAGTTATGACAACGAACGCACCTCCTGCACAGTGGCACTGCCACCGCCTTGCGTGCCTCCTCCTTTAGAACCGTCATCTCCTTCCCCAAGCCCCTTGCCAATGATGTCACCTCCCCAAACTGGAAATAGAAACAAAAGCAAGTAACAAGATGACGGCGATTGTTGGGGGTGCGATCAACGGTGGTGGAGCAACAGCAGACACGGGTGAGCCTCCATGAGGTTGGGCTGTCAAATTGACAATGTTTGGCTAGAGAAGTAGGCACGATCACCAGCGACCAAACTGCGGAAAGGATATGGTGGTAATTTACAATTGAAAAAATTACAAAAACTTACCTGATGTTTGGTGAAATCTACAGTACCTACAGTTTGGTCCTATTATTTTAAATACCTACATTTACCCCTACAAAATTAACACCATCATTAACAGTTACCAAAGAAAAAAGGAAAATGCTTCTTTTACCCTCTGCCTGCCTTCTTTATTAAAAATCTTGCCCCCTAAACTTATGCACTAACGAGGAACACCATCTCCAATTTTGCCCCTTCCTATCCTTTCCCCATTTGTCTCCTCCTTCGCCTGTTCCTCCTCCGCCCGGGCCACCCAGAAACCGACTGTAAGCTCGAAAAGCAGAGAAACTAGAAAAAATAAGAGAAGAAATTAGAGAAAAAGCAGAAAATGGATTTAGTTCATGAAAAACCACATAAAAAAACAAAAAAAAAAAAGACAGAAACCACAGAACAAATCCCTCGAACAAATTGGGTAGGTCTCTGTAAACCCAACATCTGCCTCGGCCTGTGCTCGGCTTCGATTTCGGGGTTTCCTATGGGTGGCCTGAAGCTTGAATGACCGATCAGCCAACCCATCAATTTCAGCTCCACTCTTAACTCTCTCTCCCGCTGCTCTGCCGGGCGAGCGAGCAAGAACCAGACCCACGATAGGTCTCTCAGTCCAACCCGAAAAATGTCCCGAACCCTTGCATCCGACCCGACTTGAACTCGCCCTCGAAGGGCTGTGGTTGTTTGTACGCGGGGGTGGTCGGAGTCACGCGCCTTGTGGACCATTGCTGGCCGCTACGATGGGCCAACGGAGCCACCGCAAGAACTAGAAACTGCGGGTTGTTAGCTCACATTTGGACGTCCTTGGGGAATCAATTGTGGCTGTGCGATTTGTCCTTGGGGAATTAAGAGCGCTGTACGAGAGAGAAGGAGAGAAGAAGAGAGAGGAAAGAATGACAGAAGTAGAAGGAACAGGAAGAAAGAGAGGTGGGGCAAAGATTTTAAAGAAGGATAGTTAGAAGGCCAAAGTTAAGCATTTTTTAGTTTATTTCATAACGTTGAATCGCGGTGTTAACCTGATAGGAGGTCAAGTGTAGGTGGTATTTCAAACAGTAAAGATCAAGCTGTAGGTTTCAAAAAATATCCGCAAAATATATGTAATTTTTGGTTTAGAATCTTAAACAATGGTAGAATTAAAATTTTACCCCTAAGGCGTTCGTCAGGTAAGTCGCATTTAGAATGATGCCTTTCTACTTCTACCGATGATATAATATGGTATCCGACATTTTGTTTTTATTTTAAATCTATTAATTTCTGTATTTTTTTTATTATATATTAGTCTTTAATTAACATTTTTGAAGTGTTCCATATTAATGTCCATTGAATTAAAACCGTTAATTTACGTAGAAGCAGTTGCACAAGTACAGTTGCGACACAATGAACATGATTTATATGGAGGGAAAAGGCATGATTGAGTTTTTCTTTTTGGAAACCACCATAATACACATATATAGGTACAGAAAGTTTTATATTAGTAGAATTAATTATTTGAAGGAAACAGACCAGATTCACTCATCTGCAGCTTCATCATCAAGAGAGTAGCCATTATATATTCTTGATCTTGTTTTCGCTCCTTTAATTCTTAAAAATTTATCCACACTTAGGTCCCAACATCTACAAAGTTTATTGTACCTGAGGTATGGGCACCTGAATCTTTCATTATACTAGCATCTTTGATGAATCCAAATTGGAGAGATTTCATGTAATAAAACCCATTCTTTGTCATAATCTATATACATATATATAAAGTAGAAACCTACTCATTCCCCAAGACTAATTTCTTTAGCATTAATTTCATAATGCATTTGTAGCATTAATTTCGAAATTCATTTGTGATAATCAATACTTAGGTAATTATATAACCCTCATTCCAAAATTCACTCATTCCCCAAAACTACTTCTTTTATTATTAATGGCATAGTGCATTTGTATTATTTAATTACTTATGCCCTCATATAGTCTTAACTCCAAATTTTAGATTTTAAATTGTACTTCTTGCTCAGCTATTTGTGTCAAAGTAAGGAGCTCTTAAAATTCTATCTTTCATATATTTTAGTAAATGGATTTAAATTCCTATTCTCTTAGTATAATAAAACACCATTAGCTTTTGTTTCCTTTTTTATTGACTCATTAATATTATTGCCCTTTAATCAATTGTTTTAAATAGATTCCATCTCTTTGTAGCCATTTCGTAGTTTTAATTTTCATTAGAATGCTTTGATTACAATTTTATTTGATTTCAATTGTATTAATATTATCCATTTAACTTCCCTAAGAATACTTCTTTAGCATTAATTTTATAGTACATTTGTAGCATTAATTTCAGAATTCATTTGTAATAATTAATACTTAAAATCCCTATATAGTCATCACTCCAAAATTACTTATTTCCCAAGACTACTTCTTTTATTATTAATTAACCAATTTTTTTAAATAGACTCCATCTCTTTGTAGCCATTTAGTAGCTTTAATTTTCATTTGAATGCTCTTATTACAATTTGATTTGCTTTCAATGGTATTAATATTGTCTATCCAACTTCCCCAAGAATATTTCTTTTAGCATTAACTTCATAGTTCATTTGTAGTATTAATTTGATAATTCATTTGTAATAATTAATACTTAAACTCTCTATATAGCTCTCACTCTTATATATATGTTCTCACACTTGTTTTCAACACACACTCAATATTATCATTCATTCCTTTCATTTCTTCTTCTCGTCTCTTGCCAAATTTCTTCATTTCTTCACTAATTCATATTTTTAAATTTTTACCAATGTCAAAGATGAGGTAGTTATTTAAAAATATCGGTAATTTTTTTTAATATTTTTATTTATTTGTCTTTGAATTCATACAATAGATAAATATGTTCTATTATGAATTTTTTTTAGTTGTATAGTCTACTGACGAAACATGTTACATTAATGAATTGTCTTCTGAGAAGACTAACTAAGCTATTCAAGTAAGGGTGAGTTGTTTATGGGTTATTTTTAATTTTTGAAAAGGTGACTAATTTATCAATACCAATTTTATACTTGTGGATGAGAAGGTATTCTTCTTTTTTCTTTATTTTATTGAATTTTATAATTTTTTCTTCTCTCTCTACTATAAATATATGTTCATGTTCTCTTATTGGCTACTATATCTTTTGTTTACACATGAAGGGTGTAGTAATTCATGGGTCTATTAAAAATTTCTTGCCATATAATTTTAAAAAGAAGCTTTGTGAAAGGAAGTATGTATATCTTCAAGAATTTCACAATTCTTTCCAAAGAAGAAGATTTATCAGATCATAGATACACACCCATTTATGATCCACCTTACTCATAATACACAAATCTATGATGTGAACCATGAGCCTCATGATTTTCCCATGCACAAATTTGAGTTTGTTGCTTTTGATCAACTTAGCACACGCATGGATCAAGAAAAATTTCATATATGTTTCTTTAAAATTTTTAAAAAATATAATTGGATGTTACATGTACTATCTATATGTCATAATTACCATTTGTTTTTGCATGCTAGATGTTGTGGGAGTTGTTGTAGAGGTTCATTTCCCAATATTACTTCTTTTAGCATAAACTTCATTGTACAATGGTAACATTAATTTTAGTATTCATTTGCAATAATTAATACTTAGATCCTTATATAGCCCTCACTCCAAAATTCACTCATTTTACCATTAATTGCAAAGTGTGTTTGTATTATTTAATAACTTAGGCACTCATATAGTCATGGGTTTAGGGTTTAGGGATTATGGTTTTAAGCCACCATCATTTTTTATTTTTTATTTGAAATCCATCTTCATATTTTTTTTATTGTTTTTTAATATTATTTTTCTGGTATTGTTTGAGACTTTTTTAAAAGCTATAATAAATGGCAACAACAAGCTTCAAAACATGAATTAACAATATAAGTCAAGGTTATAATTTTTTCAATGGTTAATTTTTCTAATAGTTTTAATTACTTTTTACCCCAATCTTAGGAACCTATTCTTATCTAAAATTATTTTAAATATAAATTTCTTAAAATAAATATATTTTTATAAAAAAAATATATAAATTAATTAGCCTGTGCATTGCACCGTAAAAAAAACTAGTTTTTTAGAATTTTCAACATTATAGACACCACCACAATGATTCTTTTCGAGCAATTAATGAGGGTTGCATGTTGTTGATGACGGAGCTTATTATGTCACATATAGACTTTTTTTCTTGTACAAAGACTAAGCAACTAATGTGATTGCTTAATTTAATTAAATGATTATATATATATAAGTCTAATCTTAGGATTAACCTGGATGATGTTTGAACTCATGAGTTATTTAACAAGTAACAATGTATATATAGTTAGATAGCTCATCAGAAATATATAGTTAGACAAATCACGAGTTCAAACATCATCCTGCTTTAATCCTAAGATTAGACCTATATATATATATATATATAAGAGTCTAATATTAGGATTAAACGAGATGATGTTTGAACTCATGAGTTATTTAACAAGTAACAACGTATATATAGTTAGACAGCTCATTAGAAATATATAGTTAGATAAATCATGAGTTCAAACTGATAGTCGAAGGGCTCTCGCCTCTTCCAGTATATACTTCCCTGAAGGTTTGCTCGGGGAGCCTGACGTAGCTCGGAAAGAAGCATTGCCATCGACCTCGGCAGAAGCGAAGTCGAGCACGACGAAGTAAGTACTTCGGCTGAAACGCCAGGTTATCTAAATGTGTTGCTGACTCCCTCGGGGAACCGAACATATCGCCTTTGGGAGAAAAGAACCAGCTACTGAAAGCAGGAGAGATTCTCCCCGAAGGCGGAACTCCCGAGCTAGAGAACTCCCCGAGCCGCTAGCGTGATTCCCGAAGAAGGGCGTCCGTACCAAAGGGCGACCTCGCCCAAAGGACCTCGGGAGTATGGCATGAGCATTTAATGAGCATTTAAGGAGCCTCTGACAGACCGCCCACACGCTGCCTGAAACGGTGGCCTGACACACTGACGTCATCCAAGTCCCGTCTCAGCCACAAAACCAGGAGCCTACAAACGGCTACCTGTTCCCTACGCCCAAAAAGCACAGAAATAATCCGACCGAACACGTGTCAGGATCCGAACGGGTCAGGTACTTCTATAAATACTGGGAAACAGGACTTAGCAAGGCATCTCGCTCTCGATCTCTACATCGGCACTCTCGCACAAGCAGAAAACATATACAGGCCAGATTCTATACCCATTTAGGATTTCTACTTTACTCACGATCGGGGCACTAACTTGGACGTCGGAGGCTCCTCCCCGGAAAAACATCCCGAGGACCTTCTAGCGCTTTTTTTTTAGCCTTTTAGGTACTTTCCCACCTGGGGAATCTCTCTGCCAGACGTTCTCCCTCCTCGGAAGCTCCCTCGGAACTCACCATGTCATTAGACAAAGATGCTTCAGGGCATCACAAACATCAGCCTGCTTTAATCCTAAGATTAGACCTAAATATATAAAATTTCCTAGCTAATGTCTTACTGGCCAGACAACCAAAGCTAGCTTCAACTTCATTAGAATCCACGTCCCTGCTTTGCATCCCTCCACTTTAAATTGGAACTGTAGAAAAGTCGAGATCACCTCAAATCCAGTGAAATTTAAAAGGGAGAATAATCCCAGGAGGATGCAGGCATCGGTGCGACAACAATAGTATTTGCCAAATGATATTAAGCTTGTCTTCTCCATGATAAAATGCTTCATCTTTATGCCTTCGGACGTGCTCACAAATTCCTGAACCGACTCGTCATCATCACCATCCAGCAAGGCAGAAGACTCTAGTGGTAAGAAATACTCATCATTTCCGGCTGCATACAGGGGAATGAAGATTAATACTAATTAGTACTAATAATTTCTTTGTTTTTTTATTATGTATTAGTCCTTAATTAACATTTTTGAAGTGTTCCATATTAATGTCTATTGAATTAAAACCGTTAATTTATGTAGAAATAGTTGCACAAGTACAGTTACGAAACAACGAACTATATTGAGGGAAAAGGCAAGATGGAGTTTTTCTTTTTGGAAACCACCATAGTACACATATATAAGTATGGAAAGTTTTATATTAGTAGAATTAATTATTTGATGGCAACAGACCAGATTCACTTCATCATCTAGAGAGTAGCCATTATATATTCTTGATTTTGTTTTAGCTCCTCTAATTCTTAAAAAATTATCCACACTTAGGTCCCAACATCTACAAAGTTTATTGTACCTGAGGCATGGGCACTTGAATATTTCATTATACCAGTATCTTCGATTAATCCAAATTGGAGAGATTTGATGTAACAAAACCCATTCTTTGACATAATCTATATACATATATATAAAGGAGAAATTCACCTATTCCCTAAGACTAATTCCTTTAGCATTAATTTCATAATATATTTGTAGTATTAATTTTAGAATTCATTTATGATAATCAATACCTAGGTAATTATATAACCTTCACTCCAAAATTTACTCATTCCCCAAAATTACTTCTTTTATCATTAATTGCATAGTGCGTTTGTATTATTTAATAACCTATGCCGTCATACAATCATGACTCCAAATTTTAGATTTTAAATTGTAATTCTTGGTGGGCTATTTGTGTCAAAATAAGGAGCTCTTAAAATTCTATTTTTCATATATTTTAGTAATTGAATTTAAATTCTTATCCTTTTAGTATAATAAAAAACCATTAGCTTTTGTTTCTTTCTTAATGACTCATTAATATTATTGTCTCTTAATCAATTGTTTTAAATAGATTCCATCTCTTTGTAGCCATTTAGTAGTTTTAATTTTCATTAGAATGCTTTGATTACAATTTTATTTGATTTTAACTGTATTAATATTGTTCATCTAACTTCCCTAAGAATACTTCTTTAGCATTAATTTTATAGTACATTTGTAGCATTAATTTCAGAATTCATTTGTAATAATTAATACTTAAAATCCCTATATAGGCCTTACTCCAAAATTTACCCATTCCCCAAAACTACTTCTTTTATTATTAACTAACCAATTTTTTAAATAGACTCCATCTCTTTGTAGCAATTTAGTAGCTTTAATTTACATTTGAATGCTCTTATTACAATTTGATTTGCTTTCAATAGTATTAATATTGTTCATCCAACTGCCCCAAGAATACTTCTTTAAGCATTAACTTCATAGTTCATTTGTAGCATTAATTTCATAATTCATTTGGAATAATTAATACTTAAACTCCCTATATAGCCCTCACTCTTATATATATGTTCTTACACTTATTTTCAACACACACTCAATATTATCATTAATTCTTTTCATTTCTTCTTGTTGTCTCTTTCCACCTTTCTTCATTTCTTCACTAATTTATATTTTTAAAATTTACCAATGTCAAAGATGAGTTAGTTATTTAAAAATATCGATAAATTTCTTAATATTTTTATTTCTTTGTTTTTGAATTCATACAATAGATGAATATGTTCTATTATGAATCTTTTCTTATTTGTATAATCTTCTGACGAAGCATGTTACATTGAATGAATTGTCTCATGAGATGACTAACTAAACTATTCAAGTAAGGGTGTATTATTTATGAGATGTTTTAATTTTTAAAAAGGTAACCAATTTATCAGTACCAATTTTATACTTGTGAATGAGAAGGTATTCTTCTTTTTCTTTATTCTATTGAATTTTACAATTTTTTCTTCTCTCCCCACTATAAATATATGTTCATGTTCTCTTATTGGTTGCTATATCTTTTGTTTAAACATAAAGGGTGTAGTAATTCATGGGTCTATTAAAAATTTTTTGGCATACAAGTTTAAAAAGAAGCTTTGTGAAAGAAGTATGTATATTTTCAAGAACTCCACAGTTCTTCCAAAGAAGAAGATTTATCAAATTATAGATATACACCCATTTATAATCCACCTTACTCATAATACACAAATCTATGATGTGAACCATGAGCCTTGTGATTTTCCCATGTACAAATTTAAGTTTGTTGTTTTTGATCAACTTAGCATATGTGTGGATAAAAAAAAATTTCATATAGGTTTCTCTAAAAGTTTTCGAAAATATAATCGGATGCTGCATGCACTATTTATATATCATAATTACCATTTGTTTTTGCACGCCAGATATTGTGGGAGTTGTTGTACAGGTTCATTTCTCAATACTACTTTTTTTAGCATAAACTTCATTGTAGGATTGTAACATTAATTTTAGAATTCATTTGCAATAATTAATACTCAGATCCTTATATAGCCCTTACTCCAAAATTCACTCATTTTACCATTAATTGCAAAGTTGTTTGTATTATTTAACAACTTAGGCACTCATATAGTCACGGGTTTACGGTTTAAGGATTATGGTTTTAAGCCACCATCATTTTTTATTTTTTATTTAAAATCCATCTTCATATTTTTTTTATTGTTTTTTAATATTATTTTTTTGGTATTGTTTGAGACTTTTTTAAAAGCTATAATAAATGGCAACAACAAGCTTCAAAACATGAATTAACAATATAAGTCAAGGTTATAATTTTTCCAATGGTTAATATTTCTAATAGTTTTAATTACTTTTTACCCCAATCTTAGCAACCTATTCTTACCTAAAATTGTTTTAAATATAAATTTCTTAACATAAATATATTTTTATAAGAAAAATATATAAATTAATTAGCTTGTGCATTGCACGGTAAAAAAAAAACTAGTTTTTTAGAATTTTCAACATTATAGACACCACCACAATAATTCCTTTCAAGCAATCAATGAGGGTTGCATGTTCTTGATGACAGAGCTTATTATGTCACATATAGACTTTTTTCTTGTACGAAGACTAAGCGACTAATGTGATTGCTTAATTTAATTAAATGATTACACACACACACACAGATATATATGTATATAAGTCTAATCTTAGGATTAAGCAGGATGATGTTTGAACTCATGAGTTGTCTAACACGTAATAATGTATATATATAGTTAGACAACTCATCAGAAATATATAGTGAGACAAATCACGTGTTCAAATGTCATCCTGCTTAATTCTAAGATTAGACCTAAATATATAAAATTTCCTAGCTAATGTCTTACTGGCCAGACAACGAAAGCTAGCTTCAACTTCATTAGAATCCATGTCCATGCTTGCATCCCTCCACTTCAAATTGAAACTGCAAAAAAGTCGAGATCACCTCAAATCTAGTGAAAATTAAGAGGGAGAAGAATCCCAGGAGGATGTAAGCACTGGCACGACAACAATAGTATTTGCCAAATGATATTAAGCTTGTCTTCTCCATGATAAAATGCTTCGTCTTTATGCCTTCAGACATGCTCAAAAATTCCTGAACCGACTCGTCATCATCACTATCCAGCAGGGTAGGAGACTTCAGTGGTAAGAAATACTCATCATTTCCGGCTGCATACAAGGGAATGAAGATTAATACTAATTAGTACTAATAATTAAGCGTAATTGCATATATGCATGGAGCAACCAAAATTAATTGAAGAGATGAAAATTAGTATGCTAATAATAAAAAGTACTTAAATGATCACAAATTGATGTGAAAAGTAGTATATGTTAGTTAGACCAGTATTTTGGAGGGGCCGAATGGTAGGTTGGAGGCGATCCAGTCCATTGGCAATTTCTTTTCTTAGGTGTTGTACAAGTTTCGGCAGCATAGACCAGAGCTCCATGAGCACATAAACCTCCGTAACAAGCGCGCTGACTTGGAAAGCGGACAGCACGAGACAAAACACCGGCACCACCTAGAAACAGCCAGCCTTGGCAATGGTGAAGATGGCAGCCACGAATCCATAGATTGTATAAAACTTGGCAATAATGTCGATGCTTCTTGCCCTTCATTTTACAATGGACTTCACTGCAATTTCGAGTAGCTCTTTATTCGCCTCTAGACGCTTCAACTCACGACTCTCAGAGCGAGTGGCCATGGGATTTGGCTAGCTAGCTAGCTACTGCACATTTCTTTAAAGTGGAAGAGAGTAGAGTCGGAAGTAAGACCAGTTTCGTTTGGTGAAGAGTTAAACTGAGCTCTTATGGTGTATTGATTATAAGCAGTAACCCTACGAACTGTCTTGTTTGGCTAGCTTTTATTTCACTCTGCTGTTAGTTCCAGTTCTCAGAACTGTATATTTGTTATCTCCAGTACCTGGCTGGTTTTTTAATGTGATTTTCCATTTTTCCTGATAAAAAAAAGCTTTGCTTACCATAGCACTGACTCCAATCCCTATTCCGGGTTTGCAGAATGGGCATCAAGAAAATTGGCCCAGTAGTCTTATTTGGAATTGCATGTCGAATATGCACTGGATCAATGGATTGTCGCATATTACATGTGTCTGGGAATAAATCCCCATCCATTGGTTTCAGAGACTACTTAATTCAAATTTATTTTTCGACCAAGCTTATAAAAGCCACTTTGGATTTGTTTCAATCATAAATGTACAATTTTGATGATACAAAATACATTTGTGTTTTGAGCATCAAATCACTTTGATTATTTTTTTTCCCAAAATATGCTTGAAAAGAAGCATTTTCTTGAATGGAAGAAGCAATCTATTAAACAATTGAAAAACTAGAAGTTTGGAGACTATTCTATGGATAGAGGCTGTCAACTTTAGGGGAAGAAGTTTTAGCTGGTTGAAACTATTCGACAAATTGAAAGTGGAGCTATTTATCGATGCCTAGTCATTTTTGTCTCTGGACTTGAAGAATATTTGAGTAAATTTTATCATCAGGTTGAAACTAGAGCTATTTCTAATCGGACCTTAAAAGAGCTGGAGACAAATTTTCAGTAGGTTGAAAACTTTGGGCAGACAATATAAAGGATCTTGGCAATAGCGATAATGGTGATCGTGTTTCTGGTTGGCAAAGGAATGGTGGCCAAAATGATTGCCGAAAAGCTACTGAAGGACTAGGGTGACCGAATGGCTACCATTTTTATTTGGTCGCCAAAGTGGTGGCTAGGTTGCTGAAATGGTCATTTGTGCTTTGGGGAGACCGTCTGGTTATTGCTTTTATTGGTCACTGCTCTTGATAACCATTTTAACCATAGGTTATTATGGCTCTCCAAGACTCTGACTGATATTACTAAGATAACATTAATTATTTTAGTAATTTTATATACTTGGAATATTCATTGTAAGCAATATATCAGTTCAATAAAGTATATTAGTTCAAAAAGAAATAAAAATTGGTCATTTAACCGAGCTAGGCTAAGAGGGGCATGTTTGGTCATTATAGATAGTGACCTGCTCTCATTGCAAGTTTGGATAATTGTAAATTGTCTATGTTGCCCTTAGGCGGTCTGAAATGGAACCAAGGAGTTGTCTATGACTTAATTGCATAGTTTACAAATCCTGAGGGCTGAATTGTGTAATTAAGATAAAAGGGAATTCAGCTTGGGAAATTCGAGAATTAGTCTTCAAATTTCAGCCTCGTTCCAATTGGAGACAAACGATGGGAAGTTGTGACAATTGAATCATGACATGTGCATCGCACATGGTGCTTAATTTTATAAGCTAAGCTTTGACTATTTTTTTCCCCTCTCGTTTCTTCCACCTCCAGCCATCCCAAAACCTCCATAACCGAAGCAAATCTCAGCCCCAACTAAGCAAATGTGTTTACTTCCCTTGAATTTTTGGTGGTATGATTTAGTTAAGGAGCTGATTTCATTAGTTAATCAGACTCCTTGCTTGCTTGTTAGGTAAAATGGGATTTAAAAAACAATTTGAACAAGGGGCTAAGTTACGGGTTATTTGGAGAGGTAAGAAAATTCGGCTCATTTCTTTTTCCTAGGTAATGCAAAAACGTTGCAGAGTTTTGCACCAAAGTGCTGGAATTTTGCTACGCTTAGAAGCAAATAAAAGAAAACAAAAGATAAGCTTCACCACACGTTCTTTTCAATTTTAGAACCATTAAATAGATTAAATTAAAAATTTGCGCATGAAAAGATAGGGTGGTGAAATGGAAAGGATATTAGAGCTTTTATATGGGAGTTCTTACGTTAATAGAATTAACATTTCATTTAAGTAAACTGCATTATACAAATCAAACATATATGTACGAAGGTTGGGTGGGGTCAAAATTCAAGGGAGGGCATATGAGGTTGGACACCATCTGGGTTAACGTGCATAAAAGGAGGACATAGTCACCCAAAATAGTACTTTCTCCGTCTCAAAAGTTTTACTCCATTTGATTTTGGCAATTAATCTATGATTTTTTATTTTCAACATTCTAATATATAAATAAAAAATCTTTATATATGAATGATAATTCAAGATATGTAGTTTCTAAATATATTTTTTTTAATTTTTTCTAACAATTAATAATATAAATAAAATTGAGTCAAAATACAACAAAAAGTCAAATGTATCAAAATTTATGAGACGGAGGGAGTAATATAATATATTTAGTTCAATAATGTTACATTATTATTTAAATTATTTAATCTCACAACAAGTTGGAAAAGTCCTTTTGGAATTATACTTTTAATAAAGTACATGAATTAATTTTAAATAACAAAAATATCGCAAATGTAATATATGATAATTTATATTCAAATTATAACTTTTTGAGTAAAAGATGTATCTAAAATATAAGTTTATAATTAGGGAAGGGTCAAGTAAACACAACTAAAAAAAACTTTCCTTTCCAACTACTGTTACCAATGCGTACGTGTTAGAAAATTTAAAATTACCAATATGTAACCGCTGGAAGCAGGTTGTTGGTAAATCGATCGTTGAAAATTATATTACTAACGGCCGAAACTTAAAGGATTGATAATTTCTTACATAAGCATGTTGGTAATTTGGCCGTTAGTAAATTATCAACGGTCATAGACTAGAAGGATTTTCCTATGGTCTAAGGTATTTCTAACACGTAAGCGTTGGTAATTACCAACGGTTCAGGCCGTTGATAACTTCTCAATAGGTTAAGTTGTTAGTAAATTACTAACGAATTGGACCGTTGGAAACAATTTTTTTTTTATAAATAAAACTTGATAATATATTTTATATATTACTAAATTATATTTTATATTTATATATAAATTATTTTATATTAATAAATATTATATTTTATACTATTTCAGAAATATATTTACTAAAATTATATTTTATATTTACAAAATTCAAAAATCATAAGAACCACAAAATTACAAAATCACTAAATCATAGAAATAACAAAATCACAAAAATCACTTAAATTAAAAAGAATCACAAAAAATTAGAAAAACCAACAAAATCACAATAACTCAAAACAGATATTCAAACATATCACATAAAATGCAAAAAATACAACAAAACCATAATTTAATATCAAGTTTGACAAAATTAAAAACATAAATTACAAAAATTCTAAAAGCAGATATGCAAATACAACGGGCCAAGGAGCTAGGCGGAGTGAAGAGGGAAGACGAATGTTGATGAACGGTGAACGGTGAATGGAGAAGCCAAGGTGACGGAAAGAGGACGACGTCGATGAGCCAATGAGGAGCAGCGAACGGTGATGAGCAATAATGGTGAAAGGACAAAAAGGTGATAGAGAGGACAATGGCGAGGCAATGGAGAGAAGACAGCGAATAACAATGAGTAGAGTAATCGAGACAGAGAAGGGTTTTGGCGTGATGGCGGTGAATGGAGAGATGATGGAGAATGGCCGACAGTGACATGATGGAGAGATGACGATGGATGGCAGAGAGCAAATAGAGAGCGAGGTGAGGGAGGAAAGATGGGAGCGATGGCAGAGAGTAAATGAAAAGGTGAGGCAAGTGAAGGAGGATGATTAGAGACACGGTGGAGAGCAGATGAGAAGGCAAGGCAATGGAGGTAAGATGAGAGGGATAACTATTGAGAGTAGATGAGAAGGTGAAGTAAGGGATGTTGCGGGGGTGAGGGTGAGGATTGGGTATTTATGACTAAGGTTATATGGTTGGGCTAGGTTTTGGCCCAATGAATAATACATGGGTTGGGTAAAGAGAGAAGGGTAAATTGAGGCAAAAGATTGGTTAGGGTTTTTATATGGGTTAGGTTAGGGTTATGGGTTTTTTGGGCTTTATTGGCTTTTACACACACACACACACACACACACACACACACATTCGTGCGCGTGCACATACAATATATGAGCTTTTAATATAAGATATGCAATAAAACCATAACTTTTAATTTCACTACATAAATATGTTCATATACATACATACATACATACATACATACATACAACATACATATATATATATATATATATATATATATATATATATATATATAATATATATATATATATATATATAAATGATACATATGATACATATTATGGTACAATATGATAATAATTTATGATACATTATTTTAGATGATGATGATGTGTGTGTGTGTGTGGTAGTAGTAGTTGTAGTTGTAGTAGTAGTAGTAGTAGATGCTATATGATATATTATGAAGCATAATAATAATAATAATAATAATAATAATAATAATATTAATAATAATAATAATAATAATAATAATAATAATAATAATAATAATAATAATAATATATTAATAATAGTATTTTCCAATGGGCAAATTACCAACAACTAGACTGTTGGTAAATTACTAATGCGTTAGACTATTGGTAAAAAAATATAAAATGATGATCAGAGGCATGGTGGAGAGTAAATGAGAGGGTGAGGTGAGGAAGGGAAGATGAGAGAGATGGCGGAGAGTAGATGAGAAGGCAAGGCAAGGGAGGTAAGATGAGAGGGACGGCTATTGAGAGTAGATGAAAAGGTGAGGTAAGGGATGTTGTAGGGGTGAGGGTGAAGGTTGGGTATTTATAACTAGGGTTATATGGTTGGGCTAGGTTTTGGCCCAATGAATAATACATGGGTTGGGTTAGGTTGGGTATTATTATTATTATTATTATTATTATTATTATTATTATTATTATTATTATTATTATTATGTGTATGCTAATATTTTTATAAGGCAGCAGAGAGAGGATGGTAAATGGAGGCAAAAGATTGGTTAGGGTTTTTATATGGGCTAGGTTAGGGTTATGGGTTTTTTGGGCTTTATTGGCTTTTACACACACACACACCCGCGCGCGTGCACATACAATATATGAGCTTTTAATATAAGATATGCAATAAAACCATAACTTTTAATTTCACTACATAAATATATTCATATATATATATATATATAATTCTAAAATTGTAAAATAAGAATGATATATATATATATATATATATAATACACACACACACACACACACACACACATGTTACAAAACATATTAGATGATACATATGATACACTATATTAAATAATATATTATATATTATGATACATTAAGATGTATATTATGGTATAATATGATACTATTTTATGACACATTATATTAGATATAATATTTATTATTATTATTATTATTATTATTATTATTATTATTATTATTATTATATAGACTCATTACAAATATATTAGATGATGCATATGATACATATTATGGTACAATATGATAATAATTTATGATAATTATTTTAGATGGTGTGTGTGTGTGTGTGTGTGTAGTAAATGCTATATGATATTTTATGAAACATATAATAATAATAATAATAATAATAATAATAATAATAATAATAATAATATATTAATAATAGTATTTTCCAATGGACAAATTACCAACGGCCAGACTATTGGTAAATTACTAATGCGTTAGACTATTGGTAAAAAAATATAAAATTTAGTAATGGTCAAATGCATTGTTAATTTACTAACAGTTTTACGCATTGGTAATTACTGGTAATTTGCTCATTGGAAAATACATAAATTACTAATGTGTTGGATCATTGGTAAATTACCAACGTGTTTGACTATTGATATATTTTAAATTTTTTTACCAATGATGTAACACGTTGATAATTATCAACAGCCAGACTGTTGATAATTTGCCCATTGGAAAAAACAAGTTTTTTTAATAATGAAAGTTTGGCCAAGTACAACTTAGCAAACCTGTCCTTCTTGAAGGCTTTGCAAATAGGGGTGAGAGTTTAGGAAGGGCAGACGAGTATGATATTTTCCCTTTTAACCTCTGTGTTTTTTATTCTTTTTTTCTTTTCTTTGAACATAATTGTAGCAAAGGTGATATAGCCTTTGTCTTATCCATTTAGTGAGTTTGACATGGTTGATGTAGTTATAGAGAATTTTTAGTTAGAATAGCCTACAATAGTAAACAAAGGACCTATAAGGGTACCCACAATTTTTTTAGGGGAACCTTTAATGCTCAAGTCAGACAAAGCATAGAGGAGTTTGAAAGGAGTAAGACGAGAGAGTAGGTGAGAATACTAGTTTACCTTGGAATGCAAAGTCTCACCATATTTATATACATGGGGGAAGTAATAGTTGCACAACTCCAAGGACCAGATGGAATATGTGTCTTACTGAATCTTAACTTTTAAAGGCTGTACCTTGACACTTAAGTGTTGCATTGGCAGTACCTCTTGGTGTGCGGAGGTAACAGCTTGACTATGGTCCCAAGAAGGACTTCAGTGGGGCCAATGTTCATTATCTGAGGTCTCTTAGTCGTGGTCCCCTGGTCCGAGGTTACCTGGGCGACTTACTCCGGGCGAGGTCACTCGGATGATGTATCCCGAGGGGGAACCTCCTCGATGAGGTCATCTAGACTAGGTACCCTAGTGAGGTCTTGTTAATCAAGGTCCTTAGATGAGGTCACCTGGACAAGGTATTTTGGTGAGGTCCCATTGGATATTGTTGATGCCTAAGGTATGTTGGTACTTGGCCATAAAAAAGTATTGGTAGTAGTAAAGTAGCAAAACTATATAATTTCATTTATTGTAAGGGTAGATGATTAACAATGTCTAATTTTCAAGTGATGATAATTATAACTCAATTCACATAATTTTTTTTTTAGAGAAGTTAGATTACAAATGTTCTTTTGTCAGATAATTATGAAATTTCTTATTATCTTTATTAGGGATGGTTACAAATCACAATTATTGTTCACGACAAAATTAGTTTTACTAGGTATAAAGCCCGCACTTTGTGACGGGGATTTTTTCAAGAATGATGTTAATATAGATACAGATCCATGAAAATAATATCTACATTGGTAGTTAAGGATGTTTGATCACTACATCATAGAGCATATGTTTTATGCCAAAAAAAAAAACTTACAAAAGAGTTCATTTCTGTTGCATTAGCCACATGGTTTTCATTGGAGGAAGCATTGCTAATGATTTCGTGCCCAGCAAGCTATAGATGTTCCAAAAGTGCTTCACCTATGGTCAAAGAAATTTAAACCATGAGGCATTAGTGCGGAGACAAGAAAATACACGATGTCTAATCTTCAACTCTAAAGGTATGAGGATGGCATGTTTCACCATTTACTTACCTAGATAGGATCGTGTTGTTGAGTCACAGTTTGTGATTTGGCCCTTTTCTCAGTTGTGGATTCGGCAGTAGCATCATCCTCCCTTACATATCTATTTAAGAAGCATGAGAGTGTTGTGATAAAGCATATTATTAGAGTATATATATAAAATATCTGTATCAAGATTATAGCTAACTCCAAAATGTAAAATATGATTAACCTGTTTGGCAACATGTTCAATTTAGGATACAGACTTAATTTGCTTTACAATTTTTTTTTCTATTTTGTTTTCAATCAAATGCAATAATAAAAAAAATGGATGCTAAGCTTTTGCATTACCAACTATCAGCATTGAAGTATCTAGACTTACAACACGGCTCCCCAAAAGGAGTAAAAATTATCACAACAAAAAAAGTTATCTATACATTCATCTTCTTTGAAACAAACAAGTGTAATTTTTGGAGCCTAAATTTATAAATCTACTGAGAATTTGTCTAGTATGGAATTCATCTAGAGCAGCAAATCAGTATAAATGTTTTGGTACACGTCCATATATGATCCTAAATAAGTTCCTTAAATTGAAATATTTTATTGTGTGAGTGAGGGTTATTTGTAGAAGAGAGCAAAGTGGTACACACGAAGGGGAAAGAAGATGATTAGGGGCTGACAGGAAGGAGGAGCAAGCAACCCGACAAAACCCGACAAACTTAGGGGACTGACAAAAGAAAAGATCTTAGGCAAAATGATAAATTATATAGCCCAGGTAAAATAAATGTCAGGCAAAACGAAGTATCAACTATATCAAATAAAAGGCCTAACGGAAGCAAATAAGAGTGTGGGGAAAAATAAAGTAGTATGAGAGCTCTCTGTAAAAATTTGGTCTCCCCTCCATAAGGAAAGTAAATGCTATTTATAGGAAAGTCAGGCATATAGGATTACACCACTTGTCTTTAAATTAACGATAGAGAAAAGTGTAACGGTCATCTTTGGGTAAAGGCTAAAGTTTTGGCCTTTTGGGTTTACCAGGTTGGTTGGAAAATCCAACGGGTCTTGATCTGAACCCATCAAGTCAGAACTCCCTAAAATCATTTCCTTACGATATCGGACTAAATTTCCTGCCAAAATTTTAAATCTAACATCGTTTAATCTAGAACAATCAAACGGTCAATAAGGGCTTTTTTTATAAATAATAAATAAATAGATAACTATAAATAATCAAATTCCACCATTACACATTGCAATATTTTAATTGTCTCTGCTCATGTTTTGAAATCAGGTTAATAACAGAATGTAACATCTATAATTATAGTTGTATTATGGATCTTCACTCACAATGACAGAGTGAGTTCCTATCCTCAAATAAAGAGTAAACAATTTAAATGATTAGTGATAAAAATGAAGGAAAAAAAGGTAAGTTAACATATCGTCGGGTTTGAGACAAACAATTAAAAAAAAAAAAAGAAGAAGATAGGGCAGTCTTGCTTCAAAGTGAAAATGCTAAGCTTGAAACAAAATCCTGGCAAAGAAGCAATTCAAATCGAGTAAACATAGAATAAAAGAGGACATAAAACTAACTCTACTGCTGAAAACATAACCTTGCCGAAAGCCATGTAAGTTTACTCATTAATTGATGTGCTTCAAACAAGGCTTGATTAAAAAGCTTCCCACTTCAAACAGTGGCAGAAGTAGCGATAAAAGAAAAATGCTTAATGAGGAATCTTACGAGCCATTAAATAAATCATATGGTAGATTTAACAGAGTATCAACTAAGAAAATTAAAGAGGCAGAAGAATAAAAGAAAATACACAAACCTGGCTAACTTGTCTGTGAACTATCTCATCGTCGTAACAAGTACTTTCAATAGCTTTATCTGTACAAAAATAAATGAATAAGTGAATAAAAAAATAAATAACAAGAACTTATTCTTTGCATATGTACGCCATGGAGGATTGATTGTAATTTGTAAGAGTGCCACTTTTGATCTGCTCCTGCTCCCATATTCACTCTTTTTGCGCTCCCTCCCACCTCGTTCTTATGCTTGAGGTTCATTAAAAGTGCACCTCATTAGCCTTAAGCTAACCTCACTGAGTTCTTACCTATAGAGCAAAAAGCTTCTTTCTACCTTTAGGATCTTTTCCAAACTTTCCACATTTAAACCTCCTGTGAAAATCAAAGAAAATGTACCCAGAATGATAAAGTCTGATGCTATAAAAATTTTCCCTTTGTATAAATAACATGCATGGATAAAATATTAATTAGTGTAACAATTGCACTAATCTAAACTGTGATTGACTATTTAAACTGGGGAAACCTGAAAAAAAAAAATGAAGCATTCAATTAACTTCCAAGACTCTACACAAACCAATAGTACAATAGTACAATGGCAATCTCTTTGCATTTGAATTTGTATCACAAATCAAGCAAACAATAGTACAATGACAGATTCCAAGTTTTCATACTAGTACAATAGATTAAATAAATTTGTGTACCTTTTATTTTTTTAGTATGTAGCTATTTAAGGGGTTTTCACTACACCACTGACAATGAGATCACCCTATGCACATTGTCTCGTGGCTAATGATCATAGTTTAGCAATAAAGAGTAGAGACTCCTATCCTACATTTGAGAAAAACATATATCTTACATCAATCGGCTGTAGAAGAGTGGGCAACTATGGTAAGGCTCATGATATGAAGTTCGAACTATGTATTAACATTATGGGATGAGAATACTTTCTGAAATGCCCTACGAAAATCTTAGTATCTTGTCATCTAAAAGCTAAAAAGCATGAACTGCAAGTAGTTTTTGTTAGTATTGTGCCCAAAAGCCAATTATGATATGCTTGTATTTTTTGCACATTGAGTCATGATATTTTATTAAGGTATTAATCCAGCAATTATGTTTGTTGTTTTGTTTCTGCGTAACATAATAAACATAATTGTAACCCTAGAATAATGATATTCTTAAATGTCCTCAATCTAGTATTATTGTAGAACAGGTTTCAATGATACATAATGACTAGCATATATGAAGACTAATATGAGATATGTAGTTTACATATGAGTACAAGTTGGAGAACTTGTTACTGGACCGACCCACCATGAGAATACTACACGGATCGTTATATGAGTGTCATAAGTGATTCTCATAGTGATCATGGTATATGTAGTCCTTTGACCTAAGATCATCAAGGTTCCCTACACGTGAGTCATATACTTGATACTTCCCTTTGTTGCTCGTGACTGAGTGAACTTGAAGGAGGTCATTGGGTATGTCACATATCATGCAGAGGGATTTGTATGATTAAGATGAGATTTGTCCCTCCTATGTAACGGGAGTAATATCTTCGGGCCCCTTGATAGAATAAGACTTAGAAAAATATATAGCTATGCTCGGATGAGTTGATATACGATATCAATGTTATCAGTTTAATTTGGTTTACTCGGTAATTAAGAAACCAAATATTGAGCTACACGAGAGTGACACATTTCATGTCTCGTGCTTAATCTTGATATCTTGGACAATGGGACAATGACATATATCGGTAATGATTATAAAGGTTTAGTTGAATCACCGACAATCTTGTCACTTGGGTAGCAATGATGTGTTGCTAGACACCGCTCATTGTTTATGATCATAAATGTGATTTATGATCATTGCCAATGTGGTAAGAGCCTATTGGGTCGCACACATAGAGCTATTTGGATCATTAGAGTGCATTGGCTAATTACTTGGGTTATAGTTTCACAAAAATTTTGTATTAATAATGGGCCCAAAAGTTGAGCCATTATTAAACCCGAAATTAAAGCTTAATTGGATTAGGGCTTTGAAACCCATTAGGCCTGGAAGATGAGTTTCACTATAAATACAACTTTTAGTGAGAAATTCATAGCTTCTTGGCCTAGTCTCCCAAAAGGACAACCGCACTCTTCTCTTGCAATTTCTTGGAGAACGCAAGCTAGCATTGCGAGCACAAGAAAAATGCATCTGCTGGGATATAGTGGAAGTGTTGTGATCCTAAGAGGCTCGTGTGGATACCATAGAGAGCTTAAACACGTCAACTGTTCAGGTTTTATGATTTGACTCCACAGTTGGGTAAGAGATCTCAACCGAAAATTGGGTATGAAAATTTTCGAACACCCGGTTTACTTCATTTCACTTGGATCCTGAAGGGTTTCGGTTAAATTCCGCTGCGCTTGTTTGGCTCCCAAAACCCAACAGTTTTCGAGTTCAAGACGCTTTCTATCCAATTGTCTCCAATTGACTTAAACAGAAACCTCATATCTATAAGAATACCCCAATCAATAACAAAAATTAAAATATGGGTCTTATTTTTTGAAGACCTTACTCCTTTGCAACTTGATGCTTTTGACAGCAAAACATTCAATAGCTTATTCTCCCTTCCTTTCTAGATGTCCTAAACTCGGCATTCTAAAAAAAGAATCATATTTACCAGTAAATCAATTTATCAATCAATCAAAACAAAGTAACATACAAAGAATTAAAAACATGAAAGCACTGGTTATTTTCTAGCAAAGAATTCAGGCTCTCTTGAGTGCTTAAAAATCTAATATGCACCAAGCTCAACATCTCCATCTTAACGTCGCATCCAGAGTATAGCTTTCATTCAGAACTCACCTCAATTTCTATAGCCATATCTTCTTGAGAAACATCTGTATGCAAGATAGATATAACCCTTGTAGATTCATTTTTTTCAGCGGATAAGAGGTCTAACTTACCATTTTAGAATCACCAAAAAAAGTGGTGATTTCTTGGCAATAATAAGAAAAGAATTAATAAGCCAAATCAGTATTACTATGTTCCTGGATATAAATAGTAAGAGACAATTCTTACCAAGTTGCGCGGGCCATATTCAGCATGATGATTCATGATTGATGACTAACTTTCGGTCGTTCTTCGCTTTTCGTATCTTCAAGAGAAAAAGGGTTTTGTCGGGAAAAAAATTTCTCAATCACCCATCACGCGCAATGAAATAACAAATATGATTAAACAAACATAAGAATGAATTTAATATAATTCGACTCATAACTAGCTTATATCTATGAAAAAGAGAGAATTCACTTGAACAAAATATAGAGATTACAGTTGAGGCATTCTTTTAGTGTTCACACTGGCTTATGGATCTCCTACACATCACTAATAATCTCAATATCTGGCCCTTTTACAATTACAAGATATGAGAATTGTAAAAGGTTTTTTGTCCTAATTCTCTCCGGCCTCCAAACTTCTCTTTCCTTTTGAAACCTTCATATCTTGTTTCTTTATCACATTAACTTTTCTCTCATGCCTAAACTCTAACACAAGAAGACTTTTATAGATCACACACAAACTTAAACTATATCAAAATAGGAAAACTAAATTTCAAATAAATAGGAAAACTAAAAATCCTAAATATAATCAAAATGTTTAACCTTCTTGAATTTGAGTCAACATACCTAACAAATTTGAAATCCAAAAATAGATATCTTCAGAGTGACAATTTAAAATTGTAAATACCAACTGCAACAACAAAAGGTTTGTTGAAATGCGAGCGCGCGCGCACGCACACACACACACACACACACACACACACACACACACACACACACAAAGAGCAAGTAAAGAAACTGACCGAAGATTTGTAGTCCACAAAAGCAAACCAAAGAAATTAGATAAGCCCAAGCAAAGTCGAAATATTTCTAGATTGGTCAAAACCCTGTGGTTCAAAGTGCAAATTTGAGCTCTATCTGTTGCTCAAACAACTGAAATCAGAAGGCTTAATCTTTAAACCATTAATCAAGCAAACCTTGCGGTCAACACTGGCGTCCAAATTCTGGCACCCGTCGCACTGCCAAGAAACAAAATGCTTGCTGGAAATCAAGTTCTTAAGCGAGAGAGCTAGAAAAATCACCGACAAAGGGTGAATCCAAAATTGTTTAGCGTACTGGTTAATAGGGAAGATAACAATGTGTGCAATTTAGCCTTGTTCTTTGACAAGTAAAAAATGTTGGGTTTATAGGCTCAAATTCAAGAATGTTAGTGATTTTGATTTTGTTTAGGATTTAGTTTTAGTTTCTTATTTGTTTAGGATTTATTTTTTCTATTTTGTTATGGTTTGAGTTTGTGTGTTGCTTATAAAGGACTTATTGTGTTAAAGTTTTGAGTATAAGAAAAAAACCAATGTAGTAAAGAAGCAAGATGTGATAAGAGGGAGGAGAGGTCCAAAGGTCAAAGAGGGCTAAGATGAGAAGTTTTTTGTGTTTCTCATATCTTATAATTGTGTGAGGGCTAGAAAATGAGGTTATCAGTAGTACGTAGGGGATTCATAAGTCAGTGTAAGCACCAGGGACATATCTTTACTGTAATTTCTATATTTTGTTTGAGTAGATTTCTTTCATCTATGGATTTAGGCTAGTTAAGAGTCGAATCACGTTAAATTTATGTGTGTTTATTTGATCGTGATTGTTGTTCCACTGCACGTGATGAGTGATTGGGAAATTTTTCTAAAAAAATGGTATTAGAGCTTGCGATTTGGTTTTGGCAAGATGGAGCTTATGGTGCGTTCTTGACATGGTGGAGTTTGTCTTCATGTGTGTTGATATTCGTGATATTGTTGTTTAGAGTTATGTTTGTATTTGTTTGTGTTCATTGTTGTGTTCGTGTATTGGCGATGTTCATGGTGTTTGTGTTTGTGATCGTAATCATGTGTTCCAGATATTTATGTTTATGATAAAGGTCCAGAGGCCGGAGAGGGCTAGGACGGGAAGCCTTTTTTGTGATTTTCATATATTGTAATTGTGTGATGACAAAATAATGAGGTTGTCAGTAGTGTGTAAGAGATCCAAAGACTAATGTGAATACTATAGGTATATCTCTACTATAATCTCTATATTTTATTAGAGTGGATTTCTCTCATCCATGAATATAGGCTAGTTAAGAGCCAAACCACGTTAAATTCGTGTGCGTTTGTTTAATCGTGCTTGTTGTTCTGCTTTGTATCATAGGTTATTAGGGAATTTTTCCCAACAAAGAAGAATGAGTAAATTACATAAATGATATCTAACCTTTAACTATTGTTTCGTTTTAGTCTCTAACCTATTGAGTGTTTTGCTTTGGTCCTAAATATATTAAAAAGTTTCATTTTTATCCTAAATCTATTAAAAACATTTCATTTTTGTTCACGTTAGATGAAATATGTTAACTTAAAATATTTGTTTGATAAAATTTTTTTAGATCATAATTTAAACTATCTGGTAACTTCCTTATAATAAATTTGATTTGCATAATAATTTTTTATAGTTAATAGAAAATTTAAATCACTTTTTTCTTTATGTAAAATTATTTTATTTAGGAAGGAAAAACTACTAGCTTAAATTGTCTATTTGCTTTAAAAAAATATTAAACTGTTTAAATTTACTGGAAGGTAGAATCTGAATATTTGAATCAGAATTTCAAAAGTTTATGTTGTATAATTATTCTGAGTTAATGAATTTCATCTGATGAAGGACCAAAACGAAACCATTTTAATAGCTTTAGGACTAAAATGGAATATTCAATAGATTAGGGACTAAAATAAAATGACAATTAAAAGTTAGAGACTATTTATACAATTTACTCAAAGAAGAATAGTGCCTAAGATTGAGATTCTTTCCCTTGAAGCCGTCCGCCTCCATACGTCTCTATGACCTTCAGCAGAAATTTTTCCACTCTTTTGATCTTTCTCACAAAAAACCCCACAGTGAGAGAAACAAAACAGCACCCCACAAACCTTAATGTGAGACGAAAATACAATGTTGTTTCTCCCACAAGTTTTACCCAATCAGTAGGGGTGAAAAAAGGCTATGCTTTTTTTTTTTTGTAGCTCGAGCTCGAGCTCGAATTGAGGCATTTGGAGCCGGGCTTATTTGAGCTCAAGCTATAGCTCGAGCCGAAAATTAGGCTCAAGCAATATTCGAGCTCGAGCTCAAGTATGAAGCAACCCGGCCCTAAAGCTCGCGAGCCTCAAATGCCTCATATTTTTTTCCCCATCACATCCCTAAATTTTCTTACACACTTACACGCTGGACGCAGGCCGCTTCCCCCCTCTGCCTCACCTTGCTCGATTACTGCTGCGCCATCGCCACCCACCTAGTCGGCCACCACCCACCAGAGAGTGAAGCAGTGAGGACGAAAATAGCCACTTCGACGAAACCCCTTTTTGTTTCTTGATGGTTCTTGACGCTGCCACTACTATTGCTGTTGCTGTTGCTGCAATTGATGTTGTGGCTCATTAAGATTTTGTTGTTATTGCTGCTGAGGCTGTTGCAAGCCTTCAAATCTTGTAACTCGATTTCTGGGGCTCGGATTCATCGCTGCAATAGGCCTACCCATAATCCAAGCTACGCATCAGATGCCGGAGACAGAAATCGATGCCGCAACTAGATGATGTCCAACCAGGAGATCCAGTTCGACAACTCTAGATAGAAATCGCCGTCTAGAGGAAGGTGATGGTTTATTTGTAATATTTACAAACTTAGGGTAAACTGGCAAAGGATTAGAAAGTCTATGATAGATTTTGTCATTTTCTCTTGTCTAGTTATCTCTATAGAAAATTACAGGTTTAGTCCCTAGCTTTTTATCTAAGTTGCAAGTATTGTGCTAAAGTTTTATATGTGCTATTCGAGCCCAACAAGCCTTCGGGCTGAGCTCGAGCTTAAAAAAATTAGGCTCGAGCAATTCCAGCTCGAGGTCGGGTAGTACCGAACGGCAAAGGGGCCAAGCTCGAGCTTAGTAGGCTTGAGCTCAGCCTGGCTCATTTTCACCCCTACCAATCAGTGACCCAACAAATTATGGCTCAAGAAAGCCTAACACCATTTTATATGGAACCAGGACAGCTATTACACCAATCTCACGCTAGCAAAGGAAACGATGCCGTCTCTCATTACCGTTCATGAACGGTAAATCTTCGCACGCACTTTTAATATACATAAAGAATTTGCTTGTGATATAACAATGTACTATTTATCACATTTTTTTCATTTTAGTGGTTATTTACTCAACGAAAAAGTATTTATGAAATATTTATTGAAAAGGCAAATATTTTTTAAGTTTTCTTTTATTAGACTAAGTAAACGAAAGAAAATTATTTACATTTTAGTAAAAAATATTCATTTTTTTTGTACACAAAATCAGTAGTATAAGATATAAGATTTAAGAAGTTATATATATAGTAGGGAAATGTCAACTTGTTTAGCACCAAGAGGCAACCAAACCCTGTATCAAGACATTATAGGAATATTGGAGGGAGAGAGGATCTAAAGGGATCTAAAGTCTCTTTATCACTCTAACTAAAGTACAGGACAAAAAATATTTAATTGATTATTTGGTGGATAGATTATTAACTTTTAAATGGTATAAATTTAGATAAAAATTAGAAAAGCTAAAAAGAATACATTAAGTAATGCATTATTTAGTCGAGAACAAACACATTTGTTAGTACTACAATTACCCCTAAGCTTTGAAAATATACACTTCCCTTTACTTATTTTACATGATTTGGGAAAAAAAAATCTCAAATACTAATCCTTTTTTTAATGGAATTTTAAAATTATCAGTTTTTTCTCTTTTTAAATATAAAAATTATTTTTTAAGTGACAAATAATTCTAAAAGAGGTTGGCTTACTAATGCATTTGTCATTTGGAAAAAAATTGTAAAAAAAATTCAGTTTGTTGGACGATGGCTACAATATAATTTAAGTTAGAATATTTTTCAAAATTTTTTTCTAGGCAGTGTAAAAAAGGAATAGAATGAAAGTGTATATCATCATAACTTAAGGATGTAGAGGTAATATCAATCAAGTTTCAAAATAACTTTGTTAACCCTAAAATTTATCATCATCCTTTTAAATGTGCCTTTGAAAAATATTTTGTAAGTGTTTCTTGACATTATTATGCCATTTTTGTACCCTATAAAATGTCGCATGATCATAAAAAAAAAAACAAAAGCCCAAGAGTTTTTATAGCATTTTGATTAATATTTGTCATTAGTACGTAAGAAGTGCCGTAATTACCCTTATTGGGTATATAAGATTAAAAGTACCTCTGTTTGTAAATAATCATATGTAACTACACTTGTTAGAGTAGAAACTCTAGTCAATTGATATCAACATTTGATTATTTCCTTAATCCTCTACCTACGTCAATTAAAATATTATACTCCCTCTGTTTCACAAAAGCTGTTCTCTTTATTATTCACAGCAATTAATCTATAATTTTATTTCTCATAAAATTTATCGTAAAAATATGAACTTTTTACATGAAAATGAAACTTTAAAGATTTTAGTTTTTAAATATCATTTTTTAGAATTTTTTTGAATTCATATTAATATAAATATATTTAAGTCAAATTTTAATCAAAAAAGATAAAAGGGCAACTAATATGAAACGGAGGGAGTATATAGTAAATGCATAAGTGTGATGTCAACCTTAGAAAGAGGGGTGCGGCTGCTACATTGCCGTTAATTTTGCGTTGAGGCCCAGTTTGTTTGTTCGGCCCATAAATGGTTTAGAACCGAAAAAATGGTAACATTACGTAATAGGCTCTCTATTTATGATTAATGTTATATTGTGTCGTCAAATTTTAAAATTGGTCATTTTTTTCATGCTGTCCCAATAAAAACAAAGGATTTTCTAAACTCTTAGCTTTTGCATTTCAGGCTCCTGAAATTGTATCATTTACAGTTAAGACCCTGGTTTTGCTTAAATCTCAAATCAAATTGATTACCAACAATTTTGAAACGTTTCAATTTTTTCATAACTTTTAAATTTATCATGGCTTAATTTTGATTTCATTATTTTTTATATAAACATAATCAGTCTAAAAATCTTGTATCTCCATTGGTCTACCTGCAATGAACTGCGGCCTGATCGCTAGTGTACTCTCATATGACAAAAGGCAGTGAAATGAAATTGAGTAAATTGCCTGGATAGTCTCTAACCATTAATTATTATTCTATTTTAGCCCCTAATCTATTAATTGTTTGTTTTTGGTCTTAAACATACTAACAAAATTTATTTTAGCCCTAAATCTATCAAAAAAATATTTTATTATGGTCCCCATTGGACGAAATATGTTAACTCAAAGAATTTCTTTGGTATCAACATTTTAGATCATAATTTAAATTTTTAGGTAACTATTTTACTATAAATTTAATACATATAATAATTTTTTATAGTTAATATATAATTAAAATTATATTTTTTTTCTTTTTGTAAATTAAAGTTATTTAATTATGAAAGAAAAAAATAAATAATTTAAATTATCTAATAACTGCAAAAAAAAACTATTAAACAAATTAAATTTAATAGAAACGGGTTGCTGAATATTTAAACTAAATTTTATAAATTTGTGTCGGACAGTGATTATGAGTTAATGGATTTCATCTAGTGGTGAAGAAACAAAATGAAACAATTTTAATAGATTTCGAATAAAAACATAACATTCGATAGGTTATGAACTAAAGCAAAATGATAATTAATAGTTAAGAACCACCCACATAATTTACTTATAAGAAATTTGAGGTTGGTTGGGTCTTAGCCCAATTAACATGTAGAGCACTATACCATATGGTAGGCCAATGTTTGAATCCTGACTTGAGTAAAAGATTTTTTCAAACAAAAATGATATCCTTTATTAGAGCTATTTTAAAAATTGAAAATATAAAGAAAAAAATATACAAACAATGAAAAATAAATAAAAAATTAATCATAAGAAAAAAATAATTAAGAGATAATAAGTCGAGAGGAACAATATATATAAAAATTTATTGTATTACATTATTTGAAAATGACAAGCAATGAAATAATTTATATGATAAGGAGAAAACATAAATAAGAAGGATCAACAATAGGGATGTGTAGTCAACACAGGGTTTTAACTCATAAGTGTTGTGAAAGGTTTGAGTAACTAAGAGTTAAGGAGAAAACATCCAGGGACTAATATAAGAGTTATGTCATAAAATATTCTTTGAACAAATAAAATATTTATAGTATTTAACGGCTAGTGGAAAAATTACCTACTAAGAAAATGTTAATAACAAATTTGACCACAAAAAAGTTTAGTAGAAAAATTACTCTGTGTCTTATAGTTTATTAGCAAATTTGTTTCATTTGCCTCTGTTAGTCCCTAAGCTTTAGAAATTCTCATTTTCGTCCCTGAGTTTTTTGTAAAATTTTCATTTTGCCTTTCTTTAAGTTGCAAAGTTTCCTAAAACTTTGATAAAAATTTTAAAATAAATCATTGATGTTTAAACGTAAAAGTCTAGTCGTTACTTTTTTTATTTTGGAAAAATTAGAAAAAAAAATACTTCATCCGTCCCAATTTACTTGAAATGTATTTCTTTTTAGGAAGTTTCAAAAAGTTGAAACGTTTCCTCTTTTAAAAAGGTTTAAACAATTAAATTATCATTTTACACAAAACCCAATAAATATATTTTTTTTTAATCTCCACTCAATTTCTCACAGTACAAAACCCAAAAAAGAATTTTTTCTTTTTAATTATTATTTAAAATTTTACCACATAAAAAAATAACACAAATTACATACACCTTAATATCCGTGCCCAAACAAATGTTTCAACTAAAATGGGACGGAGGTAGTAATAAATTATATCACATCTTAATCTCTCCACCAAATCAAACGCTTTAAAGACTTGGAATGAAGAGAGCAGCACTTTTTTTTATATTTATGTTTTTAACAATAATTTTTAATATTTTACGGTAATTTACTTGAAATGTATTCCTTTTTAGGAAGTTTAAAATGGGACGGAGGTAGTAATAAATTATATCACATCTTAATCTCTCCACCAAATCAAACGCTTTAAAGACTTGGAATGAAGAGAGCAGCATTTTTTTTTATATTTATGTTTTTAACAATAATTTTTAATATTTTACGGTAATTTTTAAATTATTGTTCCAATGATAATAATTTTATTGATTATATTTGTATAATGTTTAATTATTTATTATTTTCTGATACTCAATACATTTTGGAATCACAAAGCAACAATAAGTATGCAAATTAGTTTGCTTAAATTTGAATGATGCTGTATAATAATTAAAAAAAGAAATTGACGCACAAAATATTTTAAAAAAGACAAGCATTACGGCTGATGACGTAATTAGTTAAATTACTTTCGTTAGAATAATTAAGTAGCACCAACAAAGATCTTGGTGCATTAGCTGTACTAATAATAAAAAAAGAAGACCAAGACCAAGACCAATGGTCATTCATTATGGTGCAACAACATAAAGTCACTTTTGTGGGCATTCATTATTGAAGACCCAAACGTGCCTTTCTTTCGCACGTACCAGAAGGCAGACACAGATAAAAAAACACCGAAGACCAAGACCAAATCCAAATGATTGTGCCCAAAATCTTTCACCTTCATTGCAAAGTAGTAATCTCATCGATATATAACATTAATTTCTAAGCCCCAAACATGCGCCAACAAGAAAATGGCTCCCCAGGTTTCTCTCCCTCCCAGCAGAAGCTGGTACAGCTTTTTCAAATACCGAGAAGACCGAGACACCCCCACGGAGACCAGGAACATCCTCCTCATCGTCGTCACCCTTATCGCCGCCGTCACCTTCTCCGCCGGTGTCAACCCTCCCGGCGGCGTCTGGCAGGACAACGACGATGGCCACCATGCCGGCAGAGCGATATACGCCTCCCAGAAGCAGGCTTACTACGTGTTCCTCATCTCCAACACCATCGCTCTCTCCACTTCCATACTAGTCATCATGTCCCTTACCGTTCGCTTCCCTTTCCACCTGGAGGTTTGGGTCGCTACCATCGCCATGCTCATCACTTACGGATCCGCCATCTTTGCCGTCTCACCAGCCGAGTCGGTTAGGTTCCGATACATCTTGTTAACGGCGGCCGTGCCGTTCGGTGTCCGGTTATCGATCCATGTGTTTAACAAGGTTACAAAAAGATATCCGGAGGAATAAGGCAAAGGCGGCAGCACTTAAGTAGTCTTACCAAAAATAATGTCGCTTAGTGGTTGTTACCCAGCACCAAATCAATTCTCTCCTTGGAATTTGTTTATTGGCCTGACACAAGAGGCCGTCATCTATTGGAGGTTCTTCTTGCTCTTTCGAAGAAATCATTGGTTGTCAAATCTGGTTGGTAATATTGTGAATCGTGAAGTCAAATTTGGTTTTTTGGGGTCTTTGAATTCTAGAGATTGGTCAATCAAATTTGCTAGATTAGTAGATGCTACTTCACTTGTTGAAAAATACTTCCTTTAGGTTTTATGTTCTATTTATCATTTTTTACTGTCTCAAGTTTTATACTTCATTTCTTACTTTAGTAAGTTTTATTATGTATAATGACTATTTTGCCCTCTGCTCCTTTTACTTTTAAAAAGTAAAACAATCGATTCCCGACGCTTATCTCCCTCTCTTAGCTAATCTCATTTTCTCGGCTAATCTTTCTCTCGGCGGTAATCTACCTCGATCGACTGACAGCGGCAATTTTAGTGGAGGCGGAGGGAGGTGACAATTTGGATTATGGCGATTTGTGTTAAGGTGGAAGGAGTTGGCGATTTGGGTTGATGCGATTTGGGGTTGTCGTTGATTTGGGTTGACAGTGGTCGCGGTGATTTGGGTATTCTCCGAGGGGTGTCGATTTGGTGGAGGAGAAGAGATTCGGCTCTGATTTGTATCGCGGTTGAGGGTGGGATCAAGATGAGGTCGGGGATGGAGCCATAAAGCAACAGGGTGATTCGGAGGAGGTTGGGTAAGGGCGCGAAGAAGCGATGGAGCAACGGTGATTCAGAGGAGGTCGTGTAAGGATGCAAAGAAGTGACAGAGCAATAGGGTCGATTTAGGGATGACGGAGATGGATTGATCGGAGGTGGAGTTGTTGAGAGAGACGAAGGGGAGGTTGATTCGGCAGAGAGTAGTGTAGGCCAGGAAGGGAAGGGTAGTTTGGAAAGATAGGGAAAACAGTAGCTTTTCTTAATATGTGAGCTAAATACAAATGTAGCCAAAAATCTGGAATAGAGGAAGTATTAATTTGTAAATTTTTGACAACTTACAATGGAGAGAAAGCAAGGCAACATATCAAGGGTCTCAACAGCCAAGTAAATCAAGATCAAATACCTCAAAACCTGGTTGTTTTAATTTTCAGCAAAAAAATGGCTCTACATATAGCCATGAGCCATCCATCTTTTCTTGATAGCTAAGTAAAAGTGATAATTTGTTTGCTTAGGTGTCTTGTCATGTTTTTTCTGAAAGCTACAAGCAATAATAACCCAGCTGTGAATTAATGGTAGAAAGTCAAAAAGTGTGGCTGGTTAAGACAAATTCAATTAGAACTCTTTTTGGCAATAGGCGGCAAGATGGCTTATTAATAGCCATAAAAACCTTTGTGTTATGTAATGCAATTGGTATTGTTTTCATGTATAAATAGCTAAATTTTTCTCCTTTTTCTCCTCATTTCTCTCTACCCAAATCTCCTTCATTTTTACTTCTCTAACACCTAACACGTCCAATACTGATGATATCAAACCTACATGCTTCTCACAGGTAGTGAAATCTCTCAGCCTTGGCAATAAGCCATGAATTCAAAATTATTTACACTTATCCGAAATGGCACCTGGACGTTGGTTCCACCAATAAAACATATAAATCTCATTGGCTGTAAAATGGGTTTTCAACCTCAAGAAGCTTATAGATGGAAGTGATTAGCGACACAAAGCTTGACTCATGGCAAAAGATTTTAAACAGCAGCATGAGATTAATTATACTAAAACTTATAGCCCTGTGATCAAGTCTACGACGATTTGCACCGTTTCTTATTGGCAATTTCTCAAAAAATGGAAAATTTGTCAGGTAAATGTACAAAATGCCTCCCTACAAGGTTTTCTCTCTAAAGAAGTGTACATGGAATAGCCGCCTAGTTTTGCTCATCCATGATTCCCACACTATGTTCGTCATCTTAAAAAGGCTGTACATGGCCTTAAGCAAGCTCCAAGAGCTTAGTTTTCCAGTCACAGCTCTCGTTTACTTAAGATTGGTTTTCTTTCTCTAAGCCTAGTTGTTTATTATTCATCTTCAAACAAAAAGACATAATTATACGTATGTTGATTTATGTCGATGATATAGGGAATTTTGACATAATTATTGACAAGTTGATTCACTCTCTTGAAAGTGTTTTTTCTCTTAAGGATCTCAACCACTGAGCTATTTTCTTGGATTGGAGGCCATCTATGATCAACATGGATTGATTCTCTCATAGCAGAAGTACATTTTGGAGCTTTTAACTCAAAGCAACATGATTCAAGCTAAGCTAATGGCCACACTCATGTCTTCCACCGAAAAACTATCCCAAACTATTGGTGAGTCATTATCTGATGCCACTCTCTACTGTAGCACTGTTGGAGTGCTTCAATACATAACTCTCACTCGTCCTGGCATTGCCTATGTTGTCAACAAATTGTGCCAAGTTATGCATGCTCCTACAATGGCTCATTGGACAATTGTTAAAAGAATTCTTCGTTACTTGTATAGACTATTACTCTTGGCCTTTGTATTAATCGATCCTCAACAACTCTTCCTAGTGTCTTTTTGGATGTGGACTAGGCCGGGTATCTAGATGATCGATGGTCTACAAACGGCTAAGTAGTATTTCTTGGCTCCAACCTAGTATCCTGGAGCTCACGAAAACAAGCCACTGTTTCTTATTCCAACAATGAAACTAAATATCGTGCCCTTGACAATACAACTGCCAACTTGATTTGGACACAAACACTTATTTCTAGGCTTGGTGTTCATTTATCACATCCTTTAGTCTTATGGTGTGATAATATAGGAGCAACATATCTCGCTGCTAACCTTGTTTTTCATGGTCATACCAAACACATTGGAGTATATTTTCACTTTGTCAAAGAAAAAGTTGCATAAAAGGATTTTGATGTTCGGTTTATCTCCACTAAGGATCAAGTAGCTAATATTCTCACCAAACCACTAAGGATCTTGATGTCAATTCCTTGCCTATGTTAGCCTCTAAACACATGTGTTTTTACCATTATTTTATGAGATTGTTCTTGTTGTGATTATCTTGTTGCACAAGTATAGTGCAACTCTATCTATAACTTGCTTATAAATGAAGTAAACACCTTAGGGAGGTTGTGTGCAGCAAATTACTTCTCCCAATTGTTATTTTTTTGTCACTTTTTACTGAAAAAAAATAATACTATTTATGAAACAACATTTTTTATAAAGCGAACAATATATTATAGGAACAACATACTTATGTAAATGGAACAACACTTTTTAATGAAAAGAACAACTTTATTATTGAATAATATTTCTTACAAAAAAAACAATATTAATTATGGAGTACCACTATTTATGGAAATACCACTAAAACCAGATACTATATACTTGAAGATCAAATAGACAAACTTTAGAACTTGGAAAAGTAACTAGGAAAGAAAAAAAAAATGGTGGACAAAACCATCAAGTCTTTGGGGAAAAAGAACGTATGTACTAGGTCATATTGCTTCTCCACTCTATATTACATGAATCCGCAAGCCTAAAAGCCCATAAATATGATTAAGCCCAAAAATATGCAAGACTAAAAGTAGCAAACACCTGAAAAAGCCGACAATTCCTCAGGCCACAAATAGAGAAAGATGACAAAGAATCCATGATTTCTTCGCCGCCGATTCATTTTCCTGCATAGGTCGACCAGGAAAGTTTAGATTCTTAGATAATTGAAATCCATGAGCTCTCCAAGTTGAAATAAGAGAGGCGTACTTGAGAATTGCAGAGGACACTGTCGCCGTGCTTGTTGAGCGCGAAGAGCAGTAGTAGCAGATGAAGCCAGCAGAACAAGTGACAAGGACAAAGAAGCCGTTATGACGGTGCGGGGTGGAGGCGTATCGAATCTGCTTGTCCCATAAGGTGCCACCGAGGGAGGAGGTAAGGAAGCAAGTGGAGAGGAAAGAGTGGTAGTGGTGCGATGGATGGTGGTGAGAGTCGTCGCAGAGAGGGGCGGGTAGTTAAGAGTGATAAAGAGGATAAGGAAGAGGGCAAAGAGGAGGTTACGCGGAAGAGGAGCTCGGAGGAAGCGTTGATAATTACGTGATCATACCAATTTTATCGAATCAAAAGAATAGCATAATTATCTTCTTCTTCAATTTCCTTAATTCATAAAACACAAGCAATGTGTTGTACGATTTTCTAAATTCTATTTGCTCATCTTTTTTAATTTTCTCATTTTTTTCAAATCCCTCGCCCTCTCCAAATCTTTAATTTGATCTTTGTCCGAAAGACATTCACACAAACCGATAGAATCATGGATGAATCAACTACGCCGCACACGGTCGACTCATCGATGTATTGGAAGCTTGCCGATCTCCTCTGTTCCCCTGAAAGTCAAGACCTTGCGTATTCAGACAATACAAATCTGTGTCTTTAGATCCTGATCTCTCTTCCTCTCTTCATATTTGTTGGCCCAAGAGCAACCAAGAGGGGGTGAATTGGTTGTTTTAAAACCTTTAGCAAAATCAAAATTTACAACTAAATTCACTCAACCAAAGATCAAGAACAAACCAAGTAATGCTAAGCACAAATAAAGCAAGTAAATAAAAGAGAATAAAGGAAAGAGTGCACCGGGATTTATAGAGGTTCAACTCCACCAACCGGAGTCTACGTCCTCTCCTCAAGCTTGCCCACTTGAGATTTCCTCCATTATCTCTTGATCAATATTACAATGGTGTTTTCTTTAAGGTTCACACCCAACCAATCTCTAGTTTTCTCCAAGGCTCACTAGAAACCACTCTACACTCAAGAGATTTTAAGACTTTGAATGTTTACAAACTCACAAGCTCACACAATAGCACTCAAGCTAGATATACAAGTGAAAGCACAAGTTCTTGGCAAAAATCAAGTTTGAGCTCTTTGATGATGGATTCTCTTTTCTAGTTGCCAAGAGTTCTTTTCAAAGTGTTTCTCCATGTTTTTATACGCATTTGGGAGCTAAAGAGACGTTGGAAACCTGCTGGAAGTGCCTGAAAAGTTTCCTTAAAATCTGGAGAGTCGTTGCTCTGTTTTACGCGAAAATGCAGCTTTCCCAGATTTCGTGTTAATTCTTGAGTTTAACAGGTTAAACTCAACTTCTCTCTCCAACGGTCAAAAGCAGCAGGAGACAGGTCATAAAAAGTTCTGTCATAGTGTCCAGGTGGCGTCCTCTGATTCGCCCTCGTCACATTTCAAATCTTGACTCAAATCGCGCCAGTCGAAGCATCTGAAATGGAGCATTCAGACTTCAACTTTAACAGGTTAAGACCAACTTTTAACGCGTTACCTGATGTTCTTCGAAAATTCACAGGAAACTTAACTTTCGGATTAAACCAGTTTAACGTGTTAAAGTATAACCTTTGGGAGTAAGTTAAACTTGGATGAACGAAACACCTGTTAAACTGTGGCTTTAATGGATTAAACTTAAAACAACTCAAAAACACTTGTAATTTGGAAATCAAACTTGATTCAAACTAGTTTCTTTTCAAAAGCAATTTTTCCTTAATATTCTTAGAACACATATTTTTGAGATAATTAATTGACACACTTGGAAATTAAGCATAAATTCAATTAACCTTATTTTGGCCAAAGAGGTGAGATTAAAAATATTGACACACTTCATTTGTCATCATCAAAATTAAAGTTTTCTTTGAAACAAATCCAACAATATTTGAGAAAAATCTTGAGGAGTGACACGTAGTTTGCCAACGATGACAAAAAATGATCAGCAATGGAGATCGAAACATCTGCAGACGTCAACACCGTCATTTTTTTTCCCTTGATGCTTTGTGTGACTTTCATTTTTGCCCTTTATGCTTACCCTAAACTATACTTTACCTCTATTTTATTTTAAAAATTTCTTAAAAGCCCTATAAAATTTTAAAAAATCAACACTCATCCTCCTACTATCTATTTTGGAATTTGAAATTAATGGTTAATTACGTACACTTTAAGACCTCAAATTTTATTTCTCATTAGCATATAAATTGCTTCATTGCTTGTTTTTTTTTTCTTCAAATAATATAATATATTTATATATATTGTTCCTTTTTTACTTATCCTTTTATTTTTTTTCTTATGATTCAATTTTTATTTAATTTTCATTGTTTGTATGTACTTTATTTTACATTTTTAATTTTTTAATTACCTATAATTAATAATTTCATGTTGATTTTTAAAATTGGTTGTTATTTTCTATCCCCTACACTTTTTTCCAAAACTAGTAACGATAACTATTAAAGTAAAAAAAAATATGATAAGGCTCATTTTATAATAATATGGAATTTTAAAATTCATTTTGTTCAAGTTAAAGAAACATTTGGTCATTTTAGTGTAATTGTACTTTTATGTATTTATTGATTGATTAATTATTTTTTAAGAAACTCTCACTTGGAAAAATGTTTCTTGATTTCCTCAACTAAATGAGGGACTAACCTTTTGAGTAATAGTGACAGTTAGATGATGAAATACAAAAAATAGCAATGTCATTCATTGAATAGCACCATATCTTTGCTTTTTTGTTTCGTTGTCGAGATAATGCAGCAGGTATAATGTTTTGTTTACTGGCTATTTGATATAATAACAATCTCATTAAATTTACTCAATGCTTCCAAGTTTTGCTGATCAGAATGCCCTTCATTTCAAAGTTTTGCTTACTTTCAAAGTTCTGATTGTTGGCAAGGTGGGATGAGGTGGAGGAACTGAGCACCGCAGCTAGTGACATTGAGGACAAGAAGGACTCTGACCCCCTAAAGAATGATGCAAAGACAACCCAATTATGGAAGGGCTATAGCCTAGCCTTTTATATCATACAAGCCTTTTAGCCATCGGATTAGATGGTGAAAATGGAGGATGGATCGTGGATGATGTTGGTGCTTTTAAATGATAATGGGTTAATTAGATGGTTATTTTTGCTATTAGAAAGTAATGTAATTTTGATATATAGACTACAGTTTTTTTTATCACCCAATATAAGAACTATTCTACCAAGTTGGATGCTGTGTTTATAAACCTTGATGACAATGTTCAGGGTCTATTGATGGGATCAAAATTTCCTCATAATTGGACCTTTTTAAAAAACAATTATATCTAGTAGCCATGTCTATAATTCAAGCCAAATAAGAATTCACCTAGCATATGTAAAAGTGATATGAGGTTTTCAAGTAACAGGGATACTCTATTGGAATATTTTCCAAACTACGGCATTCCGGCATAATGTGAAACTTAAGAGAAGGATATATGTCAATAAACATAAGATATTAGTTGTTTGTTAGTTAGCAGAAGGGCTAAATTTATCACTAAACTATAAGGGTAAAGTAATTGTGCTACTAAATTTTTTTGTAAGTAAATTTGCCACTAATTTTTTCAAAAGGTGTAAATTTGCTATCAATATTTTGCATTAGAACCAAAACTATCAGTCACCATTAAAATTGTTTAGGGTGAATTATATTTTTGTACTTGACGTTTACCTTGAATTACACTATACCCCTTTTGTTTCAGAAACCTCTTAAAAGCCCCCCAAAGTTTTAAAAAACCTACACTCATCCCCCTCCTGTCTCTTTTGGAATTTAAAATCAATAGATTAATTACACTTTCAGATCTCAACTTTTAGTTCTCATTTATGTTTTCTCCTTACATATGTATTTTTCCTTTTTTAATTATTCTATTTTTTTCTTATGGTTCATTTTTTTATTTAATTTTGATTGTTTATATATACTTTCTTTTATATTTTCAATTTTTTAATCACCTCTAATTAATAATTTCATTACCTCTAGTTAATAATTTCATTTTAGTTTTTAAAATTGATTGTTACTTTATATCCCCTTTACTTTTTTCAACACTTGTAATGGTAACTATTAAAGCAAAAATCAAAGAAATGATAAGTCTTATTTTACAATAATATGGAAACTTTAAAATTCACTTATTCAACTTAATGGAACATTTGGTCATTTTAATATAATTTTAGTTTTATATATTTTTTGACTGATTAGTTTTTTTTTTTTTAAGAAACTTTAAATTAGAAAAATGTTTCTTGATTTCCTTAACCAACTCATGGACCAACCATTGGAGTAATGATGACAGCTAAAAGATAAAATACAACAAAGAGTAGTGTCATTCATTGAATAGCATTAACTCTTGAGGAAGAATAATGATAAAGAAGATTTTTCAAAGGAATATAAATGCAAAAGGTTGGTGAGTTGTAACCCAAAAGATAGTAATCTCTTAATGATCCTAATTTTAGTCAACATCAAAAATAAAGTCAAAGAATTATGACTGACAATAATCTGAGCACATAAAAAATTAGTAAATAATTGATAAAAATTTTATTGAATAGGATCTTACAAAATAATTAATTAATGATTAAGTATATAATACAAAAATTACAACAAAATGTCCAATTATATATTAATTGAAATGAAATTGATTTTGAAGTTTTCATGATATTGTATATATAAGCCTCAGCATCTTTTCAATTTTATATTTAATAGTTATCATAATAACCTTCGAAAAAAAATAAGGAAGACAATTGTAAAATTTTTAAATAAAGAAACAAATAAATAAGAACATAATCATACAAAAAATAACTGGGAGACAGTAAGTTGAAATGGACAATATATATAAAAATCTATTATATCATATTATTTGAAAAAGACAAGTAATGAAATAATTTATATGTTAAGGAGAAAACTTAAAATAAGAATTAGAGTTGGGGTCTCAAAGTATAATTAATCCATTGACTTTAATATTCAAAAGAGACTACAGTGGGTAGTTGTAGGTTTTTTAAAACCTCATAGGGCCTTTTAAGATGTTTCTGAAACAATAGGAGGCAAAGTGCAATTTAGGGTAATTTCCAATGGGCAAATTATGATTCTCCCAATTCTTTAACGTGGCAAACATGGAAAAAGAGTAAATTGTATAAATCATCCCTAACCTTTAGTCATTGCTTTCTTTTAGTTCCTAACCTATTGACTGTTCTGTTTTGGTCCGAAATCTATTAAAATTGTTTTATTTTAGTCTCTCCTCAGATAAATTTCATTAACTCAAAATAATTGTTTGACAGAAAATTTTGAAATTTTAATTTAAATATTCGGTAACCGTCTTTCAATAAATTTAAGTAGGTTAATATTTTTAACAGTAAATAGATAATTTAAATTAATATTTTTTTAATGAAATAAGTTCAATTTACAGAGAGAAAAAAAAGTGATTTGAATTTTTCATTAACTGTAAAAAAATTATTATACAAATTAAATTTATTATAAGACAATTATTGAATAATTTAACTTATGATCTAAAAAAATATTATCAGAAAAATACTTTGAGTTAACAAATTTCATCAAATTATGACCAAAATGAAACATTTTCAATAGATTTAGGACTAAAATGAAACACTTTAATAAGTTTAAGACTAAAAGAGAACATTCAATATGTTAGAGACTAAAAGGAAACAATGATTAAAGGTTAGGGACCAATCATGAAATTTACTCCATGGAAAAAAGAAAAAAAAATGCATCCTTCAATTCCAAGTTTCTTTTACTTAGCATCCTAGATCCTAAGTTTCTGAATCTATTATTTCACCATTGTCTTTACTTCAGCAAACCCCCGTACCCTTTGCCACCCTTTGCCTTTTCCGCTACCGACATTACCCTAACTCTTTCATGCATCCTAGCAACGCTCTTGGAAACACTCCTCAATTAGAACATACCCTGATCAAACAAGGTTCGATTACTGCAGGTAAGACTAAATCCAAAGACACTGCAGTTTTAAAATAAAGGATTGATGACAGCTACGATGAAATGTTGCTCGGCTACAATGAAGAATGTGAAAACAAGAAGGTTCAACAATGGGGGTGTGTGGTCAAACATAGGGTTTTGGCTCATTCAAGCTTTGACTTGTTTAGGTGTTGTGAAAGGTTTAGGTAGGTAGGAGTCAAGAAGATAATTTTTAAAGACTAGTTTAACAGTTATGTCAAGAAATATTCTAAACAAACAAAATATTTCTTTTATCTAAGGGACAATGGAAAAATTCTTACAAAAAAAATGTTAATGGTAAATTTGTATGCAAAAAAAAAAAGTTTAGTGGCAAAATTACTCTACCCAAATAATTTAGTGGCAAGTTTGGCCCATTTGCCTTTGTTAGTCCTAAACCTTTCAAAATTCTCGTTTTCATCCCTAAGTTTTTTGTAAAGTTCTCATTTTTCCATTTTTTTTAAGTTGCAAAGTTGCCTACTCCTTTGATAAAAATTTTGAATAATTCATTGATGTTTAAAAGTAATAGTTTAGTCGTTACTTTTTGATAATGGAAAAATTGAAAAAAAAGAGTAAAAAATTGTTCCTTATCTTAATTTTTTCATCAAATCAAATACTTTAAAGGTTTTGGAATGAAGAGAGTAACATTCTTTTTATGTTTTTAACAATAATTTTCAGTATTTTATTGTACTATTTAAATTATTGTTCCAATGATAATAACTTTGTTAATAATATTTGTATAAAATTTAAATATATGATATTTTTCAATACTTAATACAACTTGGAGTCATGAGGGAATGACGGATATGCAAACTAATTTACTTAAATTTGAATGATGATGTATTATAAATATAAAAATAATTACCTATATTATGACGCACAAAATATTTTAAAAAAGACAAACATTTCGGTTGATGACGTAATTAATAACTTTCATGAGAATAATTAAGTAACACCAACAAAGATCTGGGTGCATGAACTGTACTAATAAAAAAAAAAACCAAGACCAAGACCAAGCCTAAAGTCATTTTTATTGTAAATCTTTGCTACTTTTTCTGATGAAGCACTTCCATTGTAATCTGATAGTATTAAAAACCCCTTTATAATGAGAAGACGCACATACACAGAAGACAGGTACTGAGAGAACAAGACAAAAGCAAGACCAAGACCAAGACGAAGACTAAGACCGAGTCCAAAAGTCTTTTAACTTCATTGCCAAGTAGTAATCTCATCGGTATAAAACGCTAATTTCTAAGTCCCAAACATGCCCAACCAAGAAGAAAATGGCTTCTTCCGTATCTCTACCTCCGAGCCGCAGCTGGTACAGTTTTTTCAAATACCGAGAAGACCGAGACACCACCACGGAGACCAGGAACATTCTCCTCATCGTCGTAACCCTTATTGCCACCGTCACCTTCACCGCCGGCGTCAATCCTCCCGGCAGCGTCTGGCAGGATAACGACAAAGGCCACCATGCCGGCAGAGCGATATACGCCTCGCACAAGCAGCCTTACTATGTCTTCCTCATCTCCAACACCATCGCTCTCTCCACTTCAATACTCGTCATCATTTCCCTCACCGTTCGCTTCCCTTTCTACCTGGAGATTTGGGTCGCCACCATCGCCATGCTCGTCACTTACGGATCGGCCATCTTTGCCGTCTCGCCAACGGGGTCGGTAAGGTTCCGATACGTCCTGTTGGCGGCCTTCGTGCCGTTAGGTGTCCGGCTAGCGATCCATGTGTTTAACAAGGTTACAAAAAGATATCCGGAGGAACAAGGTAAGGACAGCAACCCATAGTAGTGATGGCAATTAGGTGAGTCGGATCAGGTTTGTATCAGTTCATTTGAATTGGATTTAATCAGGTTTGCATGAATTTAAGTTTAAGTTGAGTTATTTGGGTTCGGGTTAATTTTAGGTTAAGTTGATTTTGGGTTTGGGTTGAGTTAAGCAGAGTTTATTTAGGTACATGTTTACTACAAGTCAAGTCAATTTCAGTCTTGAGTAAATTCAGGTTAGGTTTTGAGTCATATTCGGGTTGAAAGTACAAAGATTGAAAAGTTCAAGGGACTAATGTTGTAATTATTAAGGGTGACTGAAATGAAATTTTTTTAAATTTAGATACCTTATTGCACTATACTTAAAAATTTAGTGATGAATGTTGTAATTTTAACAATTGCCTATCAAGATCATTAAACTTACTAAATATAAAAGTTACTTGTTTTTAAATAATCCAAATATAAGATTTACTAAAAATGGAAGTCTCTTCCCTAAATATGAAAGTCTCTTACCCAAATATGGGACTTAAAAAATATAGAAATCCTAAAAAAATGGAAGTTACTAAACATGGATATCTCCTATCAAAAAATGAAAATTATTAAATATGAATATCTGAAAGAAATGGAGCTACTAAATATAAAAGTCTCATTCCCAAATATGAGACTTACTAAATATGGAAGTAGAAAAAAATGGAATGTACTAGTTATGAAATTCACCTTTTCTAAATATGGGATATACTAAATATGAAAGCCCTAAAAAATAAAAGTTATTAAACATGGAAGATGTCATATTTAGGACTTACTAAATATGGAAAATAATGGAAAAGAAAAGTTAAGGTTTAGGGTGAGGGTTAAAATTGGATTTTGTCAAGTTTAGTCATCAGGTCATCTCAAGTTCGGGTCAGGTCAATCTCAGGTTTTGGTTATTTCAGGTTTGGGTTAGTTCAGGCTCGAGTCATTTTGTATTTGGGTATTTTAGCTTTGGGTCATTCGGATTCGGGTTTTCTTGGGTTTCCCTTTAATCGAGTCAGGTCAATCTCGTGTTTGGGTTATTTCAGGTTCGGATCAATTTAGGCTTGAGTCATTTTGCATTCGAGTATTTCGGCTTTAGGTCATTTGGATTCAGGTTTTCTGGGATTTCCCTTCAATCGAATTTAGATTCAAGTTGGTGTAGGTATAGTCGAGTTCAGATTGTTGATTTTTTTTGTCAAATCGGGTCTAGTTGGGCGTAGGTTTGAGTGGGTTGAGCTAGATCATCGATGCGGATTAGATTTTGCCATCTCTACACTTAAGTAGTCTTACAAAACATAATGCCGCTTAGTTGTTATTAGTTTACCCAACCACAAATCAATTCTCTTCTCCTTGGAATTTGTTCATTGGCCTCATAAAAGAGGCTGTCATGTCATCCGTATGAGGTTCTTTTTGCCCTTTCAAAGAAATTAAGGCTCTGAATTAGGTCAAAGTCAAACCCTTGGTTGTTAAGTCTGGTTGGTAATATTATGAATAGTTAATTTAGATTTGGTTTTTTTAGGGTCTTTCAATCCTAGGGATTGATAAATCAAATTGTTAGATTAGTAGATCTGGGTCACCACCATTGCCGTGCTCATCAATTACAGCTCAGCCATCTTCACTGTTTCGCCAGCTAAGTCGATTAAGTACTGATACGTCCTATTGATAGTTGTTGTGCTATTCAGTGTCTGCCAAGTGATCCATGTGTTTAACATGGCTACAAAAAGACATGCAGATCAATGAGGCAACGGTAGCAACACTCGAGTATTCTTACAAAAAATGATGTCGCTTCGTGATTGTTACCCAACTCTAAATCAATTCTCTCCTTGGAATTTGTTCATTGGCCTAACAGAAGAGGCTATCATCCGTAAGAAGTTCTTCTCTCTCTTTCAAAGAAATTAAAACTCTATTTAGTTTTAGAAAAAATTTTGAAAAAAGAAAAGAAAAGAAAATGTGTTTAGTTCACTCATTTTTATTTTTTGTTCTAAGAAAACAGTTTTCCATTTTATTAAGAATTACAAAACATCTTTTTGGTTGTTTTCCATTTTTTAAAAGCTAGAAAACATGGTTTTCATTTCATTAAAACTCTTGATTGAGTCTTAACACCTTTTTCTCTCGCTCAACCATAGCTCCAGCCATGGTGCCTTCAATCTGATTCTTCATTGTTGTATAATGCCTCGTCTTGCTTCACTTATTCCAATTTATTGATAAATCGTGGCACCCTTGCTTCATCATTATTTGATTTCCTAATTTGTTCATCTGATCTCTCTCAATCTTTCAATCAATTTTTATCTATATATAAGTTTGTGCATTTATTTCACTTATGCAGCCATTTTATAGTTTTGGTTTCAAAGAGTAGCTTTGGGTGTGGCAAACAAATTCTATTTTAAACCATATATGCATATAACTTTTAGTGTTTAAGGTTTGCCTATAAAAATCAGTTTTGTTCATGAAAGTTAAAGGTAAATTAGACACATTGGCATACCCTTTTAAGTTGGTTTTGCTACTATATTGCGCATACCTTTGAGAGTGCATGGTTGTGTCGTATATGTGTGCTTGAGTTGGTAAGCAAGTCTTTCTAAATTATGAATTAGGTTAGATGATTTTCTACACTGCATTAGTAATATGTTTGTCTTGGCTTTTTGTTGTAGTGAATCTATTTTGTTGCTAAAAAGTAAGCCTAAATGCTTACTAGTCCCCTAAACTATAATGACTCAGATAGGTAAGTCCCTTAACTATGAACTACATTAACTTGAACCCTGAACTTTTTGAAATTGGCCAATTTGGTCTATTAACTCCTCTATGAGTTCACCTAAGCACATGTGAGCCAAAGAGGCCGTGAGGTGTTTAACAAAGTGGCACGAACTCCATTGTAATTAACCATTCCTTACTTCCCCAAAACTCCCAACCTTTCTCAATTTTTCCATGTCCTCTACGATGTCATTTTTTCCAATTAGAGCAAAAGCCTAATCGAAACAAAGACAAAAATTACATTAATTCAAAAATTTCACTGCTTGTTTTATTGATGAGGATCTGAATGGAGCACTCATAAAGAAAAAGGTGATTGACAATGGCAAAAGAAAGAGACATTGCTACCTACTGGTGACATTGAAAAGCTTCCTTTTGCACAGGACACAACATTCATGGATAAATTAGCGGCAGATTAATCTCATCAAAGCCTATTTAAAGAAAGATTCAAACACCTAAGATTTTCTAGGAAGGTAATAAAAAATGGGTATCTTGCACTACTAGAAAAATGTGATTTAGTGATGGATAAATTAGTGATGACTACAAACAATCGCTAAGTATAATGGCAAATTGTCATTAAAAGTTCAGCAACATTTTAGTGAAGGTTAGTCATCGCTAACAGTCTAGCAGGATTTGGCGATAAGAAGTTGTCGCTAAAAGTCCACAATCTAACAATGGTTAGTGGCTAGAGATGGCGACGGTTAGCTGTTGTTATATGGATACGGTCTAGCGACAGCTAGCCTTAAGGTTTGTTGTCAAAAAAATTGATATGGGTAAGATTCAAATTCAAGTGTTAAGGAAGATTTCTAGTAAGATTGGCATGAGAAATGTGAAGGATTTGAGCATAATCATGTTACCAAGGATGCTGAAATTGGCCGAAGGTGTTGACGAGAGTGGAAAGACGATGAGGTTTTGGAGGCAGGAGAACCAAATGTCAAAGAGCCAGCAAAGAAAGCGGATGTAGGAAAAGGAGGTGAAAGAGAGGGCAAGGGAAGCTAATGACGGAGACGTGGTAGTCAAATAGGGGTTTCATTGGCGCATGGCTAGATGCAGGGGTTTATGGAAGTGGGGATGTCAAAGGATTTTAGGCCTTTTTCCATTTAGGGTCTAATGTGGAGTTGGAGGATAAGGGTGTGGCAACAAGGCAGATAGGAGAAAAAGAATACACCCTGGTGGTGGAGAAAGCCTCTACATCATCCTTGATGGTGGTTTTTTTATTTTTTTTGCTGAAATGCAACTATGGTGCCACTCTATTAAATGCCTCACGGCATCTGACTCATGTGCACTCACATGAACATGCAACCGAGTTAAAGGACCAAACTGGTTGATTTCTCAAAATTTAGGATTCGAGTTAGTGCAGTTCATAGTATAAGGAGTTAACTGTCTGAGTCATTATAGTTCATGGGAGCAATAGGCGTATACACCTAAAAGTATCTTGTTTGCTACTTCTTACTACTTTGTTTGTTGTGCTTTCTTTAGCACAGTAAGATAAAAAGAACATTAAAACATATCACAAATCTAGCAGCAAGCATTATAGCATGCTCTCCCAAGTATTCAAACCCACCAATGTTACTAGAAAGCTTTATTACATGTCTACCTAAGTGCCTCCCATAGACGAGGAAGAACAAGAACTTGAGAGTGAGTTTTTGAGTGGATGAGGTCAAAACAATGAACAAGTAGGCCAAAAATATGTTGCTAGTAATACTTTGGATGAGCGATCTACTAGAAAAAGAAATAAGATATGAGAAATTTAAAGTCTGCTTAGATATGTGGTCATCTAGCTTGAATGCCAGAGCTAAACTACTTCAGGCTAAAACTCAATCAAAAAACAATCTGCTACTAGTCTTGAATTTTACTCATATTCTGATGATAATGTACTGGATTTTCTTGAAAGTATAGAAGATGTCTCTTTTAACTTTTATAACATGGCATTTGCCCACTTCCATGACCCCATTTAGAGATGAATAGTTATTAAAATGTTACCTTTAAGGTGAAAGGAATGTCTCAACAATTTAAAGTAAACAATAATTCAAATAGAATTAGCTCGTGAATTTAGTTTTAAATACTTCAGTGACTTCTAATCATTTATTAGATAAACTATCAATATTCTAATAGTTTGTATTAAGTACTTTACGGATCATTTATGGCCTAATTCCCTATTTGACCCCTGTACTATAGTGATTCGGCTATTCACTTCCTTGAACTTTTAGGCATCATAATCGAGCCCTGAATTTTAATGACTGGGATACTTTGTGCCATTTACTTAAATTTTTTTTTTATTTACAAAGGAAAAAAACACATAATTGCCACTTAAGTTTCCTAGTTTTTGGCATTTGCACCCTAATGTTTTGACTCATCCCTTTTTAGTACTCCTTCTGTCCCATTTATTTTGTTCAATTTCATATTATGTGTAGTTTTAGGCAGTTAGATGTTTTCCACATATTTTCCAATTTTACCCTTCCCAATCATTTTGTCCTACTAGCCTTGTCCATCAATCCTCGCCCGTTTGTTCTTTAATTTGTCTGTCAATCGGTCCTCTCCCATCCATTCGTTCCTCCTTACCCATTGTCCATTCCTCGATTCATCTCATCCTCGTGTTTCATCGCTCCTCACCTCCATTCATTGCTTAATTCGTCGGCCTCAATTTTCTTTCCTTAATTCTTTGGCAGTGATTCGTTAACTTGCTTTGTCCTTGATTCACTAGCTTGCTCAGTCGTCGATTTGCCATCCTCCATCCTAATCAAGACCGTCAATCACATCGGAAGCGAGACTATCAATCACACCGAAATCGAGGCTGCCAATTGTGCCGAAATCAAGACAGTCGATTACGTCAGAACGAAGACTGTTGATCGCACCAGAATTGAGACCATCAACAATTGTGGAATCATGCTGAAATTTCATCAGTTTCTAGTTTCTACGGCTACAGGTTTAATTACATTTTAAGTCCTAAAATTATTGATTTGTACAATTAGAGGGCTAAAATTTTAAATTGTGCAATCAGATGCAATTATGTTACGTAATTGGTAGAGAACATCTGAGTCATTATAGTACAAAAGTCAAATATGGAATTAGGCCATTATTTATCAATTAAAGTTGCTGGATTTTTTTCTTTCAGTTTCACAAGTTTCATGTTATATGTTAATTTAGTTTCACATTAATTGGTTATGTAGCTCTTAAGCCATACTTAGGTGCTATTAGTTCTACAATTGTTTGTTTTAATTCTAATTGTTCTAGCTCAAATGATTCTTGGGATGATATAGACTCTTTGGGAGATATGATTTTTTTTCATATGTGTTGGAAATTGAAAGATCTCTCCTTCAAAGGATCATTTACAGAATATCAATTTTAAAGGGTATGACTTATGTAATAGAAGTCTTGCAAGGTCATCCAGCTAGATGTTTTGAGAATTTTCGTGTGAGGTCTCATGTATTCTTGAATTTATATGATCGGCTCAAAAGTTTGAATCTGTTAAAAGATGAAAAGATTGTATTTGTAAAAGAAGCTCTTGCCATTTATTTGTCAATTTTGCATAACATTGATAATCGAAGACATATTGTAAAAAGATTTCAACATTCAACAGCCATTATAAGCTATTGGTTTAATAATGTTTTAAGGGCTTTAGAAACTATACGGAATGATATAATCAGACCTATAAATAAAGGTGGTTTAATGCAACCAGAAGTTTGAAAGAATCAAAATTGGCATCCCTATTTCAAGGCATATGCATACTTTTTATGTTCATGTACATATGAGCAATAATTTTTAAATCTTCTAATCACCTTTTAATTTTTTGTTGCCATAGAATTGTATTGCTACACATGATAACACTCATGTTGTTGCATCAACTCCCGCTACCAAGCAAGACAATTTTCTTGGTAGAAAAAGTTCTAATATTACACAAAATGTCTTAGAAGCATGTTCACATGACATGATGTTTACATTTGTGTATAGGGGATAGGAAGGCACTGGAAATGATTGTACTATGGTTGTCAAATGGATTAAACTTGTCTTAGACAACTCTCTTTGGTTTCATCATTTATCAAGCTAACTTATAATTCTAAAAGATTTTTCATGTTCAATTTTAAACAACTAGTTCTAGATTTGTTTTGAATAATGATGCTTGATAGACATAACTCAACTAGATGCAAAACAACACCTATTATGTTTAGGTAAACTTTACTTGTCGTCTTTAAATTATATTCTGTGTTGCTTAACAATCCCGTAACTATCAAGTATTGCATCAATCATCCGCAAACTATTTCATTGTTGCTGTCTCATCCCACTGTCTATCACACTGTTACGGACTAATGGAAAAGTAATACAACATTAACAGCCACACAAGTTTTCAAAGCCACATAAGCAGCTACATCATTTTTCATCTATCCTTAACTAATGTAATGGACATCAGTACAAGATCATAATAATTAAATAGTTTTGGGATGATTAATGCAACACTTTATAGTTTTTGGACGATTATACAGCATGGAATATAGTTTAAGAATGACAGGTTGAGTTTGCCCATTATGTTTTAACTGGTTCTTTAGAAGGCTTTCATCTGTAAAATAGAGTTTACATTAAGTTAAAGCTCTTTATATTTTGTTCATGCAGATAACTTTTATTTACTGGATTCCAATTTTTCAAATATTCCAAGATTTTTAGCTTCTTATAGAGGTGAAAGGTATCCCTAAAGATTTTCCATGGGAGAACCAGATTTAAAGGAAAAGAAGAGTTATTCAATCACCGACACTCTTTTTCCCATAATATGGTGGAGAAAGTTTTTGGTGGATAAAGAGTGAGACTTTCGATTTAAAGAAGATACCCAACTGTCCACTTCGCACACAATGCTTAATTCTTATAGCTTGCTATGTATTACACAATTTTATTAGACAACAAGATAAAATAAATGAAATATCTACTCAAGCCGAAAAGGAAAGGTTGATATTTGAAGAATAAAAACAAGGTTTAGGTGTTGAGAATCAAATGGTTGAGGTTTATATATCTCAAACAACTAATACAGCCAAAGTGAGATGAAATCACTGCACGTATGTGGAGTGATTGATTACTAGTAGAATTTGCTCATATAGGCATTGAATCTTAGTACATTTAGCTATATTTAATATCATGCTCTCTTGATATTGTACCGAAAAAAATCCTACACCTAGTTCATTTTAACTTCAGTCAATTAACTCTAAAATGGTTTATTTTTAGTCTTACATCTTTATTTACTTAAGACTAATTTTAATTAAAAGCCAATATTATGTATCTGCAATAATCCATTGAAAATACAATTTTTGTAATCTTACTAAATTTTTATGAATTTTTCTAATTTAAGACATTAAAAAGTAAAAATTCAAAAAAAAATAAAACACCATGAAAATTTACTTTCAAATAGATTATTGCATCTGCATAATATTAACTTTCAAATGAAATTGGTTTTAGGTATAAAAAATGTAAAAGTAAAAATAAGTCAGTTAATTTAAGTTAAAACGAATTGACTCCTAATCTTCAACTCATTGTTCCTATTCAATATTATGTTATATTGGATTGTAAATAATGAAAAATATATCTAGCAGTTTTATCATAGTTTTAAACGTAATTCTTTTCTTTTATATGAGTACTATATTTAAATAATGAAAGAATATAGAATCTTGTTTTGGGAAAAAAAATTTCAATGAAACAAGTTTTCTAACTTTTCATTTCCAGAAAATAATTTTTTTGTGGAATAACTATACATGTTTTCAAAAAAATATTTTAAAAAACTGTACATAAAAAATGAAAACTAAAAAAAGAAAAGAAAAAGAAAAACTGCTTTTCCACATCTAATGCCACCAAAATTTTTTCTTCTCAAACAAACAATGACAGACAAATGTTAATAAAGTTCTTGTGCATTCATTTATTTAGTGTAGTAGTATATAGAAGCATTTATGATAAAGTCATGCAACATGAGAAATACACCAATAGTCTCTGGTCTTTATTTTGCATTATATATTTAACCCTTAACCTTAAAATTTATAAATTTATTAATTAGTCCCAACCTTTAAAAAATACATCATTTGTGTTTTTTTTTTTTTGCTAGAAAATTAATGTAATGTTCTTCTTTGTTGGGAGAAAGCTTTGTTTTACTCAAAAGACAATTTCCTACAAAGAACAATGTTTTTATTTTGTTTCTTTGAACAATTTTTTGTGTATGAATGGAGCCATACGCTTTCCTAATATCCAACTTTAAAATTGCTTTATCTCCACGTAGCTTAAATTGTAGGAGAAGTACAATAAACAACATGCAAAAGCTTGTGGGTGATAATAATATTATTCTGAATAAGACATCCGAAGATAAAGACATTTAAAAAGAAGCGTATTACTCCTTATAGTGCTCCTTTATTGAGAAGGTTCTTTGGACTATGCACTTTCCACACAAAATGGGTTCACCTAATCATGCAGTACGTAAGGACGATGTCCCATTTTGTGGTTGTAAATGACTCTAATATTGACTAATTTTCTCCCTCTATAGGTATTCGATAAGGGATCCCCTAGCTTATCGTATTTTTATGCTGTGTGTGGAAGGCTTCTCTAGTTTGTTACAAAAGCTCCAATCTTCAAGTATCATACAAGGCCTCATAGCTAATAGGAGTGATCTAGAAATTAGCCATATATTTTTTGCTAATGACAGTCGTATTTGTTTTCGTCTAACTATGACAATAGTTCACACCCTGAATCAGACTCTACAATGTTTTGAGATTGCAGCAGGCTAATACATTAATATTCATAAGTCAAAATGATCATTTAGTTGGAATGCTGTAGGATCCCTTTCGAATGACAGCATTTAGATCCTTTCTTTTTAGGTTAATGACATCATCCCCTTGTACGTGGGCTCTCATTCACCTAGGATCTTTCATGCTAATCTTCATTTCTATATCTTATGGATAAAGTTCATCGATAGTTAACTGATTAGAAAGGGAATATCTTAAACCTTGCAGAGCATCTCACACTTATTCAACCTACCTTATCTTTTGTTCTTATTTATGTCATGTTGCTTCTTAAAGTTTTAGTAACCATGTTGAATGATCTTTCTAAGCATTTTATTCAGTTTTAGTGGTTGAGTGCCTATGACAAGCATGGACTTCATCTCCACCACCAAGGTCTTCTTCACTTCTCTAAAGGTCTCAGAGGACTTGGGATCAAGGACCTTTGGCTGTTTAATCAAATTATTCTTGCTAAATCTTTCTAGTGAGTTTTTACAGGGCATAGTGATTCTTTGGTCTATCGAGTCCTTATGGCTAATTAAAGCCAATGGGAATTCAACTACTATTTGGAAAAGTCTCTTGCATGGCCAACCACCTCTTCGTGATCATATTCAATGAAATATTGAAGATGGCTTCTAGTCAAAGTGTGGGAGGACGCATGGATTCCGAATGTTTCACCTACCTATTTATGTACTCTTGGAAAGGATGTGTTCAAAGATCCTAGCCTCTAGGTTGTAGACTTTTATGATTTCTAGGAGTGCTGATGGAAGCAGTCATTACTTCAAAATCATTTCTCATTATAAAATATGCAACTTATTTTAACCACTAATCCTAATTTGTATATGGATTCTTGGATGCTATCTATTGGCTCATAAATGCTTCGAGGTCCTACTCTGTGAAGCAAGGTTATAATTTGGTGTTGCAGAAATAGTCTTCATCTCTCTTGAACCTATAGGCAATACCCTGAGCTGCTTATCACTTTTTGATTTGTTGACTATTCTTATGTCTAGATGGGCGTCTGGCATTCCTAAAAATATAAATCCTTTCTATGAAAATACTTATCACAGGCTTCATCAACAAGGGCAAACCTTGCTACCCATAGGGGTCTGATAGATCTTTTTAGCCCCTAATGCCATTCTTCCCCAGAGATGATGTTATATCTTTTCTTGGAATGTGCGAGACCTCAAGATGTCTAGGGCAATTATATTTCGCGCCCGTAGCCATCTGCTTATTTGTCTTTTGATGCGTGGCTTGCTTCTCTCATGAGTCAACTGAAGAAAACCCTCCAAATTAGCTTCGTTCCCTTGTCTCCACCCTTTGGACCATTTAGATCGGCCCTGATAAGTGCACTTTCTGACATGCTATCTTTCATGCCCCATTTTAATTGCCAGAAAAAATGAAATCCTGCTTTAGATTTCTCTGTCCAAGGATTTTCAATAAAAGTTTGCCTTATTTCCCTATAATCCTCCTCTTATGCTATATGGAACTTGAGGGCAAAGGTAAAGACCACCAGCCTCCTTTAAAGCTAAAAATATTTTTAACGGATAGGGCATGCACAATGCTTGAATGACCTTAATGTAGCAGCTTGGGCTTGGTTAGGAGTCAACAACCCTCCAAATAAATGGAAAGTCTTTCTTATTCCAGAATATGAATCAGCCTTAGAGGTAGAATTTCAGGTTATTCATGAAGCTTTACTTTCCATGTCCACCCATGGCCTAGCCTCAGTAACGATTCTAACAGATTGTTCACAGGCTCTCTAGGTACTTTTCAATGCTCCATCTCTCAATAACTCTCTCACTACTTCCATCCGCCAGACTATGCACTTGTTGATTTTATTTCAGTGTTGCTCTGTGGTTGTAGTTTTGAGGCAGAAAGTTATTCTCGTTCATCAACTTGCTACTTATATGCTCTCTCAATCCTACTCTATGCTTTATTAATTTTGATTATAAAAAAAATGGACATAGAATATGATTTATAGTTTTTATTATGGACTAAAAAAATACATTTATTCTTTACCCAAGGGCGGAATACCAACAAACATATTTCATTTGGTTTGTACTCTACAATGGCATTCTCTTTTAAACTGCAATCGATGTTATATGTTTTATATCCAATGGGTCTTATCCTTTATTGTGTAATGGATTTTGGTCCAGGATAGTTTGGCCTAACAACTTACAACTTCTATATATGGTCACTCCTCAATTTTTTATACACTCAACATTCTTCTTCTTTTCGTATGTTACTTGTTTTCTGGCACTTGTCTTTCCTTTTTTTTTCTTGGCTACTTATCCTCCCAAAGATACAATATTTTTCTTTTAGATAAAAAAAATGTGGGTAGAGCTTGGTTTCATAATAATGCGGCATTCATGAAACAAAAATAAAAAATTTAGGGTTTTGTATATGAGGGCAGTATGTCCCAAGACCGTTAAACCAACATGGCTTGAAACATGTAAAGGAATGAGCAATCCTATGCCTCAACTTAAAATCCATTGTATCTTGGATGATATTATTTTTATTTTAAATTGTTCTCTCATGTTCTTTTTTCCTTGTATCGATTTTTTGTTAAGAGGAACATTACCATTGATTTGGCATACAACTAGTAATTTTTATACCACCCAAGCAGTGCAGGAAAAGAAAAATAGAAAAATGAATTTCATCTGCAATGTTCTTAAGCTTATGAGCAAGAAATTTACCAGAGACCATGCAACAGTTAAACGAAAATAAAAATAGGAAATTTTTAGAAGAAAATGAACCAAATTAATTAAATTGATGCACTTTTGAGGTTGCCAGGTTGGGTATTAGAAATAGAAAAAGCAAGCGTCGCCTGCCTAACCAACCATTCATGTGACACTCTTCATGAAGGTGCACTTATCAGTTATCACTGCATCCTAAAAAGCTAGCAAGTAATCCATATCAAAAAAATAGGAAAAAAACATACATCAAATATTGAAGCAAACTTGCAAGATTTCAACATTTCATTCGGCCGAACTACTTCCATAGTTTTCAATAGTCAATACCCATGAACAAAAACCTAGTTCAAGAGTTCATAAAAAAAAAAACCAGTTCATGAGAGAGTGTAGCCATTAACAGATTGAAGCAATGACCTCTGCTTCACTTATTCTAGCATTTTGCATTTTATAGCTTACACCTGCATGAGAATGGATAAGAACTCAAACCTAGCAAAGATAGAGAGGGAAAAGAAGGCCACGAGCATGTAGGCAGTGAAATGGTAAGGACCATGTTTGTTGAACAAAATTAAGCTTGTCTTCTCCATGATGGCAAGCTTGGCCCTGATGCATTCATATTTCTTCACAAGTCCTAGATTGCATTGGCCCTACCATCAGCCAGCACGGGTTCAGGAGAATCATACTCATCTTGCACTACATATATATATTGGGAATCAAAGATTGACATCATTTTAGAACTAATAATAAACATGGCTGCAAGTATATATATGCATGGAGTAGGCAAATTAATTTACTCAAGCAGCAAATTGAAAAGAACAGTCCATCAATACAGACCTCCACTAACTTAAACAACTAAACCTACAACAACCAATAACAAGACCATAGCATGGCCAAAATAAAATCTACATCCGAAAAATTAAATATAAGTAGTATATATATATATTAGTACCAATGTTTTAGAGCTATTTAATGACTGGATAAAGCTGTTCCAACTTAGTGGCCACCTTATCTTTGAGCTGTTGCACCAATTGAAATAGCAAAAGGCATAGCTCCATTAGTGAATAAATCTCCATCAATAACGCTCCAATCTGGAATTCTGCCAAAGAAAAGCCGAAGGCTGGCATAACCCAATAGCACTTTGCCTCGGCAAAAGTGAAAATAATGATAAAAAGTCCATACATTTGACTAACCTGTGCGATGACGTCAATGGTTTTCCCCCGTCCCTTAATAATCAACTTCATCAAACTTTTTAGCTCTTCGGCCTTCCTCTCTAGTTCCTTTAGCTCGTGAGTCTCCGACCAAGTCCCTATGGCAGACCTTTTTTTTTTTTGGCATAGCAAAAGTCAGTCAAATTTATAGACTTCCTATTATTGTTTTCACTTTTGCTGAGGCAGAGTGCTACTGGGTTACATCTTACGTTTGCCTTCTGCCTCTCTCTAGCGGCTTCCTAGATTAGAGCGTTGTTCATGGAGATTTATTCATTGATGGAATTGCTTTTTGTTATTTCAACTAGTGCAACAGCTTAGAGATAAGGTGGTCATTAAATTAGAATAGCTCTAATTAGTGGTGGCTGGTGGGCCGACCTTGCCAGGACCCAGCTCGGCCTGGGTCGAAGTTTCTGGACTCGGGCACAGCCCGCATCAAAGTGGGTGGCCCTGGGCCAGGTCCAACCCAAGCTCGGGCTAGGCCGGGGGCCGGGTCCAAATTAGGCCAAGTTAATCCGATTTTAAAAAAATGTGTTTTAATATGTTTTCAATCGTTATTTGATAGTAATTTTATGAAATATATTTTTTTTAGAAGAAACACCACCGCCGGTACAAATTTTATTAATAAAAAAGCCAAACGGCACTTACATAATTTGAAACGTGCCTTACACTTGAAAATGACAAAACGTTCCATGAAAAAAATGAAAAGGTAAAACTTAAGATCTGTGCTTAGCAGCATAATCAGATCAATTACATTCTTTAAATTGTAATGAAAACCTACAATCTACTCTTGTTGGTCATCATCAGAAGGGACCTCATCATCGGAGCTTTTAATATCTTGTTTCCTTAGAGCAGCAAGCGCCCAATCCCGGTTACAGATGCAAACCTCAACGGCTTCAGGTGTGAGCCTTGCTCGTTTCTTTGAGATGACTCGTTTCCCTACACTAAAGGCAGCCTCGGAGGTGACGGTTGAGACCGGAACTGCCAAAATCTCTTGCGCCAGTATGGATAAGATCGGGAATCTTCCTCTTTTGTTCTTCCACCACTCGAGGATGTCTTCCTCATTGTTTTCAAATGAAGTGCGGAGGTAATCATCCCATTCTGCCAATCCCGGGTTTGTGGGTCTCGGTCGTTTGAGGATACTCGCCGCTGGGTTGAACCTTGATGATGATGAGGAGGTGGAATGTCGGGCGAGTGTTGGATCGGATGACCTAACCTTATCAGAATGCTTAACGGAGTAGAGTTTGTATAACTCTCTCAAATTGTGGTCAGCTTCAGCAGAAATAGCAAGTGCAGAAACTTGTGCTTGACCTAAATATGTATGATAGTATGCTTCTAACAATTGCAGACAACCTGTGATTTTGACATTTGGATCTAATGCACATGCAACAAGATAAATTTGTGGGATTTGTTGAAAATAATCAAGCCATTTCTTTTGCATTGCTTCAACAGTTGGTTTCAAAAACTCATCGTCCTTGTATTGGTGGAAAACATAGACGATGTTTACAAAATATAACATTGCTTGGTGCACTGTTGGGTAATAAACTCCAGAGAAAAAGTTTGTTGCCTCATAAAAATATCTAAGCAACTCAACTAACTTAAAACATTTTTCCCAAACCTCGTCTGTTAGCCAGTCGCCTTGCACTTTTGAGTTCACAAAGCGAGTCAAAAGATTTGCCCATGGTTGAGCGTCATTTAACATTTCAAATGTTGAGTTCCATCGAGTGGGGCAATCAATTTTAAACCTTTTCCAAGAAAAATTCACCCCATTTTCAATACAAAATATTTTAAATTCACGAGCCAATTTGTTCCTTGTTTTAACAAAAAGTAAAGCATTCCGAATTGGCTCAATTTGGTTTTGCAGTTGTTGTAAACCATTTTGGACACATAAATTCAAAATGTGACACAAGCAACGAACATGAAAATTTTTTCCATCAAGCGGTGGTTTTATTTCTTTTATCAATTCTCTCACCGCCGAATCATTGTTTGAAGCATTGTCAAAAGAAATAGACAAAACTTTATCGGCAACAAAAAATTCACGCAAACTTTCAATAATGCAGTTAAAAATATTCCAACCCGTATGATCAGATTCCATACATTTGAAAGCAATTATCCGTTTTTGAATAACTCATTCATCATCTATCCAATGAGCAGTTACACAATAATAATTTTGTCCTATTGGAGATGTCCACATATCAGATGTAAATGACAGACAATGATCAACGGTAGAAAAATATGCTTGTAAATCACTTCTCCTAGCTTCATACAGTTTAAAGCTTTCTCTTCTAGCCGTTTGCCTAGACATTTTTTTATAAGCAGGATTTAGATTTTCTTGGATGAATCTTTCTAAGTGTTCATCCTCAACTTGTCTAAATGGTTTTTCAATAATCATCATCCAATTAATTAAACTTTACCTAGCAGCTTTTGGATTAAATAAAAAAATACCCAGACTGCCGGAGCTGCCAACGCCTGTCAGTTGTGTTTGTCCACGGGAAATGTTGCCAATGTCTCCATGGACTTTGCTCAAGTGCCACGTGAGGGTGCCCGTCCCGGAGTTCAATTTGCTTGCAAATTTATTGTCGCAATGTTTGCACTTGGCATATCTCGTTTCGCCTTCCAAAACTTGCTCAAAATGCTCCAAAATGGAAGCCTTCAAATTCCTGCTCTTCACTTGACTCCACTCTGGTTGCTAACTTTGTGGTATCGATTGGGACCCCTTGGCACCGAGTTGGGTCGGTGGAATTTTTTCAACATCATCATCAGATAGTTGATCGTCAATGCCAAAGTCGTATGCCACCATGTTGATATTTAGATCATTGTTGGCAATTTCTTGTGAATGCAAGCCTCGATTTTTGTAAAATAAACGTCCTCACAAAAATGAATCGACCCTTGTGCCGGATGAGAAGGATGCAACACTCTTGTCCTTGCCAGAGTTCTTCCCTTGTGAAGCTATTAGTGGAAAAAAATAATTGAAAAGATGGAGAGATGATTAATAGGCAATTAAAAAAATATTAATGAAAGATTAAGAAACTTGGAGAGAGATAGTAGAGAGAATTAAAGAATATTGTAGGAGATTGGAGAAGAGAATATTTGTATAAGAAAGTGTGGGAAGGAGGTTGATTATTTATAGGAGAATTAAAAATTAGTTTTGTCCAAAAAGCTCTAAAAACTAGCCGTTAGTGACTATTGACTGAGGGTAAAAAAGTCTGGGGGTAAAAAAAAAAATGAATCCATTAGGAGGGGCAAGGTGTAATTTTACCACTTTTTTTAGGAATTTAAAAATTGCGCAACAGAAACTTGGAAATGTTAGACCTGCCCGACTCAACCCAGCCGAGCGTCCGAGTTGAACGGGTGAGTGGGCCGATCCGTCCTGATTTGGGCTTCTTTCCTCTCCCAGACCCATATTCGCCCCGCCACCCTTCGAGTTCGTTCCGTGCTAGGCCGAGCCCGGATTTAACCTTGCCATGCCGGATCCGGGTCGGGCCTAAGTCAACCCGGCCCATTAGCCACCATTAGCTCCAATCATTCATTGAACAGCTCCAAAACGTTGGTATTAAAACATATATATACTACTTAAATTTTTCGGATGTAGATTTTATTTTGGCCATGCTCTGGTCATATTGTTGGTTACTTGGTTGTTGCAGGTTTAGTTATTTGAGTCGGTGGAGGTCTGTATTAATGGACTGTTTGCTGCTTGAATTAATTAATTTGCGTGCTCCCTACATATATATACATACAACCATGTTTATTATTAGTTCTAAAATGGTATCAATCTTTGATTCCCCTCCAGTTCCTTCAGCTCGCGAGTCTCAGATCAAGTCGCCATGGCAGACTTGATTTGGCTAGAGCAAGCACAAGAAGACGGCCAAAGTTCACTAGAAAACTAGATAATATTGCTTTACTAGTTACTACAACACACTCTCAATCACAAGAAACGAAATCGGGAATCATGAATTGAAGAAAAAACAAAAAAACAAGCAAAGAAAACCCCGGGCCGAAGCAGACGCTACAGTTGCATTCATGCTAAAACCAGGCTATAGGGGACGGCAGGAGCAGGGGAAAGTCACGATGAAGAAAATACAAAACCCGAGGGAAGAGATGAAGCTGACCTCGCGGCGGATTGACGACACCGGAAGGCCGAATTTGTACGGAAGCCTCAAATGGTGCAGCTGGAAAATGTGACGGAAATGAGCACCGACGACGGAACTGAAGATCGGCTGTCAAATTCGAACCCAAAACAGAAACAAAACGCCAAACTGTGGCTCGGAAGGAGGAGATCCGGCAGACACAAGGCAGATGTCCCATGTACGACGAAGAAGCTCACACCCGTTCACCCAAAATGTGGAAGAACTCGCCTAGCCAAGGGAAGTGAACAGAAGCACAAATCGTTTGGAATCTCACAATGTCCGCCCTCCATTTAAGCTGCAGCCAGCTCCAGTGACACTCCAGTGTGCCGATGCGCCATGTTTTAGCCGGTGTTAACCAGGTCTTCCGGCTCTCCACAGGACATGAGTTGCTCGGGTAAAAAGGAATGACCCAAATGTTAATGATGGCTGAAGTCGCTCAACAGCCCACATAATGACATTGCATGTGACCACTTATATGTAAAATTGTTGCTAACAATGGACCAACAATCTATGCAGCTAGCTGCTACTGAACTGAATCAACAAGAACGTTGTGGAACTATACATATTTTTGGCAAAAAATATCTCCTTGAGTCATGACACACGCATTTGTTTCGTTCTTTTCTTCTTTTTTCGACTTCACTTCTTTTTTTTTTTTTGCATGCTTTTTTGTTCTTTTTCCTGTTTTTCTAGTCTACTTCATTTTTCATATTATTATTATTATTTAACTAGATTTTCTTTACTCATAATTAAAATAAAAAATTAATACTAGAAAAATTAAAAAAAACTGGAAAAATATAATAATTAAAAATCTGAAAAAAGAAAACTGATAAAAGAACTAATAAGAGTACATAGAAACTATATGTTCTTTTATCAGCATCTATTAAAGGCACCAAATGTAATAATTTGTTATTTTAGCTTAATGACATATTTGTCCTTTTATTAGTTGACAATTGTGAAAAAAAAATTGAAGGAAAAATAACAAGCATCAAGGAATGGAAGAACACATAGGAACTGGAACCAAAAAAAGGTACAGAATAATGAATAAAAGAACATATTGGAATTGAGAAAAGAACAAATAGCAATTTAAAAAGAACAAACAGTAATTCATAAAAGAACATATAAAAATTATAAAAGAATAGATTTATGAAAGAATAAACAACAATGCATAAAAGAAAATATAGAAATTGAAAAAGAATCTAAATAAAAGAACAAATAAGAACTGAAAAAAAAATTAATTTATAAAAAAATTAATAATGCATAAAAGAACACATAAAAGCACATAAGAACTAGAACTAAAAAACAATAAATAATAATGAATAAAATAACATATGGGAATTGAGAAAAAATATATATCAGTTAAAAAAGAACATACAATAATTCATAAAAGAACATATAGAAATTGAAAAAGAACAAATTTATAAAAGAATAAACAATAATGTATAAAAGAACATATAATAACTGAAAAAAAAACATAAATATGAAATGAAAAAAAGTAACAAAGAACATATAAGAATTTTAAAAACATATTTATATAGAAAGAAAATAAACAACTGAAAAAGAAAATAAACATGTAAAAAATTTATAAAAAAAATATTGGGAAGAAAACAAAAAAAAAGTGAAGGTTCTTCTCTAGTATGAGTAAATGGAAAATAGGGAAAAAAATCTTTTTTAAAAAAAGTGAGGGAAAAACAAGAAACAAATGAAAAGGACAAATTTGAACCCCGGATCATGCAACTGCCCCCCCCAAAAGGCGTGGAAGCAAATTTACCTACTAGATAACTAAGTCTCACAGTAAAACAATTGGTCATATTCCGTGTCAGGGACAAAATGATAATTTTTAAATTTTTTAGGGGTCGCACACGATATTAATCAGGTGTATGAAAGTCTTGCCCCAATAAGAAGTAGGGTGACTAGACTCTGATGCCCAAAATTACAGCTCAACATGACCAGCCCACTGTAAATTCAATGGCTGGGGGCTTGTGCTTGTCCAAGTCGAACACGAGTTTGCAATATGCACAATCCTACAATATTTACACTAGTTTACAATATTTATAATACTTATTTGATTTATAAAGGTTTCAAAGTGGTTGTTTGGATACAATATAGCACAGAATGTTAAGGGACGGTTAATACATATTTTTTTAACAAACGTGTATACTATTTCTAACCGATTAGAAATATTAGTATAATACTAGTTCGCAATTCATTTCATCAATACTCAATTTACGATTCACAACTTAACAGTGGGTTTGGGTTTGACCCATTTACAAGTTATTTCCCCAGACAACAGAAAATCCTTATACAGATGATAGCTATAGAATTAAATATTATAGTATACCGCTTATCCGGTATAAATTTTTTTATATTTTTATATTTTTTTTAAATAAAATACCGTGGTATATCTTGATATTTCACAATATTTCACATACTAGTAACTTTTTATGTACATTTAGTTAAAAAATCACAATATACAGCAACTATCGTGAGGTACGTGCCGTTATATTTTATTTTTTGTGAATATTTGTAAGATATATTTTTTTTATCATTTTACATCAAAATATCATACTTAAATCTATAAAATAGTAAAATATAATTAATACACATATTTAACATAAATATTTACTTTTATTTTTTGGTTACTTTTTCTTTTACTTTTGCTTTTTTTTGTATTAGAAAATGTATTGTTATTATTAAAGTATTGTTTCTTTTCTTTTTTATCTTGTATCAATAAATTAGCTTTTTTGCTAGGTTATATTTATTTTACTATATATATAACATTTTTTTAATGTTTTTTGTATAAAAAATATCTTCTATCATATATATTTTATTTATATTTGACAAATTATAATGAGAAAAATTAAAATATATATAAAAATGTGTGAAAGAAATTTTATTCAATTTATTTCATTTTAAAATAATATGCTAACATTTTTTTTTGTGAGAAGGGTAACGATATCCAACACGGTATACCGCGTGGTATACCTTAAAAATATAGAGTGCGGTATACCTAGCGGTTACTGTATTTAACACCTTAATGACAACCTCTTATCATGTGTTTATTAGGTAACTTACACCAATTGCCCTCAAAATATTACTCATGTTGTACTTTCATCCTCAACTATTTTTGAATCTCCATTAATTCCTACCATTATACACTAGCAAAAAAAAATGACTGAACTACAACAAAATAAAATATCATTTCTAGACTGAACAACATAATAAAATTGAAGGTCTAATAAAGAACAAAACTGAAAAAAAACAAAATTAAAACTTACGTGGGTAATAAAAAATTAAGCCTTGCATTAACAGAAGTACAGAACTGCAGCCAGTTTATTTGCTGATCAAGACTCATCCAAATTCACCTACAAGATATACCTACTGAGAAGGTGAGAAGGTGGTATGTGAAACTATAGTATCATACAATTCCAATCATGAGAAGTTTTTTTTTTTTTTTTAAATTTCCTCTACTATACTACTCCTCCAATCTCACGTTTTTTACAATATTCACTGTTTACAATAATTAATCTATAATTTTTTATTTTCAACATTTTAGTATATAAATGAAAAAATTTTATATAAATAATAAATAAAGGCCTATCATTTCTAAATATATTTTTAAAAAAATTTCTAAAATATAATAACATAAATAAATTTGAGTAAAAATTAAATCAAAAATAAAATATATTAAAGAATATATGACAGATAAAGTATTATATAATAATTAGAACAATGTTGATGGTAACGAGTTTATAGAGTTCTATAGTATCCAAACAACCACTTGTATACCTTTCAAAACCTATTAAGTTTTGTAGATATCGCAAGTTCGTGTAAACTTTCTTGGACTGAAAATATTGTAAACTCGTAATTAAAAATTTCTGTATAATAATGAAAAAAATAACACGATGGTCATATAAAGTTTTTTACGGGTCCCTTGTTGTTCGGCTTGGATAAGCCATTCATCAAATTTCTATTTGGGCCGGTCATGTTGTTTTCGCGTTTTGGGCCATACTCAAGACCCTACGGTCATATGAGTGACTCTTGTACAAATCACACCGGGTTTGCTAGAACGTCAGGCCTGGCCGATGGCTATGACAAGCTTAGATCTGTTTTGGGAAAACTACAAACCCCACTCCCCTTCAGCCCACGAGTTTTGGCCAAACTTATAGTTTTGTCCTCATTGCTTGAAATACCTATATTTACCCATACTGAGTTAACACCGTTATTTATCATTATTATAAAAAAGAGAAAATGTTTGACTTTGCCCTTCTAACTTTACCCCCCAACAACTAAAATTTTTTCAAATAAATCAATTAATCTGAAAAAAATTAACCACAAACTTCCCATTCAATAATCGACTGCCCAATCTTTTTCCTCCGAGAGCTATACAACGCCCAACATTGGCTACCCACAAATCTCCTTCGTTTGAGGCCTGCTTCCTCTTGGATCGGTGCCTTCAACAAATAGGCAATAATGCCACTTCAAGGGTTGTAACCGTGCACATTGGGTGGACAGGTGAATCAGAGTTTTCCGGGTCTATCGGTTGCATCGGGGTTCAAATGAATCGCAGCTTCGATTCACCACTTCTCCAAATCACCTCACCAAATTGCAACTTCAATTCACTTCTTCTCTAGAGCACCTCACCAAATCGCTTTAGTCTACATTTCCTATAGACTTTTCAAAATGGTCCCTCCGTTTATATTTTTAACAGCTTAGGCCATTAGTAATATACATTTCACTTACCAAGAGTTCTTTGTATTGGTAATTACCAGTGGCTCTCTATGTTTGTAAAATAAATTCTACTTACCAACTGCTTTTTGTTATAAAAATTACACTTACCAACAGTTCTTTATGTTGGTAATTACCAACTGCCAAATAGTAGGAAATTTGACTGTTGGAAAATAATGGCTTTTAGTAGTGTGTTTTGACAATTGTTGGCCTAAGTGTAACTAAGAAGTGATGAATTGATTACTTTAAAAATCTTGAAAAAATTAAATTTTACAATCAAATTCATTCAACCAAAGATTAAAAACAAACCAAGAAAGTATGAACAAAAATAAAAAAAGGTAAGGAAAAAAGTGCACTAGAATTTATAGAGGTTCTACCAACAAGAGATTACATCATTTCCTCAAGCTTACCTACATGAGAGTTCTTCCATCATTTTTTTTATCAGGATTACAATATTATTTTCTTTAAGATTCACACTCAACCAATCCTTAGTTTTCTCTAAAGCTAACAAAAAACTACTATATACTTTTCTTCAATTCCTAGTGGAAACCATTCTCTAGTTTTTTTAAGGATCACTTAAAACCACTATAATACTCAAGAGATTCTAAGACTTGAAGTGTTTATAAACTCACGACTTCACATAATAGCACTCTTGCTAGATATACATCTGAAAGCACTAGTCTCGACTATTTTCTAAAATGATGAACATTTTGATGATGAATTTTTAATCTAATGGCAAGTCAATTGAACATGATGTTTCTCCATGTATTTAAACTCCTTTGGGGGCCAAAGTGATGTAACAAAACAACTAGAGAGGCCTAAAAAACTCTATAAATTCTTGTGGCTATTATTTCATTTTTTAGGCAAGTTTAGTCCTACTTAATTTTTTAAAGTCAACTTTGCACTTCAATAGCAAAAAAAAGGCTAAAAAGGGGCCATTAAATGCTCTATCAAACTGTCTAGGTGTCAACCTTTCATTTATCCAAAATCACTTTAAATTTTGAGGTCAAATCGTGGTAACCGGGAAAATTTGACGGAACTTTTTAAACGCCCAGTTTATAGGTTAAATTCTAAGTTTGACACGTTAACATATATCATAAAGTTTATAGAAGGCCCATACTTCAAATTAAGAGCGTTTAATCAATTAAAATAGAAATTTGGGAGTTGGACAAACTAAAGTTACAAAAAAGCATGTTAAATCATTCATTTGATAGATTAAACTTGAAACTTCATAAAAACACTTGTCATTTAGAAATCAAACTTGATTCAAATAAGAATATATTTTGAAGACTTACTAACCTCTATTCCAAAAAAAAAATTCTCAACAGTTCTTTTGGACTATAAGGAATTTTATCATAGCTAAAACATAGTACAGAGGCAGGGTAATTTGGAACTCTTGGAATTTCTCAACAATCTTAATCCATTTCTTTTAAAACAATCTTTCAAAACTCTTGGAATTAAAGCTTTGTTTAACATAACTATGACAAAACTGTTTTAACCCAATGAAATAAGATTAATCACACTAGGTATTACTCATCATCAAAATTAATGATTTGCTTTGAATAAATCCAACAATAATATTTTCTTTTTTTATAATTCTTATTGTCACTATTAAGCACACTATCTCTCGTTCACAAATATAGGTTAGTTTAGAGCCCAATCACATTAAAATTTGTGTATGCTTTGTTGAATGATATTTTAACTTTTACTGCACATAATGACAGTGACGGAACTAGAATTTTTTGCTCAAGGGCAAAGGCAGGACGAATTTTCAAATTGTACAATCACCCATAACTAGATCATGCAAAAATAGATTGAACATATATAAATTTGTGCTAATATTTGTATAATCATAAAAACATATATAAAACAATATTACAAAAGCTAAAGATCATAAGTATATAGAGGCCATAGCATATCTTGATTAAAAATTACAAGAGGAAAAAAAATGAAGACCATAGAAAAACACAATTGGACAACACAAATGAATTGAATGGAAAAGGACGACTAAGGATGAAAGATCAGTGCAAGTGAACTAACGAGAAGAGTGGACGGTGAGATATGGTGGACAATGATTGGACAAGACAAGATGAGTGTAACAGAAGAGAGAGAACGGTGAGATGGTGGCAAGGCCGAGTAGTACAGATGGCTGGATAAGATGAATGCATTGTGCATATATGGTTATTAAGGATTTAGGATTTGAGGGCTTAGCTTTTACCTGCAAGAGATTGAGAGGGGTAAGAGATGGACATATGACACCATTTAGAGGGAAGGAGACAGATTTTAAAACAGTGCCGTTCTGCTTTTAGGAGCCACTTCAGCTGCTTAGGGAAGAATTATACACATGGTCCCCATACTTTTGAATGTTTGCCTCATTGTCCCAATCTTTATATTTTTCCACCATATCTAGAAAGAGAAATTTCATATCCAGTCCTTAACTTCAAACAAAATGACCTAGTTAATATATCATGTCTATGCATTTTCAATATTTCTGCAGGGTAGGGGAGCAAGTCTGCCAATGCATTATGTTAATTGAGAGATTTTTTTGCCAAAAGCACCAATAATTCGCCTCACAATCGAGAAACTAGCTTGCAGGAGTATCCTTGACATGAAGTGATTCTTTTGGATTGAAATATCCGCTTAAGAAAAGAGAGTGAAAGGTGAAAACAAAAGAGAGAATACCTTTTACCTTATAATCCAATTAAAACGTTATTGGATAAAAAAAGTCCACAACCAATAAAAAAGGGGCAAGATCTGAAGTCTTATAACAGTGAGTTAATATCCTATCTACCGGTGGTGGAAAATATCAACTTTTATTTGGAAACTTCTGTTATCTCATTAATAGCTTTTAAATAACGGTGTTAAACCGTCTCTCTCCACTCCCCCTTGTCTCCGTTAAAGATTTGCAGGAATCGTGGCTTTCTGCTTTCTCGTGGCAACCAAGCCAAACAGGGGCAAGGGCGCTGAGGGAAGTGCAAGCCAGGTTCATGGGGAGATCGAGTACTCTGCTCTTCTTTGGAGCCTGTACTTTGTAAAGTTGTAAGATTAACAAGCTTAGCCTCCTTTTGAAATTGTTTATGCATTTTCTGGACAGGAGGAGGCTTATTATTGGTTCTTTCTGATTCCAGTGAACGATCTTCGCCGACCCCAGCTCTCGCCCTCAATCAACTAACATATTAAACCAGCTCGCGGGTCGACATCGTCTTCTCCAACTCAACAAAAACTTCTGTTTCTAGAGTCTCGATACTAGTTTCTCTGTAGCATTGTTTCCACATTTGTCCATAGCTCCCATGGCGAAACAAGAAGAAGAGAGAGCTTCCGGATCCGCTCAGAAAACCGAAGAAGCTGAGCCTAAGAATGAAGAGAGTGAGAAGGAGAAGAAGAAGTAGATAAAGAGAAGGTCTTCGCGTTTTCCCAGATTCGGATGCTTGAAAGTGCGATTTTCCAAAGAAGGAGGGATCAACATGGAGGTCGAGTTCCCTGGAGAGCGTCGACTTCCGAGTCATCTCGTGATCATGGTCACCGGCTTTATTGGAAGGTTAATGATTTTGCTTCTGCTTCCGTTTCGGTTTTGTTTTCTGGTAAAAGTTTCATCAGTTTCTGATGAAGTACCTAGAAGATGTTACTGGTCACTGTGAGTTCTTTGCCCTGTTTTAATATTCTTAAGTCAACAAGCTTGATTCGATTAGATTGCCATGTCCACGTATGGGAGTTTGGTTTGAGAGAAATTTGGTAAAATTGGTTCATTTGCATCTTCTGTGTCCTCACAAATGTAGCTGAATAATGAAATATTTGATCTACTAGTGTATCTGCTGATGGTGATTTTCATTAATGTCCAATGCAGGCAGTAAACGCAACTCTTCAATGACAACCTTCGATGGAATTGATGTGATGGGAGAAAGATTAGTAGAAGAGGTGCATTTCATAACCTGATTTAGACGAACCTTCCGACTTTTATGCACTTGAGCTCTCTTTCTTCTTCACCTGTCTGCAAATCTTTAACGGAGACAAGTGGGAGTGGAGAGAGACGGTCCCAAGAGTTTTCCATTTAATAGATGATAACACTGTTATTTAAAAGCTGTTAATGAGATAACAGAAGTTTCCAAATAAAAGTTTATGGTGGAAAATATTTTTACACGAACCAGAACATTTTGATTAGTAAAAGGAATGGATTATGTCGCGAGTGTTTAGCTTCGTTGTAAGCTCGCAATGGTTTGGAAGTCCCAAACATGCCTTCGATGAAAATGGTTTCCTCCCTTCCTGTCCCTCTCGGCTAGAGCAGAAGCTACTACAGCTTTTTTAAATACCAAGAAGGCCGAGAAACCATACGGAAGCCAGGAATATCCTCCTGACCATTGTCACGCTGATCGCCGCCGTGACCTTCTACGCTTGCGTCAGTCCTTCCGACGGCGTCTTGTAGGAAGACAATCATGGCCACCACGTCGGCAGAGTGATATACGCCTCCCAGAAACAACCTTACTAGGCCTTGCTCATCTCTAGTTGCAGCCACATCGCTCTCTCCTCTTCCGTGCTCGTCTTCATGTTCCTCCCTGCTCACTTCCGATTCAACCTAGAGATTTGGATCGCCACCATCCCCATGCTCGTCACTTAGGCCTCTGCCATCTTCGTCGTCTCGCCGGAGGAGCCCGTCAGGTTTTGCTACGTCTTGCAGGAGGGCAGCCGTGCCGTCCAATATGGTGGCGAGAAAATATACCTGAGAATGAAGTCAAAGGGGGACCCCGTTAAGTTGCCTGACCGAAATGAAACAAATGTCATTGTGCTGTTGGTGGCAATTCTCCGTCGAATTTCTCGTCTCCGCGGACTTTGGCACTTCTGTCTTCCGCCTAACACAGAGGCCATCATGAGATGGTTTTCTTCCATTTGGACAATAGACTTGTATTTGGTCAAAGCCAAATTCATTTTAAGTGTCCCGTGTTGCTTGTCTCAGTAGTAACAACGGAGAATGATGCGGTTCGTGCACCCCTTAACTCAGGTTCCATTTTCTTTAATTCTTAATATCCTTTAGTTGTAATATCTGATTCTATGGGGAAAAAAAATACATCTTAAGTGTAATATAAAAAATATTATGAATAGTGAATGAGAATTGGTTAAATTGCGATACTAGTATCTTTCTACTATTTGGTTAGAATATTGTATCTCCAAACAATCAATTGTCAACCCTTGAAAGACTAATAACTCTTAAAATATTGTAAACTTCGTTGGATTGTAAATCTCGTCATCTCACACTTAAACATTCAGGATACGACAAAAAAAACATTAGCGATCATATAAAGTTTTTTAGGGCCCTTTATTGTTCGGCTTGAGAAGCCTATTCATTAAATTTCTATTGAGCCATGTTGGGCTCCTGTTTCGGGCCGAACTCAAGAACCTCAGGTCATGTGAGTGACTCATATATGTAGTATCACATTAGAATTCTGGGACCTTTTTACAATACCCCAGGAAATGGGGGCAAAAAAACGCCCCCAGATTAGAACTGTTCGATATTCCCAAACAAACCTCAGTCATCTGATGCATCACTTATAACCGCTTGAACAGGTTAATGAGGGAGAGAGGAGAAACTTTTCAAGTCTAACTCCGTGTCATGTTCGGTTGCAAACTGACCCGGTTGAGAACCAAACTTCTCTTCATCGATTGTGATCATAGGTGGAAAATTTGGGCTAGTCGTCAATGTGGGTCAGTTTTAGCAGTGATGGGAGATGCTGAAGCTTGGTTTCTGAACGACAATGGTCGAAGGAAAGGCGATGATAGGGATGTGTGAGTCTAGTGGCCTAACACCATCAATTTCGTGTTTATGGCGGTTGGCAAAGCTTGAAACAGGTACTAAGGGTTCTGGCAGCATGGTAGCAAACGTCCAAAATGGTTGGCTGCGGCTAATCAACGGCGGCGGCGGCGTTAGTAAGGTTGATAATGGAGGGTGACAATGAAGAAATGTTGGGGTGTTTCCCATAAAATTCGTAACAATTTATGGACTAAAAACCTGATTTCTCCATTTTTAATGAAGTTTTCAATTAAGTCTTTAAATATTACAAGATTTTTACCAAACCTTTTTTGAATATGTCAATTGTGACCCTAAACTTGTGAAGATTTCCGATTTGCTCAAAACATCCAATAACGTTTTAAGTACCTTGAAGTTGCCTTGGTCACAATTTAAATTGATCCTTAAGAACAATTTTTAGAAGAAATGCCACAAAAATATATGAATGTTATACAAATAAAAAATTATTGTCCACTCAACTTGAAAAGAACATGAAAAATAAATATTTTCAAAAAAAGTAAGTTCAATTTATTTATTTATTTTTGTTTTATTAAGTTGGGTATAGAAGAGACTTGATAAAACTGGATATATAAAACTATAATCAATCACATCATGTCACTTTTTAAATATCCTAAAAATGTGACCGAGTCACCTTTTAAGTAATCTAAAAATATGAATGACCTATCTTGAAAATACCTAAAAAGAAAATAGCCTTTTACTTTTTTATGAATTCTTTTTGTTAAATACTTAAAGAGAAGTAAAATTATTGTTGTGTCCATTGCATCAAAAATCAAATTCTTTACTTTAAATTTTAACAAAAAAAATAAATTATAGATGATCTATAAATGTAGTTCTTTGATGAGGAAATTAATAATTTTTATTCAAGTACCCAAATCTTAATTCCGTAATTAATTTAAGTACCTTAAAGTAAGACTATCTACATATAAATGATGTTTCAAAATTTTAAGACATTTACATATATTCTCTAAAATTGCAAATATAGTAGGAAACAAGGATTTTTTTTTAAATATTACTAAAACCCATTAATCCATAATACTTTTAAGTGTGACCCCATAAAATCATATTCTTAAAGCACAACAAACCCTAACCATCAATCATACTTTTAAATGCTAAAATCCTAAACCCTAAACCCATGCAGTAACCTTAAACGCTAAAACAATCCTCGCACATAACCTAAACTTTAAGACCTAAATCATATCTTTCAAACCACAACCTAAATCCTAAACCAATCCCCCCAAAAAAACCCTAAACCCTTACCCTAAACCCTAGACTCAAAACCTATATATTAACCCTAAACCCTAAACCAATCCCCCCCAAACACCCTAAACCCTAATCTCAAAACCTATACACTAACCCTAAACCCTAAACCAATCCCCCCACAAAACCTAAACTTTAACCCTAACCTTAAATTTTATTTTTAAACCATACCTAAACCCTGAGCCAATCTTTAAACCAAACCCTAAACCCTAAATCACATCTTTAAACCATAACCTAAACCCTAAATCATATCTTTAAACCATAACCTAAACCCTAAACCAATTCCTTCACAAAACCTAACCTTAACTCTACCTTAAGCCTTACCTTAAATGCTAAAATCCAAAACCTAAACTCCCAAAACATAACCTAAACCTAACCCTATACACTAACCAAAATTGTGATCCTTACCTCTAACTATTGTAGTGTCATTCAACATACCTAATCCCTAAAATTATGACCACACCTCTAAACCCAACACTATACCATAACATGTAATAGTAATCATGCACCAAAAACCAACACCTTGAATATACCTTAAAAATGACCTTCAAGGTAACCAGGTCACCTTGAAGGTAACCAAAAAAGGTCACCGGGTCATGTTGAAGGTACCTAAAGAATGACCGGGTCACCATGAAGGTAAGACCGGGTAACCATAAAGGCACCTAAAAAATGACCCAGTCACTATAAAGGTAACTTGAAATTGTGACTAGATCATTTTGATGGTATCTAAGAAATGCCCAGGTCACCTAAAAAGGTGACTAGGTCACTGTGAAGGCATTTAAAAAGTGACCAGGTCACACTTTCGGTAACCTAAAAGGTGACCTAGTCACCTTAAAGGTACCTGAAAGGTGATCATGTAACATTGAAGGTAACCTGAAAAAATGACCTGGTCACCTTAAATGTACCTAAAAGATGACCAGATCACCTTTTACATAACCTGAAAAGATGACCGGTTGCCTTGAAGGCACCTAAATAGTGACCAGGTCATCTTAAAGATAAACTAAAAAGGTGACTAGGTCACATTTTAGGTACCTAAATAGTGACTTGGTCACTTTTTTATGTGACATTCAATGTAACCTAGTTACACTTTAGCTTCCTAAAAGGTGACCGAGTCACTTTTTTTGGTTACCTTCAAGCTAACCTGATCACCTTTTAAGTACCTTTAAAGTGACCTGGTTACTGCTTTAAGTTACCATCAATGTGACTCGGTCATAGTTTAGGTACTTAACATGTGACGACGTCACCATTTTAGGTAACCTTCAAGGTAGACTAGTCACACTTTAGGTACTTTCATTGTGACCCGATAATCATTTTAGACTATCTTCAATGTGACCTGGTCACACTTTAGGTACTTTCAATGTGACCCGGTAATTTTTTTAGGTTATCTTAAATATGGCCCAGTCAAGGTACCTTCAATGTGACCTAATAATTTTTTTAGGTTACCTTCAATGTGACCTAGTCACACTTTAGGTACCTTCAATGTGACCCAATAATCTTTTTAGGTTACCTCCAATGTGACCTAGTCATACTTTAGGTACTTTTAAGATGACCCAGTAATCCTTTTAGGTTACCTTTAATGTGACCCGGTCACACTTTAAGTACCTAAAAGGTGGCTGGGTCACCTTTTAAGGTTACCTTTAAGGTGACCGGGTCACCTTTTAAGGTTACCTTTTGGGTACCTTCAAGGTGTCCTGGTCACCTTTTTAGGTTACCTTCAATATGATCCGGTTACACTTTAGGTATCCAAAAGCTGGTCGGGTCACCTTTTGAGGTTGCCTTTAAGGTAACCCGGTTACCTTTCGGATACCTTCAAGGTGACTAGGTCACCTTTTTAGATTACCTTCAAAGTGACCCGATTACACTTTAAATACCTTGAACGTGACCTGGTAACCTTTTTAGGTTACTTTCAATATGACCCGGTCACCTTTTAGGGTCATCTTTTAGGTAACTTGAAGGAAACCCGGTTACCTTTTTAGATTACCTTTAAGTTGACCCGGTCACCTCTTAAGTACCTTTAAGGTGACCCGGTAATCTTTTTAGGTTATCTTCAATGTTTCTCGGTTTCACTTTAGGAACCTTTCAAGGTGACCCGATAATCTTTTTAGGCTACCTTCAATGTGACTTGGTCACACTTTAGATACTTTCAAGATGACTCAGTAATTTTTTTAAGCAACATTCATTGTGACCCAGTCACACTTTTGGTACCTTTAAGGTGACTCAGTCACTATTTTCGGTTACTTTTAAGGTGACTCGGTTACATTTTAGGTACCTTCAAGGTAACCGGATCACTTTATGTTACCTTCAATTTGAACTAGTCATACTTTAGATACCTTCAAGGTTGGGGTTAAGGTTAGATATAAGGTTAAGGTTAAGGTTATGGTTACTGTTTAAGGTTTAAGGTTTGGGGTTTAAGGTTTTAGTTTAAGGTTTATGGTTTAAGTTCTAAGGTTCAAAGTTAAGTTTAAGATTTAAGGTTTAGGGTTTAAGGTTAGAGTTTAAGGTTTAAGGTTAGGGTTAGGGTTAGGGTTAGGGTGTAGGTTATGGTTAAGGTTTAAGCTTATGGTTAGGGTTAGGTTTAAGGTTTAAAGTTTAAGGTAGGTTGAAGGTTTAGTTAGGGTTTAAGGTTTAAGGTTTGATGCTAGGGTTTAAGTTATATTTAAGGCTTAAGGTTAGGGTTAAGGTTTACGTTATGGTTAAATTTTAGGGTTAAGGTTTAAGCTTAAGGTTTAGGTTAGGTTCAATGTTTAAGTTTTAAGATAGGTTTAGGGTCTACGGTTAGAGTTAAGGCTAAGTTTACCTTTTAAGGTTAAGGCTAGGTTTAGGGTTAAAGTTTAAATTTTTTTTAATTTAAAGTACTAAAAATTTAAGGTTTAAGGACTAGGTTTAGGGTTTAAGGCTATTTTAAGGTTAAGGTTAAGGTTTAGGGTTTCATGTTATGGTTTAGTGTACGGAATTTAAGATTGTGGTTTAAGTTAGGGTTTGGGATTGGGTTAGGGTGTGGGACATAGGGTTACTATTAGTGCTCAATTTAGGGTTTAGGACATTTAGCATTAATTTAGTGTGTTATTGTATATTATTTTTATAAGAAGTGATTATTTACCAAAATTATAATTTTATTGATAATTTGCACCACAAGAAGTCTAAAAAGTAATTTTAAGATATTTTTTGTCCAAAGTAATTTTTTTGTAAATTTTTAACTTAAATAAATTAAGACGATAAAAATTAATAAAATTTTTTTTATTTTCACAGAAAGTGTAAATAAATTTTTTGGACTTGTTTAAGTTTAAAATTTGAATAAATTAATTTTTTTTTGTAAACAATCACTTTAAAGTACATTGGGAAGACCTTGGCACTCATTCTAAAGTTCAAGCCTCTTTAAAGCAAAAAAACCCATTCACTCCTTAATTTTTTTGACATAATATTAAGGCTTGGTTCAGGGTTCAAGTCTAATGATCTTGGTAGGCAAATGTCAAGATTAAAAAATTGGTAGCTAAAATTTTAGGTGCGGTGTAATAAAGTACCTACATTTTATAGTACAAGTTGAAATTTTTTATGAATTTCTTAATTAAACATACTAAAAGAAGGAAAATTAACCTACATTGAATTGCATAAAAATTCAAAATTTTTAATTTAAATTTTTTAAAAAATCATACAAATTTTATATTTTAAGTACCATTACTATATGTATAAAACAATATTTTATTAAGTGTATTATTCAACAATTAAATCGCAAAAAAACTGAATTCTTTAAGGTTAATTTTTACAAACATCATATAAAAAATAAAATTGATTCAGTCATTTCAGCTTATACACCAATAACTTGAGTCAACTTAACTATCAACTGAACTCTAGGCCCAAAACTCAATGAACCTGTTTTAAACCCAAACCCAAATATACCTGACCCAACCCAACTTGAGCACAAAATCTACTTAACCCAAAATTAACTCGTACCCAAATAACACAACTTGGACTTGAATTCATGTTAATGTAATTAAACCCAAACCTGAATGGCCAGACCCAGACCTGACCTGAACTACCTAATTGTCATACCTATTTTCTGCTAAACAATATTTTTTAGAATCATAAGTGACATTTTAGTGAGTATACAAAAAGTTTAAATAAAAATAAAGGTATCGTATTTTTGTCATAGTTACGTCCTTGAATTTATGATTTGTCTCAGATTTAGGTTCCCAATCTTTAAGTTATTAAGTTTTTGGGCCACCTTTTTAGGTTATTTTCAAGGTCACCTGGTTACACTTTATATACCTTTAAGATGACCAGATTGGGTTTCAGTGTGGGATTTAAGCTTACAACTATTGCTCAATTTAGGGTTTCAGACATTTAGCATTAATTTAGTGCATTATTGCATATTATTTTTATAGGAGGTGATTATTTGCCCAAATTATAATTTTATTGATAATTTGTGCTTCAAGAACTCTAAAATGTAATTTTAAGATTTTTTTTCCAAATTAATTATTTTTTGAAACTTTTTAACGTAAATAAATTAAAACGATAACAAATATTAAAAATATTTTATTTTCATAGAAAGTGTAAATAATTTTTTTTGGACTTCTTTAATTTTAAAATCTCATTAAATTGATATTTTTCTAAATAATTATTTTATATAAGAATAATGTATGATAATGAATTAAACTTACTACATAACAAACTATCCTTCCTAAGTTACTATTACTTTGTAAATTAATTTTCATTTGCTTAACTAAGTTGATCAGCATACACAAATTTTATCTTTTGAGTATCATTGGTATATGAATAAAAGAATATTTTAATAAGTGTATTATTCAAAATTTAATATTTTTTATACCTCTAATATTTTAAAAATATTTTTCTCATTTTTAATAATTTACATATGAAGGTTTGATCCCATGATCACTTTAAAGAACACCACGATTGTCCTTGACCCTTAGGCTAAAGCTTAAACCTCTAAAAAACCCACATACTCCATGATTTTCCTCCCTCAACATTGTGATGTCTTTTATTGTATTATTTTTGAATACTAAAAAAATAATTTATTTATAATAAAGTACATTCTTTCATTTTTTTTTCCTCTCATTTTCTTCCTACTCATTTTCCTCAATTGTCTGCTCTCTACTATCTCCTCTCTATGTTTTGTTTTTTCTCTCCTCCTATTTTTTTCTCTTTCTTTTATGCATTTTTCCCCCTTTCTATTTTCTTCTCTCTCCTCCTTCCTCTCTCATTTTTTCTTTTCTTTCTTCTCCCTTTACACCGGCGCTTTCTATCCAGCCTTTTTCCCTTGTCCCATCAGCCATGATCAACGGTGTTGATTAGGGGGGGATAAGTTAACACCTTTTCTTAGGGGGGTATTGTAGAATCTCTAAGAATTCTAGAAGCTCAATTAGACTAGTCATCCCTATAATATTTTCTACCCTTTCTAGTTTCTACACCTACTAATGATGTAATATAGCCTCAAATCATTATCCTAAATCTATTAATTTGTTTTTTTCTATTATTTATTAGTCCTTAATTAACAACTTTGAAGAATTCCATAGTAATGTCTAATCTATTATATATATATACATATATATAAAGCGATATGCATTTTAGGGTAAAACAAACATTTCCCATAACAAAATAAATATTAAGTTAACATGTGGTAGAGCTTCTATCTTTCTAAAGTAAACAACATCTTTTTATTTTAAGACAATCATAAATACCCCGTAACTACTCAATTGAATATGACATTGGCAAATGCCACACTATTAATCCAAAATTTTAAAAATTTTACTCAACTTAAGATAAAATCATTTTTATAGAAGTTGTATTTAATTATGATATTGTTATATATATATAATTTAAAAATAAAATAATCTAAAACCAATTTAAATTTGTTGATTGATTTTATTTTCCTTTGAAAATGATCGTACATGAAAGAGATTAATGTTCTGAAGCAAATTAAATTTTAATTTGATTCTTCTCCATACTTTCCTTTTCTAATTGTCATATTCTTCTACCCCGTCTTAGGCTTAGCTAAATAGGGTATTTAGGCCATTTTATTTTAGCTAAGTCTAATTAAAGCTCATGTTATTTCAAGTTCAGGTATTTTGGGTTTAGGACATTTAGGTTTGAGTTTTATCGTGTTTCACTATAATTGAGTTCTGATTCATGTCAGGTTAAGCATAGTCGGGTTAAAGTTGTTGATTTTTTTGATCAAATCGGGTTAGGTTGGATTTGGGTTCATATGAGTCTTGTTAAATAGATTTTATTATCTCTAGTCAAAGCTTAGCTTATAAATTAAGTACCACATGCAACGTATGTGTCATGATTTAATTGTCACCATTTATCCTCTTTTGTCTCAAATTGCGACAAGTCTTAAAATGTAAGACTAATGCTATCATTTTCTCTCGTTGAATTCCTTCTTAACTACACAGTTCGGCCCTCTTAAGCTTTATGAGCCATGTAGTTAAATCACAAGTAATTGGACTTGGTCATTCAAACTAGTTGGGATTTATTACCAAACCAATAAGACATACATCATGCAGTAAACCATTGATCCAAAGAATATTCCCTAATTCCAAATAAGACTAAAATGCCTAGTTTCCATGCTTCAAACTGATGATGTGTTTAGACTCAAGTGTTATAGTAGTGTTCATCTTATAGCAGCTAATGGGAGGTTTTGCTTGAATTGCGTAATTTCTTGCAAAACAGAATTATTACACATAATGGCATTAAGAGGGCAATTGAACTCTTCATGAAACAAAATCAAATTTGAGTTTATCTGTTAGTCTTACTTTCGACCATACTACTACTATACTATCTTATACTTCAAAGTAAGAAATGAGTAACGGCAAGATAGCTAGTCATGGCTACTCATTTGGAGGGGTGCATTGGAGAGTCTGTAAGTGAAGGTTGAGTTGCTTGAAATTTTAATGAAGGTTATTATAGAAGGAAATGAAAAATGCATCAACATCATTGTTAAGTTCTATACCATCTATGAATTTGTTGGGTCATCTTCACCATTGCCAAGGTGCACCACCCATAATGTTCCATTTCGTCCTATTCAATTTCTAGGTTTGTGCCGTCATTACAGAGATTTATGTGCTAATGAAGATCTATTTTCTGCCATTGAAACATGTATGACACCTTAGAAAAGAAGTAGTAGATGCGCTGGGTCACCTTCAACTTGTCATTGAGCAAATCAAAATCAATATACTAATAATGATGTCGTTGAATGATCACAAATTAACATTAGAAGAAGTATAATGTTAGACCAAATATTTTGGAGGCCTAAATGGCAAGTTAGAGGCTATTTAAAACAAAATAGATTGTAAGATAGGATAGAAGTAAAACCAGATTTAGAAGAAAGATATTAATGCAAATCATTGTTTTGTCCTTGATCTGATGGACAACTTTCACTCTGATCATTTAAATTAGCAAACAAGAATGCCTCAACAATTCTTAGATCCGAGTATGAGGAATTTATTTTGCTAAAGATGACAGCGGAGACTAAGAAAAGATGATCTTGGTCAAAGATAAAGAGAGTAATCGAACTAATCCATAGAGAGGATTGGACTTTGTTCATGACCTGTCAAAGAAGACAAATTAAGGGTGTAGATGTGGAAGTGGGTGGCAAAGAATAGGACTTGGCGCCAGTGTCATGTTGGAGGTGATCCAGCTCATTGGCAATTTCTTTTTTGAGGTGTCATATAAATTTTAATGGTAGATAATCGATATCCATTAGCAGATAAATATCTATGATGAAGGCACAAACCTAGAAAATGAACAGAGCGAGATAGAATGCTGACACAACCTAGAAGCAGCCACCCTGGCAACGGTAAAGATGGCTACCACAAATTCATATATGGTATAGAACTTAGGAATGATGTTGATGTTTTTTCCCCTTTCTTCTACAATAACCTTCACTAAAATTTTGAGCAGTTTATCCTTCACCTGTAAGTGCTCCAACTCATGACTTTTTGAAGAAAAGGCCATGGCTATCTAGCTCATTGTTGTTTGTTTCTTAATTTGAAGTATAAGAGAGTATAGTAATATTGTGGTTGGAAGTGAAACCAATGAATTAAATCAAATTTGATGTCATTTGGTGAAGAGTTCAGTTCAACTACCCTTTTAGTAGCATTATATGCAATAATCCTATTAGCTGCTATAAGAAAAAACTACTACTATAGTGTTTAAGTCCAAACATATTCTCGGTTTAAAGCATGGCAAGTTGGTGTTTTAGTCTTATTTTTAATTGGAGAGTATGAGTTGGATAATTTGTTTATTGTGTGATGCATGTGGCATACTGGCATTACCATGGGAATAAATCCCAACTGGTTTTAGAGACCAAGGCCAATTGTTTGTGACTTAATTGCATAGCTCATAAAGCTTGAGGTTTGAATTGTGTAATTAAGTTAAGAAGGAATTCAATTTGGGACAAACCTAACATTACTCCTACATTTGTAGACATGGTGTAGTTGGAGGCAAAAGATAGGAAGTTGTGGAAATGAAATTATGACATATGCGTTGCACATGGTGCTTAGTTTATGAGCTAAGTTTTAACTAGGGATAATAAACTCTGATCCAACAAAGCCATGGAAACCCAATCCCAAGGACACGATTTGACAAAAAAAGTCGATGATTTGAACTTGATTGTACCCATCCTAACCAAAAATTGAATCTAAGCTACCTAAACCTAAAATACCCTAGCCCAGATTGGACTGAGCTTGAATTAACCCAAACCAAAAATAACATGAACCCAAGCCTAACCTAACCTAAACCCAAAATGTTCCAATCATTAAACCTGAGAAGATCTAGCTTTAACCTAAATCAAAATAAAATATATGATCAGCAGAGATTAAAAAATTTATGATCTTTATATATATTAACTATGTATCTAAATTGTACATCAATTATGAACATCACAATTCAAGAAACTTAAGAAGCACTTAATTTTTTTCTTTGTTTAAATATCTTACAGCATTTGATGAATAAATTTACAAAATAACTTGTTTTGGTTTTTTTATAGGTCTTCTAGAATTTATTGGTTTAGGGGCCTTAACGATTTTCAATACTCTTAAATTTGGGAATATCACCAATATAGATTAGCTTAATTTTTTAATCTTAATAATTGTAGTAACAAACATTCTAGCTGCCATGATATAAAAATAAGCTAATTAGCTATTATGATAATATGATATAGATGAAGTGAATGGAAAAAGACAAAGCAAATCAAGTGCATTGTTGTTTTCCATTTTATATTCAAAAAATATAATTAAAAAGAACGAAAGAAAAAGTACAAGTTCATTTCAATCAGAATTGATTGATTAGAATTATTATTATGTTTATTATTGCATTTAACTCTAATTCTTAAGAATCTGATTGAGAATTATTATGATGCACATGATCAAAAATTCTAATCTGATTGATCAAGTGCATCATAAGAATAACTCAAGTGTTATACATCTCAATGCATTCTAATAGAGGCAATATCTTAGTATACCAGGTACTTTATATACATGGAAAAAATATAACTAAGATCGATCACTTGAGCCCCTACCTTTGAGCGAAAAGCTCTAAATGCAATACTTATCCTTGTGTAATACTTAGCCTCGACTGTAAAGGTATCAAATATTTAGTTAGTACAACCTTAATATTCAAGTAATCTTACAATCTCAATGGATTCAAGTAAATAAGTACCTACAAAAGAGAGAAACTTAGCCCACAACTTCACAGTCAATTGTTAGGCCCAATTTTAGAATCCATACAAATAAGTTTAAAGGGAGTTAGTACATTTATGTACTTAATATAGGTCCCTTAAAGTCCTACAAAGAAGATAGAAAGCAAGCATGTAAATATGTCAAATAAGTAAGCAAACAACCAGCAAATAACCAACAATAATAGTAATGATAAAATATAATGCATGTATGAAAGATATGCAACACACATCACTTAAGACTTTTTACACTCGAAGGTACCTTAAACTCACTGTGAGCTCAAATGGCTGAGATACTTGGAATATTTACCTTCATACTCCAAATTCATTACCTTACTTAAGTGTCACTTAGGGGTCCTAGGCTAAGTCATCATCTACTTTAAAACAACTTACCCGTTTTTCCCTTTTAGTGTTGTGTAAGGTAACTTCTTATGTGGTTTTATTTTGCTGAGCTCTTCAAGCTCGACTCGAGCACCTTAATGACTTAAGCATACTAGAACTTCATGGATTGGTTGAGATCTACTTACATTCTCCTTCATTATTTGGAGATCCAATACCTTCTTATGTGGCCAATGAAGTATCCCTTAGTGCCTTTTTAGCAACTTATGCACCATAACCCTCTTAGTAGCCTTCTTTACCCTACACTTACCACATTACTTAGTTACCAATTAATTAATGCATTGTTCTTAAATTAGGAGTAGGTTTAAGACCTAATTTAACCTTTTAAAGATCTTAGAATATGCCTAGGATCATTACCGTGGTCAAACTTAGGGCTAGAAAAATACCTTAAGGCCATGGCCTCCAAAACCTAAGGTTGCTGTTCCCAAACATTCTGTGTGTCTTAAATGCCCCAAGGCCACAGATCCAAAAACCCAGGGTCATGGCTCCTAAGGATCGTCTTGAAATCGAGCCCTTTGAGGTCTTCTTTGCCTTTCCATCCTTCAATTTGCCTTATCTATGGCCAATTCACTTTGGTCTAAACCCAAAACTACTCTTCTTGAGTTTCAAGCCTAGATCCAAACCAAATAGGCACCATAAACATAAAATCAAGAGAATCCTTAACCATATTTCAAGCTTAGAACCAACTCAAACCCGTGTAAAATGCTTACCTTAGGGTTTTGAAGTAAAAACTTGCAAAAGACAACACAAAACTGGGGAAAGGTTAAAAAAAGTCCTATAACTTTTACAACTTTTCTAAGTAAGTCTTATATCTTCATGATTTCTGTTTAAGTCCTATATCCTAAAAAACGTGATCTCTATTAGTTCTATAGCAATAAAATTTGATAGAAATCTTATGTGACAGATAACAGACGTTAAAAACTAGGAGAAAATATCAAAATTAGTCATCTAATTTCATAAATTTTCTAATTAAGTCACCATGTCCTTATTTTCTTGCAATTTAGTCCTTAAGTTCAAAAAAAATCTATAACTGTGTAATTCTAATTGAAATATACAGGTTAGGTTGTTGCTTTTGTGCCTAGAATTTTCAGAAAATGTTCAAAATAAACCATTTCTTCTTCTTCTTCTTCTTCTTCTTCTTCTTCTAAATAAACTATTATATTGACTATGTGTTTCAGGCCATTGATCGCCATTACGTCAATAGAATATTCCATGAGAATAGAGATATTACATTATTCGAGCCATTTAAAAACTATCACTTTACCTACTTAACAATTTTTAGAAAGTAATTAATTATTTACAAGTTATCCAACTTAAAAAAAATTACAAATATTAATCAATAATAGTGTATTAAATAATTCATTACTTAATATTTCATCAATTTTGTAATATTTCATTGTATAAATATTTCATTTTACTTTATAGACTTTATGATAAGATGATACAATCTTCTTCATATTACTTTTTCATGCTTTTATATAATCTTGAAAGAATAAACTAAAAATTTTTGCAAAATAAGCCATAGGTATAGTACAAAAAAGATATATATACTAGCAATAATAGTGTAGTGACGATGATTTTGCTGATGATGAAAAAATGGATTTATAAACTAATGAATATATAGATAAATAGGAAGATTAATTAACTACAAAATTTTGAAGCAGTATAATCAAGCCATTGACATTTGGATCGGGATTGAGGTTGTTCAGCTCTTGCTTTCTCACTGGAACATGATCTGGTGGTTGCTTAGCGGGAGGTTTTTTTTTTCGCTTCCAACTAGGAATTCTTTATTTCTAGAAGCTTTGTACTTTTTTAGTTTTTGGATCATGATTAGTGTTATTACTTAAAATTCTATATTTTTTTTATTGGGAAGTATAAAAATTGTTCTTTGTTCTTCACTCTCAGGAAGGAAGGAGAAGCGAAAATGCAGCGGGTTTGTGCTTGAATGACAACGATAGGAGGAGAGAATATTTAGGGTTTTGAGGGTGTGTTGCTAAAAAATAAAAACTTTGTGACGTAATTAGAAAATTTACAAAGTTAGTTGACTAATTTTGATATTTCTCCCTTATTTTTAACGTTCATTATCTGTCACTTAGGATTTCTGTCAAGTTTTTCAATTATAGGACTAATAGAGATCATGTGTTCGAAGGTATATGATTCAAACAGAAAATCATAAAGATATAAGACTTATTTGAAAAAGTTGTGAAAGTTATAGGACTATTTTTTACCTTTCCCCACACAAATTTACCAAAACCACCAAGATTGAGCTAGAGACTTGTTATGGATGCCTTGGCGCCTTTAATTTTGAAGGAAATTTTTGTGATTTTGAAGATATGATGAAGATTAACTATGGAATAAAAGAAGATGCGAAAATGGCAAGTAATAAGAATGATGAATAGTGGTCTCACTATCAATAAATATATCTTAACCGGTCATACTACGCAAACTCTACCCCACTTGTCACTTTGGCCCTTAGACTAAGTTTTGCTCAATGATGTAAAAACCGAACCGGACTGGTCGGTCCAACCGGTATGATCGCGAACCATTAGCCTTTTCGGGCCGGCTACCGGCTCATATAAGCTTTGGTCAAGAATCGGTCAAAACTGGGGGAACCGCTTGGAACCGCCAAAACTATTGAGCCGTCTGAACCAACAGTCTAACATAATTATTTTAAAATTATAATAAAAAAACTGAAAATAAAAAAAAAAGGAAGAAAATTTTGTCTGTTTGGATTCAATTACAGGTAAGAGAGGGAGAAAGCAATGAGAGAGACAAAATTGATTCAAGAGTTCAAGAAGTAAAAGATCAATGGATCGTGAAGGCAGAAATTGAAAAATTGACAAGTAAAGAGAAGATGAAAGAAATCAAAGCAAAAACGGAAGAAAAAATGGATGATAAACGGAGGAAACTAGAATGGTTAAAACTGGAGGAGCTCTGCCGCTGTTGGAGAAAGAATGAAGAAGAGAGGCAAAGTCTTATTTGCTTTTTGCGTGTCTCTATGTTTTAGGTATTTAAAGTGGATGATTTACAAAGTGAGTCCTTATATTATGTTAGAGTTGTCGTTATAATCCATAATATTTTTTAAGTAACAATAAAGTTCCTGCTAAGTCATAAAACAAAATTACAAAGGTGACTTTGACCCAATGGTCTAACCGGTTGAACCGGTTTGACCATGAACCGAAAGCATTTCTGGCTTGGCCAACGGCCCGATTTTAAAAACATTGGTTTTGCTTCATTTTGGCCAATTAAACCACTCCTTTAACTATCCTTTTTAGGTCCAAGATAAAAGTTTTAGTCACATATACATCTTATCTTAAATACTTCTACAAACTATTTTTGCGCCCAATTTAGTGATAGAAAAGAGGGAGGAGTGACCTAATGGTGGCCTAGAGTGGCAATGGTCAAGGTAAGTGGGAGGTGTAGACTGGCACGATCTTAAGGCGATAACCTATAAGATTAATTTGGAGGTGATAATAAGAGGATCATGAGGCAAGCAACAATGATGCGATTTGGACGCGAGCAGTAGGTCAGCGCAATCTAATGGAGAGCAGTGATCAATGCGATTAAGAGGCAAGTGGTGATAACGAGATCTGGAGGCAAGTAATGAAAGTGTTAACTGGAGGTGAGGAATGATGGCTAGATGCATAGAAAATTATCAATAAAAGAAGACGCGATCTAGAGGTGATGATCTTTGATTTGGAGGCATAATGGTCTAATAAAGGTGACAGCATGAGGTAGAGTTTCTGGAGAAGGAAAGAGAGTATGCTCCGAGACAATTTAGTTAAATTTCTTGTTAAATGGCTAGTTATATATGAAGAATAACGAGGTAGATTAAAATGTATTAAGGATGTCAATGGGTCAAATTTGGGTTAGGTGATGACATTTCCACATTCTACTCTGTTACGTTGGATGCAATACTTGCATCCTACTTATCAGGCCATCACCAATTGAGTGGTCAATTTTCACATTCATATCCTATTCATTTTTAGACGAGTTAATTCAAGTAGAATAAATCTACCCACTACTACAATTTTGTTAAACCATGTTATACTCAACCATACATTTATTACTGCTAGAAACATCTATTATACCTTATCTATTAAACCAGCATTGAATTGTTCCTAATTTTAAATTATTTATCCATTCTATTTTTATTTGTAACACATAATTAATACTAATATGTTGCACACATAAATATGGGTTCAGATGTGGGCATGTGATTCTCAAACCCACCTGTGGGTAAAAAAAAAATTACATCTTACTCAATCCAATTAATTGTAGAAAAAAAAAACCTGAATCAATTGAATTAGATACAATTGGATTCCCACGGGATGAAATATCTGTTGACATCTGTAATATGTATGTCTTAATACACTTTATAACTAGCACAGGACCCTGCGGTCATGTGACTCATGCATGACTGTTGGAGCCGAGGTTCAGGAAAAAAAAAAAAAGAGAGAGAGAGAGAGAGAAACGAAAACGTAAAACCAACAGCGCTATACTTTTTACGGGCGTTGTTACCGTCGAGCACGTTAACCGAACCCCGGGGCTGGCCAATGTCTCCCTCATCTTCTGCCGCAGGTTCACGCGCCGACGCAGACGGCGAAAGGGAGCGGCAGATCTCCGATTCCGACGCCGAGGTGGAATACCAGGAGGAGGAGGACATGGACATTGAAGAGGAAATAATAGAGGAAATAGTAGAGGAAGAAGAGGAGGAAGATGACGATTTGTCAGGTTCCGCGAATAGCAACGGTAGGTCGAGTTGGTTACCGTTGATTGATTTCATGTTTTGTTTTGTAATTGTTGTTGGTGCATGAGAATTTGCTGCTCGATTGATGACGTAGCGATGATCTTGGTTGGTTTAGTTGGGAAAAGAGGGAAGGAACTAAAATTCTAGTGGCTCAAATTCGCTACTGTGTTTTATTGCTGATGATTAGTTATAAAAACACTGTGTTAGAAGTTTGGAGCATTCTTGGCTTGCAATGGTAAGAAGATCGGGTTAAAGTTTCTCTTAGAAAAAATAAAATTTGCAACACTTGTTAGCTTAGCAGTTGGAAAAATTAGCTTCAGCAAGGGACCTCAACCAATCTCTTCCCCACCAGGTTGAATGCTTCTCAGGACTGCAGCGAATACGAATTTCTCATTACTGTTACCAATTCTCTAGGTGATGTAACTAATTTAAGCTCAATGAATACCTCAGTGCAGTGTCGTTCTAGTTCAAAAAGGTTGAGAGAGATGGAGAACTTGCTTAATTAGGAGCACTGATCTGTGATTCTCTAAAATGGCTCACTTTTGGAGGTTGAATAGATTAGTGGATAGAATATGATAGAATGAACACATAGGTTTATGTAGGTAGCACCAAATGTCTGGGTTACTGTTTGAATTAGTTGAGTGTAACTGTGTAATGTAGTTTGTTTGAAAAGGGTGTCTTCTGTATTGTAAGATGGCTATATGCTATCTAGAAGATAAATTAGAACATCACTTTTAGCTTTTTACTCAAGAAGTGCATAGGTATGACAGAGACATGAAGTGTTGCTAGGTTTCTACCAGTTTGTGTCTCATCCTAACATTAAGTTCCCCTGTGGAGTGCCAAATTTGAAAATCTTAGGTATGAAAATTATTTCTGAAACTATTGAGCTATCTATTTCCATTGTGCTTTGCTAGTAATCTGCTTTTGGGCATTTTATTTGTTAAAATCTTCTGCTTCGTGCGGGTCAAATGGGTTTTCTCAGGCACTCTCTTTCCTAATTTTGTGCAACTTTTATGATAGTTTCAATTATCTGTTATAGTTTTAGGAAACAAGTATTAAGAAAGGCTTTAAGGGGAGTACCAACCAAGTACAAAAGGATCAGCCTGAATTTCAAAACAAAAAGAATAAACAAAGAAAAACAGAAACCCTAAATCCATTGACCTAACTAGATCATAACTTCATGCCCAAAACAGTAAGATAGATCTCTGGAGAGAGTATCCCGTCATATAAGATGTTTACCCATTACTCTTTTATAGGCTGGAAGATAGCTTTATTTACTCATTAGAGTTAGAGACTTTGTAGGTCACTCGATTCTGCTTTCATAGTTACATATGTTATGAGAAATTTTAAAGATAGAATCAACAACAATCATTGCATATTGAGTTAGAGTTGCAACTAACTAGGAGATTAGAAGTACAATGGATTTTGAGATAAGGGAAGAGGAAATCCTCTAAAAATGAGGATTAGGCCATTTGCTTCTCCAAGGTGAACCTTGGTCAATGGCATTCTCATGAATGGTAGTCTTGCCACTGAGGCAAGGCCTATATGTGTAATGGCCATATTTTAGAAGTATCAAGGATCCCTTTTGCTAGACTCATCCTTTAATTAATATGTCAAAGCCACTGAATCATGTTCTGAAATCAACAAGCCTGAATGATGGAGTTAGGATAATTTATCAAGTTTAAGTGCATTCCCAAGATGGGGGCAGGAAGATTGAGAATGAGTTAAGAGTGAAAGGAGTGGAATCCAAAGCTCTTGTTGAAACTAAAGAGCCAATAGTTGTCCCTGCTGGTCCTGGTCCAGGACCATATGAATGGAAGGAGAATAAAAAAGGCATTATGTACTCATAGTCAACAAAAGGACAAGAAAAAGAACTCCAGCGGCTTTAGCATGTGCCAGATTCTGAATTTCTCTTTATTCCCACTCTTTCCTACATTTGGTGTAAATGAACCATCATAATAAGATTTTCACTGCTTATTTGTTACACACACACACACACACACACACACACACACACTCATACATATATGTACATACATACATACATACATACATACATACATACACAGATTTATATATTATATATATATATATATATATATATATATATATATACACAGGGAGAGAGAGAGAAAGAGAGTAGTAATGAGGTAACTTAGGTTCGATTTGAAGATGTGATAATTGAATGTTGCTCCTCATTCTTTTACAAATGATTATGGGGCCTCCAGAAAATATTCCGTTGTGCCATTATTTGCCAGAGATCATATTTTCATGTTGTAACCATGGAAGCATTCTCTCTGCAAAACAGAGTATAAGTTGTTTCTGCCCTGAAGCGTTCTTATTTGGCTCATCTTTTATTTTGACAACAAATACTTCCCAACCTTTTTCTGAATACTCAAATTTTCTTAACTTCTAGGGGATGCTAAAATGGGTGCAGTACCAATAAATTCATGGGTCTTTTGGTTGATCTTTCTTGCTTTCTCACTCTATCCCTCTCTCTCTGTTTTAACTTTTTCTTCGAGCCAGAATTTGCGCCTCCAAATATGTGAAAACATATCTAGAATAAAAGAGTTCTTTTCAGTCATCATTTCAACAATGCCAATTGGCTCCTTTCTATAATGGCTTATTGTACTCATCTTTGGTTCATAGGAGAGCTAATGACCCTAGTTGAGCTACCTATAGAAGCTAGTTCTCTCCCTTTCATTGACCCTCCCCCTGGTGAATTCAAGATTCAACCCCAATATCTCTGTTTCAACATCAAGGCCTCATGCCAGCAAAGTTAGCAGACAACTCCAATCTTCTCTTACTTGCTGCAAGGGCTCATAAATTCCCTCGTTCCTAGAATTAAAGGCATTTGTCTCATTTTTACAAAATTCAAGGATGTTGTGTCACATCAATATTTTTGGTATGTATTTTCCTTCAACTCCTTTGAGCATTTGTATATATACATAACAAATTCATGTTTCTGGCCAATTCGAGTCTGCATCTTTTCTAGCTTGAATGTGCCTCATCAGATGTTGCAAACGAGAGTTTGTATTAGCTGTTCTACGTAGAAATAGTGTTTATCATGTATTAGCTACATTCTTGTACTTCTGTAGATAGAAAACTGAATTTTACCTCTTGGGCTATGGTTGAAGTGCTTGCTTGTCCAAGACCTAGTTGGTTTCCGTCTTGTATATTGATTTCAGTATAGGTATCTGATATAAATCTTGAAAATCAATTTCTTTTACCTGATAAATTGGTTGCTGCTCATTAATTTGATTGAGTTTTTGTTAATGTAGAGATTTGCAAAGTTCAAGAGTTTGAGGAACATGACAGAACCATGGGATCAGGTTCTTCAACCACAAGAGAACATGGAAAAGCACTACTTTCCTGCGAATTTCCCTTGGCGGAAAATAATGATAGCCAAAAGGTATATGGTCTTCCAAATGAGCAAATGAAGACAGATAGGGAGAATCCATACATGAGGCATGAGGTTGGCCAGATTCTGAAATCAGGGAAGCCCTTGAATTTTTCAGATGACAAGAGAAACCTGGAGTCTGTAGTTGGTGAGAGATCTGGAGTTGTTTCAAATTCAAAATCGCTACATCCTGTGGAACAAGATATTGATAGAAAGGATTCTCTGTTTGATGGTGGGACTATGGTCGTGGGGCCCCCCATTCCTACTTTTGTGGGCACAGGGATGATAACTTCAACGTCAAGAAGATACAGCTCTGAAGGAGGCTTTAGTGGTAATATGGGTTCTCTGGATGAAGTTAAGCAAGAAGTATTATCAGAAAATGAAAAAAAGAGGACATCATCAAGGTATGATGTGCTTTTCTTCGTCGTTTGATTTAATTAACAGTGAATTCAAACTGTTAATATGAACCTTAGTAAATTTTGTTGTTTATGAGAGACTCATGTAAATTAGATGCTAGTCATAATTTATTGTTCCAGATCTGCAGCTCTTGAGATGAGTGGTGCTAGTTCATCTCATTGCACTGATCATACCAATGAGAAAAAACGGCCAGCCCTTATCTGCAACTTCTTTGCAAAAGGATGGTGTATTAAAGGGAATAAGTGTAGATTTCTCC
>SMDT01001073.1:0-115140 GCA_005392925.1 Aquilaria sinensis
CTCCAGGATCCAAGTGAAACGGGGTAAACCGGGTGTTCGAAAATTTTCATACCTAATTTTCGGTTGAGATCTCTCACTCAACTGTAGAGTCGAATCACAAAACCTGAACAGTTGACGTGTTCAAGCTCTCTATGGTATCCACACGAGCCTCTCGGGATCACCACGCTTCCACCACGTCCCGGTAGATGCGTTTCTCTTGCGCTCGCAGTGCTAGCTTGCGTCCTCCAAGGAATTGCAAGAGAAGAGTGCGGCTGTCCTTTTGGGAGGCTAGGGCAAGGAGACCTGCGAATTTCTCACTAAAAGTTGTATTTATAGTGAGACTCAACTTCCAGGCCTAATGGGTTTCAAAGCCCTAATCCAATTAGGCTTTAATTTCGGGCTTAATAATGGCTCAACTCCTTGGGCCCATTATTAATACGAAATTATTGTGAAACCATAACCCAAATAATTAGCCCATGCACTCTAATGATCCAAATAGCTCTATGTGTGCGACCCAATAGGCTAGGCTCTTACCATGACAATGATCATAAATCACATTTATGATCATAAGCAATGAGCGGTGTCTAGCAACACATCATTGCTACCCAAGTGACAAGATTGTCGGTGATTCGACTAAACCTTTATGATCATCACCGATATATGCCATTGTCCCTTTGTCCAAGATATCAAGACTAAGCACGAGACATGGAATGTGTCACTCTCGGTATAGCCCAATCTTGATTACCGAGTAGACCAACTTAAACTGATGACATTGATATCGTATATCAACTCATCCGAGCATGGCCATGCATTTCTAAGTCTCGGGGCCCAAAGAATCACACTCCCGTTCATAGGAGGGACATGATCATACAATACCCAATGACCTCCTTCAAGTTCACTCAGTTACGAGCAACAAAGGAATATCAAAGTATGTGACTCACATGTAGGGAACCTTGATGATCTTAGGTCAAAGGACTACATACCATACCATGATCACTATGAATCACTTATGACACTCATATAACGATCGATGTAGTAGTAGTCTCTCATCAACCTGGTAGAGTCGAATCACAAAACCTTGAACAGTTGACATGTTCAGGCTCTCTATGGTATCCACACGAGCCTCTCGGGATCACCACGCTTCCACCACATCCCGGCAGATGTGTTTCTCTTGCGCTCGCAGTGCTAGCTTACGTCCTCCAAGGAATTGCAAGAGAAGAGTGCGGCTGTCCTTTTTGGGAGGCTAGGGCAAGGAGACCTGCGAATTTCTCACTTAAAAGTTGTATTTATAGTGAGACTCAACTTCCAGGCCTAATGGGTTTCAAAGCCCTAATCCAATTAGGATTTAATTTCGGGCTTAATAATGGCTCAACTCTTGGGCCCATTATTAATACGAAATTAAAGTGAAACCATAACCCAAATAATTAGCCCATGCACTCTAATGATCCAAATAGCTCTATGTGTGCGACCCAATAGGCTCTTACCATGTTGGCAATGATCATAAATCACATTTATGATCATGGAGATATCACTCCTGTTACATTGGAGGGACAAATCCCATCTTGATCATACACATCCCTCCGCATGATATGTGGCATACCCAATGACCTCCTTCAAGTTCGCTCAGTTACTAGCAACAAAGGAAAGTATCAAAGTATGTGACTCACATGTAGGGAACCTTGATGATCTTAGGTCGAAGGACTACATATACCATGATCACTATGAGAATCACTTATAACACTCATATAACGATCCATGTAGTGTTCTCATGTTGTGTCGGTCCAATACACAAGTTCTCCAACTTGTACCCATATGCAGACTACATATCTCATATTAGTCTCCACATATGCTAGTCGTTATGTATTATTGCAACCCACTCCACAATAATACTAGACCAGGGACATTTAAGAATATCATTTTTCTAGGGTTACAATTATGTTTATTACGTTACGCAGAAACAGAACAACAAACATAATTGCTGGATTAATGCATTAATAAAATATCATGACTCATGGTGCAAAAAATACAATCATCTCATGATTTGCTTTTGCGCACCACACTAACAAATGTTTCCATTCCAAACTAGTTGTGAATATTTCTTTTTCATTCTAAACAAATTGTGAATGTTTATATTCTAAACAAGTTCTGACTATTTCCATTTTCTTCATAATGACATGTGAGTAACCATTCCTAACTAGTTGTGAGTGATTCCATTTCATGCTAAAAAGTTTTAAACATTTCCATTCCGAATAGGTCATGAATGATTCTATTCCAAACAAGTTGAGAATTTTTTAATTTCATTTTGAATAGGTTCTAAATGTTACCACTTCATTCCAAAACATTTGTGAGTAATTCTCTTACAAACTTGTTGTGAATACTTCTATTTCATTTTGAACATGTTGCGAATGTTTCCATCCCAAACTACTTGTGAATGTTTCAATTTCATTCTAAGCAAGTTTTGAATGTTGCCATTGAAAGAAGGTTAGGAATGTTTCAATTCCAAAGAAGTTGTGAATGTATCCATTTCACTCTAAACAAGTTATGATTGTTTCCATCCCAAAATAGTTCTAGATGTTTCCATTTCATTCTCAACAAGTTGTGGAAGTTTCTACTCCAAACAAGTTGTGAATGCTTTCATTTCATTAGAAATAGGTTATGATTGTTTCCATTTCTTTCCAACAGGTTATGAATGTTTCTCTTTCATTAAAGACAAGTTCTAAATGTTTCCAATCCAAACAGCTAGTGAATGTTTCCAATTCATTCTCAAAGACTTGCGAATGTTTCCTTTCCAAACAAGTTGTGAATGTTTCTATTCCAAACAAGTTATGAATGTTTCCATTTAATTCTAAACAAATTGTGTATGTTTCCATTCCAAACTAGGTGTGAGTATTTCCTTTTCATTCTAAAGAAGTTGTGAATGTTTCCATTCCAAACTAGTTGGCAGTGTTTGCATTTCACACTAAAAAGTTGTGAATGTTTTCATTCTAAACAGGTTGTGAATGTTTCTATTCCAAACAAGTTGTAATGTTTCCATTCCATTCCAACCAAGTTTTGAATGTTTCCGCTTCACTCCAAAAAAGTTCTGGGCAATTCTCTTGCAAACAACTTGTGAATATTTCATATTTCATTCTAATCATATAGTGAATGTTTCCATTTAGAACTAATTGTGAATGTTTCCATTTCATTCGAAATAAATTTTAAATGTTTCCATTCCAAAAAGGTTGTTAATGTTTCAATTACAAACAAGTTATGAATGTTTCCATTCCAATCTAAACAAGCTGTGATTGTTTCCATCCCAAAATATTTAGGAACATTTCCTTTTAATTCTAAACAAGTTGTGAAAGTTTCTATTCCAAGCAAGCTATGAAAGCTTCCATTTCATTAAAAACAGGTCCTAATTGTTTCCATTTCATTGAAAACAACTTGTGCATATTTCTATTCCAAACAAGTTGTGAATGTTTGCACTTCATTGTAAGCAAGTTGTGAATGTTTCCATTCAAAACTAGTTCTAAATGTTTCCATTTCATTCTAAACAAGCTGTGAATGTTTCTGTTCAGAATAGGTTGTGAATATTTCAATTCTAAACATGTTGTGAATGCCTCCATTCCAAACTAGTTGTGAATGTTGCCACTTCATTTTAAACAAGTTGTGAAGGCTTCTATTCCAGACATGTTGTGCATGTTTTCATTCTTAACTAGTTGTGAATGTTTCCACTTCATTCTAAGAACATTGTGAATGTTTTCATTCCAAATAAGTTCTGAATGATTCTACTCTAAACAAGTTGTGAATGTGTCCATTTCGAACAAGTTATGATTATTCCCGCCTTGAAGAAGTTGTGAATGTTTCCATTTCATTGTAAAAATGTTCTAAGTGTTTCCTTTCGAAACAAGTTATGATTGTTCCCATTTTGACCAAGTTGTGAATGTTTCTATTTCATTCTAAAAAAGTTGTGAATGTTTTCATTCCAAACTTGTTCTGAAGGTTTCTATTCCGAACAACGCAGGAATGTTTCAATTCGTTCTAAATATGTTGTGAACATTTCCATTCCAAATAGGTTATGGATGTTTCCTTTTCATTCTAGAAAAGCTGTGAATGTTTCCATTCCATTCAAAACTAGTTATGAATGTTTCCATTTCATTCCAAACAATTGTTGATGTTTCCATTCAAAACTGGTTGTGGATGTTTCCATTCTATTCTAAACAAGTTGTGAATGTTACCATTCAAAATAGGTGGTGAATGTTTCCATTCCAAACTAGTTATCAATGTTTCCATTTCATTCAAAGCAGGTTGTCAATGTTTGTATTCCAAACTAGTTATTTTTGTTTCTATTTGATTCCATATAATTTGTGAATATTTCTATTCCAAACAAATTCTAAATGCTTCCATTTCATTATGAACAAGTTGTAAATGCTTCCATTCCAAACAAGCTATGAATATTTCGATTCCAAACTAGTTGTCAATGTTTCTATTTCATTATAAATAAGTTGTGAATCTTGCCATTTGAAAAGGTTGTCAATGTTTTTTTTCCAAACAAGTTTTGAATTTTTTCATTTCATTCTAAATAAGTTGTGATTGTTTCCATTTCAAATAAGTTGTGAGTGTTTCTATTTTAATGTAAAGTAGTTGTGAATGTTTCCTTTGTAAATATGTTGTGAATGTTTCCATTCGAAATAGGTAGTGAATATTTCCATTTCATTCTTAACAAGTTGTGACTTTTTCCATTACAAACTACTTGTGGATGTTTCTATTCCATTCTAAAAAAGTTGTGAATATTTTTATTCTAAACAAGTTGTGAATATTTCCACTCCAAACAAGTTGTGAATGTTTCCCTTCCATTTCATAAAGTTTATGGATGTTTCTAGTCTGAGTAGGATGTGAATGTTTCCTTTTCATTCCAAACAAGTTGTGAATATCTTTATTCCAAACAAGTTGTGAATGTTTCCTTTTCATTACAAACAAGTTGTGAATCTTTCCATGTAATTCTAAACAATTTTTACATGTTTCCATTCTAAGCAAGCTGTGAATGTTTCTATTTCAAACAAGCTGTGGTTGTTTCCATTTCATTCTAAAGAGGTTGTGAATGCTTTCATTCCAAACCAGTTGTGAATTTTCATTTCATTCTAAAGAAGTTGTGAATGTTTCCATTCCAATTGTGTTGTGAACATTTCTATTCTATTCGAAACTAGTTGTGAATGTTTTAATTTCATTCTATACATGTTGCAAATATTTATATTCTAAACAAATTGTGAAAATTTTGATTCTAAATAAGTTGTGAGTGTGTCTATTCAAAATAACTTCTGAATGTTTCTTTTTCAACTAGACAAATTGTGAATGTTTCCTCTCCAAACTAGTTGTGAATGTTAACATTTCATTCCAAATACGTTTTGAATGTTCCCATTTAATTTTGAACAAGTTGTGAATATTTCCATTGCAAACTAGTTGTGAATGTTTCTATTTCGTTATAAACATGTTATGAATGTTGCCATTCTAAACAGGTTGTCAATGTTTCTATTCCAAAAAAGTTGTGAATTTTTCCATTTCATTCTAAATAGGTCGTGAATGTTTCCACTCCAAACGAGTTATAAGTGTTTCCATTTCATTGTAAACAAGTTGTGAATGTTTCCTTTGCAACCAAGTTGTGAATGTTTCTAATCGAAACAAGTTGTGAATGTTTATATTCCATTCTAAACAAGTTGTGAATGTTTCTATTCCAAAAAAGTGATAAATGTTTCTATTGAAAATAAGTTCTGAATGTTTCCATTTCATTCCATAAAAGTTATCGATGTTTCTAGTCCAAACAGGTTATGAGTTTTCCTTTTGATTGCAAACATGTTGTGAATGTTTGTTTTCTTAAAAAGTTGTGAATTTTCCATTTCATTATAAAGAAGTTGTGAATCTTTCCATTTAATTCTAAAAAGGTTATGCATGTTTCCATTCTAAACAAGTTATGAATTTTTCTATTTCAAACATGTTGTGGTTGTTTCCACTTCATTCTAAACAAGTTCTAAATGTTTCAATTCCAAACTAGTTGTGAATGTTTCTATTCTATTCTATGCTAGTTGTGAATGTTTCAATTGTATTCTAAACAGGTTACAAATATTTCTATTCCAAAAAATTTTGCATGTTTCTATTCAAAGCAAGTTATGAATCTTTCCTTTTGATTCTATACAAGTTGTGAATGTTTCCATTCAAACTAGTTGTGAATGTCTCCATTTCATTCTAAACAAGTTGTGAGTATTTCTATTCCAAACTAGTTTTGAGGCTTTTCTTTTAATTTTAAACATGTTCTGAATATTTTGATTCCAAACTAGTTCTAAATATTTCATTTTCGTTTTAAACAAGTTGTGAATTTTTTATTCCAAAAAAGTTTTGACCTTTTCCTTTCCAAACTAGTTGTGATTGTTTCCATTCAAAATAAGTTGTGAATGTTTCCATTCCAAATAAGTTGTGAATGTTTCTATTCCAAACAAGTTGTGAAAGTTTCCATTTTATTCTAAACAAGCTGTTAGTGTTTCCATATTATGTTAAACAAGTTGTGAATGTTTCCATTCTGGACAAGTTATGAATGTTTCCACTCCAAACTACTTGTGGCTGTTTGTAATTCCTTCTAAACAAGTTGTGAATGTTCTCAAATCAATCTAAAGAAGTTGTGAGTGTTTCCATTCCCAACTAGTTGTGAATGTTTCCATTTGATTATAAACAGGTTATGACTGTTTCCATTTCAATTAAATCATGTTGTGAAAAACTTCATTCCAAACAAGTTGTGATCCATTTCATCCTAAACAAGCTGTGAATGTTTCGACTAGAAACAAGTTGTGAATGTTTCTATTCCAAACAAGTTCGACATGTTTCCATTACATTTTAAACATATTATGAATGTTTCCATTCCAAACTAGCTGTGAATCTTTCCATTCCATTCTAACCAAGTTTTGAAAGTCTCAAATTTAATTCTAAACATGTTGTGAATGTTTTGATTTTATCAATGTGTGTTGTGCATGTTTCCATCACAAACAAGTTATGAATGTTTCTACTCGAATCAAGTTGTGAATTTTTCCATTTTATTCTAAACATATTGTGAATGTTTCCATTCCAAAGAAGTTGTGAAAGTTTCCATTTCATTCTAAATAAGTTGTGAATGTTTCCATTTCATTCTAAACATGTTGTGAATGTTTCCATTGCAAACTTTTTGGAAATTTTCCCACTTCATTCTAACAAGTTGTGAATGTTTCTATTCTAAACAAGTTCTGGATGTTTGTATTCCAAACAAGTTGTGTATGTTTCCATTTCATTGTAAAAAATTTGTGAATGTTTACATTTAATTCCAAACAAGTTGTGACTGTTTCCCTCTCATTCTAAATAGGTAATGAATGTTTACACTTCATTCTAAAGAAGTTGTGATGTTTCTATTTCATTCTAAACATGTTGATGTTGTTTCCTTTTTGAAGTGGTTGCGAGCATTTTCATTTTGTTCTAAATAGGTTTTGAATGTTTTCATTGTAATTGAGTTGTGAATGTTTTTATTCTAAACAAGTTATGAATATTTCCATTTCATTTTAAATAAGCTTTGAATCTATCCATTCCAAAAAAGTTAGGAATGTATCCAATTCATTCTAAACAAGTCATGAATGTTTCCATTCCAGACTAGTTGTGAATGTTTCCATTCCAGACTGGTTGTGAATGTATGCATTTCATTCTAAACAACTTGTGAATGTTTCTATTTCACTTTAAATAAGTTGTGAATGTTTTTATTCAAAACAAGTTGTGAATGATTCTTTTCCAAGCATGCTTTGACTACTTCCATTTCATTCTACACAAGTTGTGAAAGTTTCAATTTCAAACTAGTTGTCAAAGTTTCCACTTCATTCTAAATAAGATGTGGATGTTTCCATTCCAAAGAAGTTGTAAATTTTTCTATTCCAAAGAAGTTGTAAACATTTCAACTACATTCTAAACAAGTTGTGAATGTTTTCATTCTAAACAGGTTAGGAATGTTTCCATTTGATTCTAAGCAAGTTATGAATGTTTCTATTCTAAAGAAGTTTTGAAAGTTTCCCTTTCATTCTAATCTAGTTGTGACTGTTTGCATTTGAAACAAGTTGTGAATGTTTCCATTTCATTCTAAAGAAGTTGTGAATGTTTCTATTCCAAACAAGTTATGAATGTTTCCATTTCATTCCAAACAAGTTATGAACATCTCTATTCTAAACAAGTTGTCAATGTTTCTGTTTCATTGTAAACAAATTATGAATGTTTCCATTCCAGTCTAAACAAGTTGTGAAGGTTTCCATTTCAGTCTAAACAAGTTATAAATGCTTCTATTTCATTATAAGAAAGTTATGATTATTTCCATTTCAATCAAAACAAGTTGTCAATGTTTCCATTCCAAACATGTTATGATCCATTTCATTGTAAACAAGTTGTGAATGTTTCCATTCCAAACAATTTGTCAATGTTTCTATTCCAAACAAGTTCTGAACGTTTCTATTTCATTCTACACAAGTTGTGAAAGTTTCTATTTCAAACTTGTTGTGAATGTTTCCAGTTCATTCTAAACTTGTAGTGCATGTTTCCATTTCATTTTAAACATGTTGTGAAAATTTTCATTCCAAACTAGTTGGGCATGTTTTTGTTTCATTCCAAACATGTTGTGAATGCTGACATTCCAAACTGGTTGTCAATGGTTCTATTCCAAACAGTTTTTGAATTTTTCCATTTAATTCTAAACAAGTTGGCAACGTTTCCATTCCAAACAAGTTACAAATGTTTCCATTTCTTTCTAAACATGTTGTGCATGTTTCCTTTCCAAACAAGTTGTGAATGTTTCTATTTCAAACACGTCGTGACTGTTTCCTTTTCGTTCAAAAAAAGTTGTCGATGTTTCCATTCCAAACAAGTTGTTAATACTTCTGATTCATTCTAAACACATTGTGCATGTTTCCATTGTAAACAAGTTGTGAATGTTTCTTTTCCAAACAAGTCATGAATGTTTCCTTTTCATTCTAAACAAGTTGTGAATATTTCTATTCCAACAAGTTGTGTATGTTTCTATTTCATTCTAAACAAGTTGTGAATATTTCCATTTCAAACTTTTTGTGAATGTTTTCATTTCATTTCTAACTTGTGAATATTTCCATTCCAAACTAGTTGTGAACGCTTCCCTTTCATTCTAAAGAAGTTGTGACTACTTTTATTCCAAACTAGTTGTGAATGTTTCATTTTTGTTCTAAACAAGTTGTGAATGTTTCTATTCCAAACAAGTTTTGAATCCTTCCTTTTGAAACTAGTTTCAAATGTTTCATTTTCATTTTAAACAAGTTGTGAATGTTTCAATTCCCAACTAGTTATGAATGTTTCCCCTTCATTCTAAACAAGTTGTGAATGTTTCCATTCAAACTAAGTTTTAAATGTTTTTATTCCAAACAAGTTGTGAATATTTTCATTTCATTCTAAAGAATTTTTTAATGTTTCCGTTTCATTCTAAAAAGGTTATGAATGTTTCCATTCCAGATGAGTTATGAATGTTTCCATTCCAAATGAGTTATGAATGTTTTTATTTCATTCTAAACAAGTTGTGAATGTTTCCACTGCAAACAACTTGTGAATCTTTCTATTCCAATCAAGTTCTGAATGTTGCTATTTCAATCTCCACAGGTTGTGAACATTTCCATTCCAAAATAACTATGACTATTTCTATTTCATTCCTAACATGTAGTGAATATTTCCATTGCACACTAGTTGTGTACGGTTCCTTTTCTTTCTAAAAAATTTGTGATTGTTTTTGTTCCAAATAAGTTGTGTATGTTTCCAATTCATTATAAACAAGTTGTGAATGTTTTTATTTCATTCTAAGCAAATTGTGAATATTTCTATCCAAACTAGTTGTGAATCATTCCTTTTCATTCTAAACATGTTGTGAATATTTTGAATCCAAACTAGTTGTGAATGTTTCTTTTCATTCTAAAAAGGTTATGAATTTTCTGTTCAAAATATGTTTTGACTCTTTCTAATAGATGAAGGGCTATCACCCATGAGAGCTCCTAAGTAGCTAACTTGACACCATCATCGGGAGGACATAGCACCAACCTCGGATTATTCTCTGCACCACCCTTGAAAAGTTATATGGCCAACTTCGGGTAAAAGGCTGTTCACCACCCTCGGTTTTGCGAAGCTACCAACCTCGGAAAAATAGATCGACCATCCTCGACAGCGGAAAAAGTCTCTCGAAGATGGTCTGCCCTTCTGAAAGGCCTTCCTCAGTAGCCCTCAGGAATAAATCTCTCTCCGAAGGGGTCTCACATATCCGAGGGGTTTTGCAAAGAAATGAAAAATATGGTTAAGGAACCTTTGACAAAGAGGCCTTGCACATGCCCTTACCCTCTGGCTAGAACTACCTATGGCCAGCTAGTGATACCTGCCTCTGAAGGTACGAACCAGATCTGGCCTAACACATGTCATGATCTAGGCAAGCCGTGCAAAACAGCCTCCTCCCTCTATCCTCCTATAAATACTTAGGAGGCTCCTCGGTAAGAACAACGAGACTCTTTCCTTTGCACTCTGTACTTTTAAACAACTTCTCTCCCATAAACTGACTTGGGGTTTGGAGGCTCCTCCCCCGGAAACACACTCCAGGAAGCTCCTAACCCATTTTTTTCAAGATCTTGTAGATGCCTTCTCACCGAAAGTCTCTCTCAGGTTCAACCTGTCATACAATAAAGATGCCGCTGGGCATCACTTTCCATTGCAAACTATTTGTCAATGTTTACTTCTCATTCTAAACAACTTGTAAATATTTCCTTTCCAAATGAGTTGTGAATGTTTCCATTCCAATTAAGTTGTGATTGTTTTTATTTTGAACAAGTTGTGAATGTTTCTATTCCAGTGTAAAAAAGTTGTGAATGTTTCCATTTCAGTCTAAACAGGTTATAAATGTTTCCATTTCATTATAAAAAAGTTATGATTGACACCATTTTAACCAAAACAAGTTGTGATCCATTTCATTCTAAACAAGTTATGATGTTTCCATTCCATACAAATTTTCAATGTTTTTATTCATAACAAGTTCTGAATATTTCTATTTCATTCTACAAAAGTTGTGAAAGTTTCCATTCCAAACTACTTGTGAATGTTTGCATTTCATTCTAAACATGTTGTGCTTGTTACCATTTCATTTCAAACATGTTGTGAAAATTTCTAATTTAAAATAATTGTGAATATTTTAGTTTTTTGCCAAACAAGTTGTGAATGTTGCCATCTAAACAAGTTGTCAATGCTTCTATTCCAAACAGGCTGTGAATTTCTACATTTCATTCCAAACAAGTTGTGAATGTTTCCATTCCAAATAAGTTGTGATGTTTCCTTTCCAAACAAGTTGTGAATGTTTCTATTTCAAACAAGTTATTCATGTTTTTGATTCTTTGTAAACAAGTTGTGTTACCCACTCTGGGGTAGTCCAATTATGGTGCAAAAATTGTGCATTTAGACTCCCAGGATTGGTAATGTTCTGTAGGCCATCAGAACACTACCCTTAGTGTGCATACCCAAGTGGCCCTCTTAGGCACTATGTAAACACATGCATAGCGGTCCAACCATTAGACACATATTCACATTTCATGCACACCATGGCAGCAAAGAAGGAAAAAAGTAGCATAAGTCTTAATCTTGGCTACCACACATTAGGCAATCTTGTCAAGTTCTTGTGACCAGCCACTGCACCTGTAACTTCCACTAATAAAATGTATCATTCTAGCCTCATACCCCCCTATTTTATTTGCTCCATTACCAAGTAGAGACTTAGAGCAAACCAATGAATTTTTTTTTACATCAATAGCCCACCTATGGACCAAGTTATGGATTTTTTAAGTTGGTTACAAAATTCTGACCAAATGAACAGTAACTCAGCCAATTTTGCAACGTCATATATTTGGCTACAAGGATCCAAATCTAGAAATTCAAAATTTTAGTTCAACCTCTAGATGTTCTCTAGGTGTGGTCAAAATTTCATACCAAGATTCATTCTACACAGGGAGATATTAAACTTTAGGTACATGGTCAAAATTCTGGCAACTTTTGGACCATTTTGCCGATACAATTTTTCCAAACCATGCACACACTTCATTCACAAGGGGAAAGCCCTCCAAGGCTATCCCATACATGTCCAATACACATATTAATTACATTCTCTTGCATCTAGCAAACTTATGTGGCCAAAACAGAATTTACAAGTAAGCAGCCTATCATTCACACTTAGGCAGCTTTGCACCACATCACTTACATAGCCAAAACATTACCCAAATGTTCACTTACTTGTCTCATCTTACATACACTACATGTACATGTATACATGCACTAAAATATGGTCTTAACTTAGCTAAATACGAACCCTAGGTTACAGGAGGTTCTGAGACACAATGGACTCCAAAAATAGGATGCTGGACAGCTGCTGCACAACACAATAAGTACCACCATTAAAAATACCAAATGTGCTCCTAAAATCACCAAACTTTGCAGATCACAACTAGACATACGGAAGTTCATGTACCTGAAACTTCAGATCAAAAATCAAACCACAAAAGTTAGTTTGAAGGTGATCTTTCAGCTGGACCTGAAATGACAGAATTGAGGGGAGTAAATTTCATTGAGAAACTTAGTAAGGGTAACACTTGGTTTCTTAAGGTAATGTGATCCTCATTAAAACCTGCATCCAAAGACACTAAAAAAAAAAACCACAATGCATATATACAAGATATAGCAAGCAAATGCAGCAGCCAAACACAAACAACAAACACATGAAATGTGGCAGCAACGTATACCATAGGTTAGTCCATAAAACACATAATAAACATAACCAAATCACTATGGAAGCCCTCACCAAGCTAATGCTTGGTCTTAGGAGGATTTTAAAAATAGTTAGCACTAACTTTGGGCTCTAGAAACCCTCATTTTACTGCCATCTTTGTGCACTTGACAATAGGTCACAAAACCTTCAATAAGTGCACTCCCCTCAATAAGCTTGGTTCATCAAGCTCATGGCTCTCTTCCAAGCTTAGCCATAGCTCCATGGATGTTTGAAAATATAGAAAACAACCCATGATAGCAAGAGAACCCTTGCCAAAGTGGGTAGGCCGAAATCAAGCTTGATCCTTGAAGTATGCAAGAAATAGCTCTAGTTTGCTTCCAATTGCTTCCTTTTGCCTTCAATTTCAATCAATTGCAAGTTTGAAGGTGTGGTGGCTATGGAGGAAGTATGGCTGTGTTCTTGGGCTGGGGGAGGACGAAAATGAGAGAGGGATAAGTGATTTGGCCACTTAAATGGCCCTAAATGAGCTTAAGGGCACCAAAACACACTTAAACAAGCTTAACCTTGCTTTATGTCATTTTCCTTCTCACTAATTATGGTTTCTTTGTCTTAAACTCATTGGTACACATGTGCCCAATATTTTTTGACTAATTATCAAGTCTTGGCTGCCTCTCCCATGGTGGGATAACCCCACAATTCCACCCTTAGACTTAAGTCAAAAACTTGAACACCTTAAGGTTTACACTGGGACATTTAGGTCCTTATTGCCTTTAGTGTTTCCTTTGTCCAAACTTGTCTTCCATGAGAAATTTGGTCCTCCAATAGCACTTTCATACCATTCATATCCTTCCCATAACTCTCCAAGTCTCTTTCTTGAGAGTTTTGCAATTGAGTACCCGAATTTCCAAAACCTTGCAAAAAAGTCCATAGGTTGCTTGACAAACAAGCAATCCTTAAGGCTTTTCTTGGGGACCAAGTTACAAACTTGGAACACTTTTAAGGAGGTGTTGATCATGCCTTTTACCCCTCCACACTTTAATCACTATGGTGAGAATTAAAAAAAATAACGGTTTTTAGCCATTATGACACATTTGTAATTCTGCCATTTTGTGAGGTGGTAACAAGTTGTGCATGTTTCCATTGTAAACAAGTTGTGAATGTTTCTATTCTGAACAAGTTGTGAATGTTTCTTCTCCAACAAGTTGTGTATGTTTCTATTTAATTCTAAACAAGTTGTAAATGTTTCCCTTCCAAACTAGTTGTGAATGTTTCCATTTCATTCCTAACTTGTTGTGAATATTTTCATTCCAAACTAGCTGTGAACACTTTCTTTTTCATTCTAAACAAGTTGTGACTATTTTTATTCCAAACTAGCTACAAATGTTTCCTTTTCTTTCTAAAACACTTGTGAATATTTCAATTCCAAACAAGTTTTGAATCCTTCTTTTCCAGACTAGTTTCGAATGTTTATTTTCATTTTAAACAGGCTGTGAATGTTTCCATTCTAAACTAGTTGAGAATGTTTTCATTTCATTCTAAATAAGATATGAATGTTTCCATTCCAAACTAGTTGTGAATGTTTCCATTTCATTCTAAACAGGTTGTGAATATTTCCATTTCAATCTAAACATGATGTGAATCTTTTCTTTTCATTCTAAACAAGTTATGATTGTTTTTATATCATTCAAATATGTTGTAATCCATTTCGTTCTAAACAAGTTGTGGATGTTTCCATTGCAAACAATGTTACCCACTCTAGGGTTGCTCAGTTATGGTGCCAAAATTGTGCATTTAAAACTCCCATAAGTGGTATATTCTGTGGGGCCTTAAAACAATACCCTTAGTGTGCACACCCAAGTGGCCCTTTTAGGTATATGTAAATCCATGCATATTTGTCCAACCATTACACACATATTCACATTTTATGCGCACCTTGGTAGAAAGGAAGGAAAACACTAGCATAAGTCTTAATCTTGGCCATCACACATTAGGCAATCTTGTTAAGTTTATGTAACCAGCCACTGCACCAGAAACTTACTCCAAAAAATTGTATTAATCTAGCCATGTGCCTCCCTATTTTCTTTACTTCAATATTAAGTAAAGACTTAATCCAAACTAGGAAATTTGGTTTTACATCAATAGCCCACTTATGGAGTAAGTTATAGATTTTTGAAGTTGGTTACAAAATTCTGACCAAATGAAGAGTAACTTACCCAAATTTACAACATCTTAACTTTGGCTACAGGGCTCCAAATATAAAAATTCCAAGGCCCAGTTAAAGCTATAGCTATGATATAGTTGTGGTAAAAATCGCAAACCAAGATTCATCCTACACAGGGATATATAGAACTTTGAGTGCAGGGTCAAAATTCTGTCCACTTTATGACCATTTTGCCCACACAAAATTTCATTAGTGTGCAAACACTTCATTCACAAGGGGTAAGCCCTCCAAGGCTATCCCATGCATGTCCAATACACATAGGAATTACATTCTCTTGCATCTAGCAACTTCATGTGGCCAAAAAAGACTTTACAAACAAACAACTTATCATTCACACTTAGACAACCTGTGCACCACATTCACATACATAGCAAAACTGTTCTCAAATGTTCACCTACTTATTTCAAATTTAGATGTCTTACATGTAAATGAATACACCCACTACATAATTGCCTTAACTCAGCTAAAACATGCACCCAAGTTACAAGATAAGTTTAGACACAATACACTCCAGAAATAGGATGCGGGACAGCTGCTGCGTAACACAGTAAGCACCATCACTAAAAATACCAAATGTGCGCCTAAAATCACCAAATTTCTAGATCATAACTAGATACATGGAATTTCAAATAGCTCAAATTTCAAATCAAAAATCAAACCAAAATAGTTAGTTTGAATGTGATCTTTCTGCTGGACTTGGAATGGGTAGATTTGAGAGGAGTAAGTTTCATTGTGAAACATAGTAAGGAGAACACTTAAACTCATAAGGTAATGTAACCCTTGGTATCACTTGCATCCAAAGACACTAAAATACAACAAACACAATCCATATATCCAACATATAGCAATCAAATGCAGCAGCCAAACACAAACAACAAACACATGAAATGCAGTAGCAACAATATGCATTGGTTAGTCCATAAAACTTGAAATAAACATAAACAGATCACTATGGTAGCCCTTCTCAGACATAAGCTTGGCCTTAGGATATTATTAACACTAGTTAGTACTAACTTTGGGCTCTAGAATCCCTTAAATTCATTGTCATCATTGTGCACTTCACACTAGGTTACAAAAGTTTCACTAAGTTTACTCCCATTAGTAAGCTTGGTTCATCAAGTACTTAGCTCTTTTCCAAACTTAGCACTACCTCCATGGATGCTTGAAAATATAGTAAACATTCCATGAGAGCAAGAGAACCTCTTACCTCTTACCTTGAGTGTATGCCGTGTTAGGTTTTGGGAGCCAAACAGCGCAGCGGAATTTAACCGAAACCCTCCAGGATCCAAGTGAAACGGGGTAAACCGGGTGTTCAAAAATTTTCATACCTAATTTTCGATTGAGATCTCTCACTCAACTGTAGAGTTGAATCAAAAAACCTGAATAGTTGACGTGTTCAAGCTCTCTATGGTATCCACACGAGCCTCTCAGTATCACCATGCTTGTACCATATCCCGGTAGATGAGTTTCTCTTGCGCTCGCAGTGCTAGCTTCCGTCCTCCAAGGAATTGTAAGAGAAGAGTGTGGTTATCCTTTTTGGGAGGCTAAGGCAAGGAGACCTACGAATTTCTCACTAAAAGTTGTATTTATAGTGAGACTCAACTTCCAGGCCTAATGGGTTTCAAAGCCCTAATCCAATTAGGCTTTAATTTCGGGCTTAATAATGGCTCAACTATTGGGCTTATTATTAATACGAAATTATTGTGAATCCAAAACCCAAAATTATTAGCCCATGCAGTCTAATGATCCAAATAGCTTTATGTGTGCGACCCAATAGGGTCTTACCACGTTGGCAATGATCATAAATCACATTTATGATCATAAGCAATGAGCGGTGTCTAGCAACACATCATTGCTACCCAAGTGACAAGATTGTTAGTGATTCGACTAAACCTTTATGATCATTACCGATATATGCCATTGTCCTTTTGTCCAAGATATCAAGACTAAGCATGAGACATGGAATGTGTCACTCTCGTATAGCTCAATCTTTGGTTTCTTGATTACCGAGTAGACCAACTTAAACTGATGACATTGATATCGTATATCAACTCATCCGAGCATGGCCATGCATTTTTCTAAGTCTTACTCTATCAAGGGGCCCGAAGATATCACTCCCATTACATAGGAGGGACAAATCCCATCTTGATCATACAAATCCCTCCGCATGATATGTGACATACCCAATGACCTCCTTCAAGTTCACTCAGTTACGAGCAACAAAGGAAAGTATCAAAGTATGTGACTCACATGTAGGGAACCTTGATGATCTTAGGTTGAAGGACTACATATACCATGATCACTATGAGAATCACTTATGACACTCATGTAGCGATCCATGTAGTGTTCTCGTAGTGGGGTCAGTCCAGTACACAAGTTCTCCAACTTGTACCCATATGCAAACTACATATCTCATATTAGTCTCCACATATGCTAGTCATTATGTATTATTGCAACCCACTCCACAATAATACTAGACCAGGGACATTTGAGAATATCATTATTCTAGGGTTACACTTATGTTTATTATGTTACGCAGAAACAGAACAACAAACATAATTGCTAGATTAATGCCTTAATAAAATATCGTGACTCAATGTGCAAAAAAATACAATCATCTCATGATTGGCTTTTAGGCACAACACTAACTTGCCGAAATTGGAGTTTGATGCTTGGTGCACTCAAGTCTTAGCACCAAATAGCTTCCAATTGCCCTTTACAAAAAAATCCATAGGTTGCTTGAGAAACAAGCAATCCTTAAGGCTTTTCTTGAGGGCCAAGTTACCAAATTAAAAAACTTTTAAGGATGTGTTGATCATGCCCTTTACCTTTCACACTTCATTCACTATGGTGAGAATTACACAATATAATTATTTTTTACCATTATGCCACACTTTGTAATTCTCCCATTTTTGTGAGGTGGTAACAATCCTCCCCCTTTAAAAATTTTGGTCCTCCAAAATTGCCTTTAGCTTTGGGTATTCTGTAGGGTTCCTTTCCATAAGGTCTATCTTAGTTTCCTAGGTTGCTTCCCTTTCAGAGTGGTGTGACCACTGAACTTTAACCATGGGAATGAGCTTGTTTCTTAACCTTCTAGTATCGTTGGCTAAGATAACTATAGGTTTTTCTTCATATGTCAAGTTAGGTTCTAACTGTATGTCTTCCACTACAATAGCATGCTTTGTGTCCAATAAACACTTCTTAAGCATACTGATGTGAAAAACATTATGAACACTTAACATGCTTGGTGGTAAAGCTAACCTATAAGCTACCTTGCCAACTTTGTCCAAGATCTCATAAGGACCTATATATCTTGGAGCTAACTTGGCTTTTCTGCCAAATCTGAAAGTGACTTTGGTTGGTGCAACTTTTAGTCAAATATTGTCACCAACCTCAAACTCCAAGTCTCTCATTCTTTATTCACATAGGTTGTGGTTCTTTCATTGGCTACCTTTAGTCCTTCTTGAATCTTTTTTATCTTAGTAGTAGTTTCCTCAATGATTTCAGGACCCAACTCCAATCTATCTAAGGCTTCCATCCAATAGTGGGGTGTCATGCACCTTCTTCCATATAATGTTTCATAAGGTGCCATACCAATGGTGCTCTGATAACTATTTTTATAAGAAAATTCCACCAATGGCAAGTGTTGGTCCCATTCACCTTTGAAATCCAACACACAACTCCTCAAAATTTCTTCTAGTATCTGTATCACCCTTTCAATTTAGCCATTAGTCTGAGGGTGATAAGTAGTACTTAGGTGGATTTTGGTACCTAGTGCTTTGTGAAAAGCACTCTAAAATTGTGCTGTAAATCTTAGATCTATATCAATTACAATGGAATTTGGGATTCCATGTAGTCTCACTATCTCTTGGATATACATTTGAGCCAACTTTTTCAGAGAATCTATGAGTTTTATAGGTAAGAAGTGGGCACATTTGGTTAGCATATCAACAATGACCCAGATTGTATCATGCCTTAATCTGGTCAGAGGCAACCCAGTCAAAAAGTCCATGGTTTTGTCGCCCTATTTCCTCACTAGTATAGGTAAAGTCTGTAATGTACCAGCTGGCTTTTGGTGCTCCACCTTTACCCTTTAGCATGTGGCACATTTAGAGACGTAAGTAGCTATGTCTCTCTTTATGTTTGGCCACCAGAAGTGAGTCTTCAAGTCTTTATACATTTTCTCACTTCTGGATGGATGTTCAACTTGCTTGTGTGAACTTCTTCAAGTATTTCATCCCTAAGCTTTAGTCCTTTAGGCACATAGATTTGGTCCTTGAGGTACAATAATCTTTGCTTGTAGGCAAAGGATTCATACAAGGAACCTTTTTCCTCTCCTGATATCCTTTTCAATTCAAAATTTGTCTCCTGAGCCTTTTCGACCTCTTTAATCCATCCTAATTGGATTGTCAATGTGTAGATTTGGGCTCCCTTCGACTTATGCCACTTATGCCATAAGCATAGCAGACTATTCTACTCATCATGATCAACTATGGATCCTCCTTTCAGAAGACCCATGTACTTCCTACTTAAGGCATCTGCTATTACATTGCCTTTGCCCTCTATGTACTCTATACTGTAGTCATAGTCTTTGATATATTCTAACCATTTCATTTGCCTCATGTTCAACTCTTTTTGAGTGAACAAGTACTTTAGGCATTTATGGTTTGTGTAGATCACAAAGGAACTACCCATCAAGTAGTGCCTTAATTACTTCAAAGCAAAAATCACTGCTGCCAATTCTAAGTCATGGGTAGGATAATTTTGCTCATGAGGTCTCAATTGCCTTGGCCTATAAGCAATGACATTTTTGTCTTGCATAAGTACATAACCTAACCTAGATCTAGATGTGTCTATATAGATGGTGTACGCCTTGCTTGGATAAGGAAGAATTAGTACTGGAGCTTCAATCATCCTCTTCTTGTGCTCCTAGAAACTCTTTTCACATTTCTTAATGCACTGAAATCTTTGACCCTTCTTGGTCAGATGAGTAAGAACTAAGGCAATCATGGAAAAGCCAGATACAAATCTTTTGTAATATCCAACTAATCCTAGCAAACTCTTGATTTCCTTTACAGTCTTTGGTCTTTCTATTACCACCTCACAAAAATATGAGGATTACAAAGTGTGGCATAATGGTCAAAAATCATTATATTGTGTAATTCTCAATATAGTGATTGAAGTATAGGGGGTAAAAGGTATGATCAACACCTCCTTAAAGTTGTTCCAAGTTGGTAACTTAGCCCTTAAGAAAAGCCATAAGGATTGCTTGTTTGTCAAGCAACCTATGGACTTTTTTGTAAGATTTTAGAAATTTAGGTACTAAATTGTAAAACTCTCAAGAAAGAGACTTGGAGAGTTATGGGAAGGATATGAATGGTATGAAAGTGCTATTGGAGGACCAAATTGCTCATGGAAGACAAGTTTGGACAAAGGAAACACTAAAGGCAATAAGGACCTAAATGTCCTAGTGTAAACCTTAAGGTGTTCAAGCTTTTGACTTAAGTCTAAGGGTGGAATTGTGGGGTTATCACACCATGGAGGATGCAGCCAAGACTTGATAATTAGTAAAAAATGTTGGGTACATGTGTACCAATTAGTTTAAGACAAAGAATCGATAATTAGTGAGAAAGAAAATGACATAAAGCAAGGTTAAGCTTGTTAAGTGTGTTTTGTGCCCTTAAGCTTATTTATGGCCATTTAAATGGCCAAATCACTTATCCCTCTCATTTTTCCCCTCCCCCAGCCCAAGAACATAGCCATACTTCCTCCATAGCCACCACACCTTCAAACTTGCAATTGATTGAAATTGAAGGCAAAAGGAAGCAATTGGAAGCAAACTAGAGCTATTTCTCGGATACTTCAAAGATCAAGCTTGATTTTCAGCCTACCCACTTTGGTAAGGGTTCTCTTGCTCTCATGGGTTGTTTTCTGAATTTTCAAACATCCATGGAGCTAGGGCTAAGCTTGGAAGAGAGCCATGAGCTTGATGAACCAAGCTTAGTGAAGGGAGTGCACTAATTGAAGGATTTGTGGCCTTGCATGCAGTGCATAATGATGGAGTAAAGTGAGGGTTTCTAGAGCCAAAAGTTCATACTAACTACTTTTAAAATCCTCCTAAGACCAAGAATTAGCTTGAGGAGGGCTGCCATAGTGATTTATTTAAGTTTATTGCATGTTTTATGGACTAATCTATGGTTATTGTTGCTGCTGCATTTCATGTGTTTGTTGGTTGTGAATGGCTGCTGCATTTGGTTGCTATATCTTGTATATATGCATTGTCATTTTTTTTTTTAGTGTCTTTGGATGCAGGTTTTGATGATGGTCACATAGCCTATTGAAACCAAGTGTTACCCTTACTAAGTTTCTCAATGATACTTACTCCCCTCAATTCTGTCATTTCAGGTCCAGCAGAAAGATCACATTCAAACTGATAGTTGTAGTTTGAGTTTTGATCTAAAAGTTTAGGTACTTAAACTTCCATATGTCTAGTTGTGATCTCGAAAGTTTGGTGACTTTAGGAGCATATTTGGTATTTTTAGTGATGGTGCTTATTGTGTTATGTGGCAGCTATCCAGCTATTTCTGGAGTCCATTGTGTCTTAGGCACTCCTACAACTTAGGCTGCGTATTTAGCTAGGTTAAGACCATTATTTAGTGCATGTTTTCATGTACATGTAGTGTACATAAAATAAGACAAGTATGTGAACGTTTGACTAATGTTTTGGCTATGTATGTGATGTGGTGCAAAGCTGCCTAAGTGTGAATGATAGGCTACTTGCTTGTAAATTCTATTTTCACCACATAAATTTGTTAGATACTAGAGCATGTAATTTCTATGTGTATTATACATGTATGAGATAGCCTTGGAGGGCTTACCCCTTTTAAATGAAGTGTTTGCACTCTTATGAAATTTTGTATTGGTAGAATGGTCATAAAGTGACCAAAATTTTGACTTTGCACTCAAAGTGCTATATCTCCCTTTGTAGAAGGAATCTTGGTATGAAATTTTTACCACACCTATAGTACATCTAGAGGTCGACCTAGGATTTGGAATTTATAAATTTTAAGTCCTGTATCCAAATATATGATGTTGCAAATGTGGCTAAGTTACTGTTCATTTGGTTAGAAATTTGTAACCAACTTAAAAAATTCATAATGTTGTCCATAGGTGGGCCATTGGTGTAAAACCAAATTCCTTGGTTTGCTTAAAGACTCTAGTTAATAATGAAGTAAGGAAAATATAGGGTTACATGGTGAGATTAATACAATTTTTTGGAAGAAGATTCAGGTGTAGTGGTTGGATACTTAAACCTAACAAGATTGCCTAATGTGTGGTAGCCAAGATTTACACCTGTGCTAGTGTTTTCCTTCCTTGCTGCCATGGTGTACATAAAATGTGAATATGTGTGTAATCATTGGACCAATATGCATGCATTTACATAGTGCCCAAGAGGGCCACTTTGGAATGCATACTAGAATGCATACTAAGGGTATTGTTCTGATGGCCTGCAGAACATACCAACGTTGGGAGTTTTAAATGCACAAATTCGACACCATAATTGGACTAGCCTAGAGTGGATAACACTTTCCCACTCTTGCACTATGTTGACCATTTTAGGGTTTGCCTTAAGGCCTTGTGCATCAATGATGTGTCCTAGGAAAAACACTTCCTTTAAGCATAATTGGCACTTGGATAACTTGGCATAAAGCTGATATTCCAACAGAGTCTTTAAGACAAGCTTCAGATGATGTTCATGTTCTTTTTTATCCTTGGAATACACTAGGATGTAATCAATGAACACAACCACAAATTTGTCCAGATGCGGTCTGAACACCCTGTTCATCAATTCCACGAAAGTAGCTGGGGCATTAGTCAAACCAAATGGCATGACTATGTACTCATAATGCTCATATCTAGTCCTGAATGCAGTCTTAGGAATCTCCTCTTCCTTTACTCTCAATTGGAAGTATCCAAATCTTAAATCTATCTTTGAGAAGATCTTAGCTCCCTTGAGTTGGTCAAGAAGATCCTCAATCCTAGGGAGTGGATACTTGTTCTTAACTGCCATTGCATTAGGCTTCCTATAATCAGTATATAGTCTCAATGATCCATCCTTCTTCTTCACAAATAGTACTAGAGCTCCCCATGGTGAAACACTTGGCCTTATAAACCCTTTTTCAAGAAGTTCATCAAGTTGTTTCTTTAGCTCATTCATCTCTATGGTAGGCATTTTGTAAGGAAGAATGCATATTGGACTAGCTCTTGGATGTAGCTTGATCTCAAACTCAATCTTCCTCTGTGGAGGAATACCTGCCAGGTATTTAGGAAAGACATGCAAAAAGTCTCTCACTACAGGTATTCTATCCACTTCCTCATCCTAGTACAATTCTTTCAATGCATAGCAGTAATCATGCTAAAAAATCATAGGTATCTCATCTAGTACCTTTAGTTCCATGCCATGGATTTCATACACTAATTCCTTTGAATTCACTAATGCATGCACTTCACCATCAAGCAATGTGATTTTCCTCTTAGCACAATCAATCCTTATGTTATGCCTAGCAAGCCAATTCATACGTAGTACTATATCATACTTAGGAATGTCCAACACTAGCAGATTAGTCATAACCTTAGTCTTTCCTACTATTAGGTCATAATCTTTAGCTAGTTCATTAGTGAAAAGACATTGACTACCTGCTGTTTTCACTAAGGATACACTAGGCATGATTTTAATAGGCAACTTCATGGCATCAATCAATTTCCTAGCCATTATAGATACAGATGCACCAGTGTCAAACAGAATGCTAATAGGAATACTATTTAGGTAAGTCTTTCCTTTTTGTGCTCCGCCTTACTACGACTCCTAAGTATAAGCCTAAAGGTATCGCATAACAACTATTTCACATTAACCCGAAGGTATCACATAAGCCCCTATAGCCTTCCAAGATCATTTAGCTCAAACTACCGTCATTTAAAAGCCAAAACACTACTTGAACATGGAACAATACCAAAATCAAGTAGTATAATGTGATTCCTTAGCAATTTCTTACTTTGAACTCTTGGCCAACTTGAATCTTCAAGGCTACTCTTGAAAATTCAATCACAAGGTCACCAATGGCGAAGAACACTAAATATGAGCTTGATTCTTCAATTCAAGCCTTAACTGCCAAGCTTTGCCACGAATTCACCAAGAACCCAACCCTTCTTTGCCAAGAACACAATCTTGACTTGCAAATGGAGCTTTGACCTAAGATTAACATTTTCAACTTAAGTAGAAGCATGCAATCCAGTTATGTGCCAAATGGCACAAAAATGGGGCTAATGCTAGCCCTAGTAAGCCCACTTTTTGCATGGCACAATTTGACCCTTGCATGGACTTTTCACAACATAATTAGCACCCCAATGAATGTTCAATCAAGTCCTCTAGCTTTGTTTCTCGCCATTACAACTTAAGACATTTTACATGCACATTTTGAACCTGATAAGCCTCAATCAAACATACACATGATATTCTCCATTTTTATTTGGGTCCCTCATTGTTTTAATGCATTTCTTTTGCATTTTTTGCATGGGCCAGGCACTGAGGTAGGGCCTTGACAACTCCTCCCTCCTTAAAGAATTTGGTCCTCCATATTCTTCACAAGTTTTGAGTACAATTGAGGGTAACATTTGCCAATTTCCTGCTCTACTTCCTAGGTTGCCTCTTCTGGTGTATGATTACTCCACTGAACCTTAATCATGGAAATCCACCTGCTTCTCAACTTCCTATGTCTCTAGCTAGGATTTAAATAGGTACCTGTTCATATAAAAGGTTTAGGGTTATAGGTACATTAGCAGGTATTACTATTTGTTTGGAACTTGGAACATACTTTTTAAGCAGGCTTACATGAAATACATCATGTATATTTCCAAGTTCAGGTGGCATGTCTAACTTGTATGCCATATTCCCAACTTTGGCCGACATTTGGTATGGCCCAATGTATCTGGGTGCCAATTTCCTTTTTTTTCCAAATCTTATCACTCCCTTCATAGGAGAGACCTTAAGCCATACCCAGTCCCCTTCCTAGAATTCCAGGTCTATTCTCCTTTTCAAGTTTGGATAAGACTGATGTCTATCACTAATAGCCTTGATTCTTGCTTGTATCACCTTTATCTTTTCAGTGGTTTCTTTAACAGTGTCTAGTCCCAATTCTAACTTATCTTTTAGCTGATGCTAGCAATGGGGGGTGATACACCTCCTACCATATAAGGCTTCATATAGGGCCATTCCAATCACTACATGGTAACCATTATTATAAGAGAATTCCATTAATAGGAGATGCACATCCCATTCTCCTTGAAAATCAATGACACAGCTCCTTAGCATATCTTCCAGAGTTTGAATTGTTCTATCTATTTGTCGATCTGTTTGTGGATGGTATGTTGAACTAAACTTAAGCTTAGTTAATGCCTGATGTAGGGATTTCCAAAACCTAGAAACAAATCTAGGATCCCTATATGATACAATATCATCAGGTACTCCATAAAGTCTCACTATCTCCCTTATGTAGTGTTATGGCCCTTCTAGTGGGAAGCGCAATTGAGGAAGGTAAAGTGTTTTAAATTAAGTTTAGAACCTTAATTCAAGTTTACATAGCAAGAATAGAGAATTTTAGCAAAGTTCACTAAGTTTTGAGAAAAAGAAAGCACTAAACAAAGTTCAGGGGCAAAATGGTAATTTTGGATCCTAAATAGCCAGGACAAGTCCCGAGTGTTTTAAAATGAATTTTTAAAACTTAACTTTCAACCTTAACTCAAACTTAAAGAATAAACAAGAATTTAATCAAGAATCACTAAGTTACAAAGATGGGGGACTTAATTGCATTAAAGTTGAAACCTTGATGGCCTTGATGCTAAGTAAGGGTTTAAGAAGGGAAAGAGAAGGGGAGGCTGCCATAACCACTTTTTCAACCTTCCCTCACTCTTTTATCTCTCAAATTAAGCTTGGAATCAAGTGATCTTGGTGTCAAAAGGTGCAATTCAAGGTGTATAAGCTTGGAGGAGCCAATTTCAAGCTTGAAACCATGATTTTGAAGCTTGGAAAGGCATTTTTCCACTTCCCCTATTTTTGAACGAGGTAAGAGATGTGTTCTTGATTGAATTCATGTTTATTAGTTAGTTTGAAGCTTGGGTTTTGGTTAGAGAGTGTAGTTTTGATGTTTGGTGCCATTGTTTTTTATTGGAACTTGTGTAGAACTTTGGTGAGCTTGGTTGAACGAAAAGGGGATTGATTCTTGCTTGTTACTTCGAGTTGAGGTAAGGGGAGTATGTTTTCAAGTTCATTTAATGCCAATAGCTTGAGTTTGCTTGAAGAATTCGAGTGGTTTTAGCTATGGCATTAGTTAAAGGTTTTGGTTGAATTATGGTGGACTAGAGGAATTGGGAGGATTGGATTGATGTTACAAGACATCATAGATTGGCTTGTGATAGTTGGTTGTGATCTTTGCAACATGTTCTATATGTATATGAAATTTGGAGGCATTCAAAGTATGTTTGATATGTGTAGGAAGTGTCCAAAGTTCATAGCAGCAAAACCGGAGTTTTTCTGGGCATTTTGAAGGTTTGGTAATGTGTCGCTAATCCCCACGAGTTCCCACGATGCGTCGCCAAGACCTCAAAAAATTGGCAGAACGTCGACAACTGTGGTGACGCGTCGCAAAGACAGCATTTGACACCCGATTTTGTTTTCAGCATAACTTTTCACTAGGGTGTCCGATTGAGGTGATTCAAGATTCCATGCGAAGCTAAGAGGGAGTTCTATCACCTCCATGTTTTAAAAACACTTAAAATGCCCCAATTTTATATTTATATTAACTCAAAGTGAAGGTAAGTTTTAAAGGAAACTATGTTGCAATGATCACAACAAGGTATTACTAGCCCAGGTGAGAGGTCTAAAACCCTTGGCAACCTAGCCATGCTGTAGCCACGAGGTTGCAAGGTGAAACCTTGTTCATCTAGTCTACAACAACGAGGCCCTGCGGCCTAGTCTACAAAGTTCCACCATAATTCCCCTGCATAACGACTATGGGAAAGCTACATGATTGCATCCAGTAAGCTTCGGCTTGCTAGGAGCAGGTTAGTGATCAGAACTCGCTAGGCACAGAGTGATGCACCGTGAGGAGGACTAGTTTGAGGAGAGGTCTTTATGGCCTAGTTATATGTGCATATATCAAACCCTCATGCTGTGTGAGCTCACAACAAGTTTACATATGTTCATCATATGTCCAGTCCTAGTAATTTTCTTGCAGGTACACTGAAGACTTCTTACTGAGAATTGTCGAATTCTCACTCCCTAGTTTTGTTATGCAGAGCCTGAAGTTGCTAGACCGGGTAATCGTTAAGGATTATCGCGATAGTGTTCTTTTGTGTGTACAGGTACGGCATTTGAGAATCCTTGTGATTCTAGTCTACATGGTGTATTTAGTTGGCTTGTTGGTCAAGTAACAGTACTAACTAGTATCTTCCTTTGGCTGCATAGCCTAGTAGCACTTGGCAAAGGACTTTTGAGACTCGCCACTGGGACGTGTATCCAAGGTGGGAGTTAAGTCAAAGAGATCTCACTAGTGGCTTCTAGTTATACAGTATTTTAGTTGCCTCCACAGTCTATGTTATGAGGAGTCCTCGACTCTAGGATTGCTTTTGGGTGAGGGCATTAGTCTACTTTATGTATGAATGTTCTCACGAGTTGTTATGTGTAGTAAACCCACACAAATGTTGATTTTATATGCTTTGGCTATTTGTATTTATTTTGTGTCAAAAATTACTCGGCCGAGTTAATGTTTTATGGTTTTAATAAACCAAGTCAAAGCATGAAGAGCATGCATATTGCATATTCTAGGATAATCAACTAGTATCATGGGATTTAATCCACACACATACACAACTAGCCAACTGCAATCCACCGTGAGACCAGCTCTCACAGGGCTTCCTGCATAGGGGCACAGGCGGTCATGTCATGTAGAGTTTGGCAAGCTTGTCTAAAGAATCTGCGAGATTCATTGGGAGAAAATAAGTTGCCTTGGTCAACTGTCGACAATGACCCAGATGGCATTATGTTTTCTTCTTGTTAGTGCCATTCCCACTACAAAGTCCATGGATATGGACCCCCACATTTTCTCAGGTATAGGTAAGCTCTGAAGGTTTCCTCCGGGTTTTTGGTGCTCAACCTTTACTTGTTGGCACACTTCACACTTAGCTACATGAGCGCTAATGTCATGCTTCATATAAGGCCACTAGAAATAAGCTCTAGTACATTTTTGTGGCTCTAGGATGCATGCTATGTTTACTAGAGTGTGCCTCCCCCAAAATCTGGATCTTAGGTCACCCTTTTTAGGCACATATAATTTTTTCTAGAGATATAACAATCCTTGCTTATAGGAGAATCCTTGGAATAATTCTCTTTTCCTTTGGCTAGACACCAATCCAATTTTCTCATCACTAAATTGTGATTCTCTGATGAGTTCTTTCCATTCAGGTGTAATAGTGGGCACACTAAATTTTTCATGCTCCCAATTTAACCACTAACTTGCTAAGCAAGTAAGATTAAAGCTCTCAGCCTTATGTTCTCCTTCTCCTCCTTTGAACACTCCAATGTATTTCTGCTTAGGGCATTTGCCACTACATTGGCTTTACCAGCTGTGTATTCAATTACATAGTCAAAATCCTTTAGGTGCTCCAGCCATCTTCTCTGCCTCAAGTTTAAGTCCTTCTGAGTAAAAAGGTACTTATGACTTTTATGGTTTGTATAGACCTGAAATTTATTAACTAACAGGTAATGTCTTCATTGCTTAAGAGCAAACACTACTGCTGCTAGTTCCAGGCCATGCACTAGATACTTCTTTTCATGTGGTCTTAATTGTCTTGATCCAAAAGCAATAGCTTGTTTGTCTTGCATTAAGACACAACCTAACCCTACATGAGATGCATCAGTATACACCTCATAGTTCTTTTCAGGATCTGGTAAAACTAACACAGGAGTTGTTGTCAACCTCCTTTTCAGCTCTTGGAAGCTTTCCTCACATTTTCTCTCATCTGGGTCATGGGAGCTGCTGTAATAGAAAATTTTGCCACAAATCTCCCATAATAACCAGCTAACCCTGGGAGACTTCTGACTTATTTCACATTCTGGGGTTGTTTCCAATCCAAGATTGATCTAGCCTTTTTAGTATCCACTGTTAATCCTTGATCATTAATCACATGACCCTGAAACCCAATTTCTTGAGTCTAAAATTTACATTTACTTCGCTTCCCATGAAGCTTATGTTCTTAGAGCAAGCCAAGCACCATCCTCAGGTGTTCTTTATGAGTTTCATCATCTTTTGAGTATACCAAAATATCATTAATAAAAACCACTACAAAGTGGTCTAGGTATGCTCTAAACACCCTCTACATATGATCCATGAAAAATGCAGGTGCATTTGTGAGTCCAAATGGCATCACTGTATATTCAAAATGTCCATACCTAGTCCTAAAAACAGTCTTAGGTATGTCTTCCTTCTTAACCCTTAGCTCAAAATAACCAGACCTTAGATCTATTTTAGAAAATATCTTTGCTCCTTTCAACTGATCAAATAGATCTTCAATTCTTGGGAGGGGGTACTTGTTTTTAATGGTCAAGGCATTAAGTTTTCTGTAGTCTATACAGAGCCTAAGGGTTCTATATTTCTTCTTTACAAACAAAACAGGTGCTCTCCAAGGAGACACACTGGGTTTGATGAACCCTTTTTCAAGCAATTCATCTAGTTGTTTTCTCAGTTCTACCATTTAAGGTAATGCCATCCTATATGGAGCAGTAGACACTGGTACTGCTCCTGGTACCAGTTTAATTTCAAACTCCACCTCTCTCATGGGTGGCAGTCCAGGTAGGTCTGTAGGGAAAACCTCTGGGTAATCCTGAACTATAGGAATCTACCTAAGTTCACTAGCCACTCCCTGTTCATTTGGTTCCAGGCATTCATATTCATTTTCTAGAGTTATTAATTTCAACACTTCAACTTGGTAGTCCAAGGCTAACTCTAGTGACTTATCCAATTCAAATGGTTTACAACCAGGCATCAATAATTGTCTAGCATGACAATCTATAACCACTTTATTTTCACTTAGCCAGTTCATGCCTAATATCACATCATAATCATAAGTGTCTAGCACTATTAAGTCTGCTCTCAGTTTCAGCTTGTCAATCTGAATCACACAATCTTCAACTATGTGATATGTAAATAAGACTTCATTGCCAGCAGTTTTAACCAAATACATGTTTGTCATGTACTTTACTTCTAAATTCATGGTCTTAACCAAGTTAGATGAAATTATGGACAATGAAGATCTAGTATCAAATAGTGCAAACACTAACTGGCCATTAAGGTAGATGTACCTTTTAAGGCTCTTCTGCTTGGCCTCTACTGACTAGTTTCCTTTCCAGCTGCCTCAGGCTCCGGTGCCTCGTGCACCTTCTTGGAGGTCTCCAACTGAAACACCCTGGCAGGAGGTGCATTTTGCCTCATTTGGTCATGAGGTAGCTTAGGTGCATGCCTTACCCCTGGGTTAGGCATATTAGCTCTCATATATGCCATAGGTATCTGCCCTCCAGGCCTTTTAAGGATGTACATCCTTGGCATTCTCTTATGATCCCCTCTTTCAGGACAGTCTCATACTCAGCGATCTGGGGCTCCAAGTTTGTGGCATCCATAGGTAAGCTTAAAGCAGGGCTTGTTGCCATGAAATTTTCCACAAGTAGTGCACTGAGGACCATATTTTTGTGGCCCCTTCTCTTTCTTACTTCCTTTCCTTCCCCCACTTGGTTCAATTTCTTCTCTGGGCCTCTTCTGGTGCCCTTTTTGTGATCCACTTCACTCCCTGGACCACTTCTGGTTTGCTCCTTGAACTCTTGCTCAAGGGCTATAGCACTCTGTACTACATGGTAGTAGTCTCTGGCTCCCACAACTCTGAGTATCTGTCTCAGCTCAGGCCGTAAGCCTTTTAAGAACCTTTTGGTCCTTAGCTATTCTTGCCCATCATACTGAGGAGCATATTTTATCATGTTATTGAATTTCTGTTCATACTACATTACACTGAAGTCTCCTTGAACTAACTGGTCAAATTCTACCTGCTTCTAATCCTTCTAGGCCTCACTCACATACTGCTATCAAAAAACTTGGAAGAGTTCAGTCTATCTCATGGACCTCCTCCTTGTAGGTAGCCTTATTTGGTTCTTGTCCCTGTAAGTTCTCTGTATAGCTCTCCAACAGAGCTCTCTATTCCTTTCCAACTTGAAGGTGGCTAAAAGCACCTTCTAGGTAGAGTATACATCCAACCACTCAAAAATTTTCTCCACTTGGTAGATCTAGAATTCAGCTTCTTCAAGATCACATGCACCCTTGCAAACAGGAGGTTTCAATGCCAAGAATCCTTCTGACTGGCCCTCCCTTAGTCCACCTATTCTTGGTCTTTCTTCTCTAGCTTTTGTGTTTTGGGTTCCACCCCTGGGTGGCCCTCATCTGGCTATAACTTCAGTAGGAAGCTCAATCCTCCTCAGAGACATATATGTGTCCATCTCCTCCACATCTAGGCTTTCTTCTACTTCAGCCTTAGGTTCCTGTCTCACTTCTAACCTCATCCTCCTAGCCCTTGGGTGCCTCCTCTCTTCATCACCTTCCTATTCCTGTTGACTCTCCAAATTTTTGCTTGCTTGATCATAGTTCACTGGTTTTTTACAAGGCCTGCTTCTGCTTTTTCATTCACCTTCCATATTCTCTCCTGCTTTTGTTTGTTCTGGAGTTTCTTCTACTTAGGCTTGGCCTTTAGCCAAGGCTTGCATACCTATCACTAATTAGGCTACTATGGCTTGTAATGTTTCCATCATCTGTTCCATTCTTTTTTTCTTGTCCCTACTAAGTCTAGGTATATTTACCTTAGCGTTAGGCTCTTCAGCAAAACCAGGCGCTGAGACCTCTGGTTGCCCTTCAGGCTCAGCTGTATGTAATCCATCTCTAGGATGGGTTGCCCTACTTTCTTCCTATTCAACAAATTGTCTTTCCCTGCCTCGGCTTCTCATCCTACACTCAAGATGCATTTATGCACATATGCTTAATAAGTACAAGTCTATTTAATCCTAAGTGGGAGCAAGTCTAGGCAAAACCTCATAGCTTAATCAAAGCTATAAACCAAAGCTCTAATACCAACAAAGCCTATCACACCCTACACAGGCCTCAGCCTGTTCAATTGTAGTGCTACTCCATAGTACAACCAAAGCACTAGAAATTATGCTCAATTATCGTACCTATAATGGTTTATAAGTACCTTTTATGGTTCGGCCAAGTTCCTTTTAATTGTTCAAAACCACTACTCATATGGCTAAGGCATGGGAGGTGTCCTAGGAGGCTAATCAAGTAGTTTTAGGTCATTACTTGCATTACAAGGCAAGGCTTAAAAGGTTACTTGCAACATAAGGCAAGTTTGTGATACCTTTATAGTTAAGTGCTTTGGGTGTGTGCTCATCAAGTATGGCATTGCAATGCGTGTCAACCAAGAAGCCCATATCCATTCAAGTTTTAAAAACATAAGCTTTTCATGAATTATGCACAACAAGTTCTAAGAGAGGTTTAACACATTATGGTCAAAACTAAAAGTACTTATAACATAACTTGGCATTTCATGCATAACACTTACACAAAGTTTCATAAGTCATCCGAGGCTATATACACAAAATATCCTCCACACTAGTACTTACATACTTGGAACATTACCAAGAGTATCCAAACTACAAAATGATAATTTTTTATCCATTACATATCCAAGTTCTTAATAGTAGCCGAGAGCTACCTTAAGTGTATAATACAATACCAAGGTTTGTAGGAAAAGTCCTACAACTACTCCCGTAATCAAAGGTGCCATCCACAAGAGTAACGCCTAAGAGCACACATCCATAGTCCTAGACTTTTCCCACAAATCTACATAAGCCTGCAAAACTCAAACACATGAGTTTGTGCAATAACCATAAGACATGCACTATGTACATATAAAGCCAAGCTCAAGGTCTAGGACATACCTTGACAAAACCAAGCACTAACTTAGCATATAAGCAACTAATCAAGCTCAAGACCCCTTCCTATAACATATACAAAATAGGGCATGAGTTTTGAAAACTCATTAAGGATTTCACTACAGCTTAATAGAGCTTATTTAGTTAAGCCGAAGCTTAACCTCCCATAACTAAGCTTTACCTGCAAGAAAGACAAGGAAACAGAAAAACACAATATATATACAACAACATACACATAATAACTACAACTATGAGAGGTTAGCAAGCACAACCAAGCAACCAAGTACACAATGCACACACCACACACTTAGTTCCTTCTTGGCTGAAAGCCAACTAACAAGTGCACACCATAACAATGCCCATTCCCCTAGAGCTCCAAGTTCAACTATAGGCTGCCCTACCTATATTGAACTTTATTACTTGCCATTAGTAACTAGTTAGCCACTATTTCACATTAACCCGAAGGTATCGCATAAGCCCCTAGACCCTTCCAAGATCATTTAGCTCAAACTACCATCACTTAAAAGCCAAAACACTACTTGAATATGGAACTATACCAAAATCAAGTAGTTACTATGATTCCTTACCAATTTCTTGCTTTGGAATCTTGGCCAACTTGAATCTTCAAGGCTACTCTTGAAAATTCAATCACAAGGTCGCCAATGGCTGGAACACCAAATATGAGCTTGATTCTTCAATCAAGCCTTAATTGCCAAGCTTTGCCATGAATTTACTAATAACCCGACCCTTCCTTGCCAAGAACACAATCTTGACTTTCAAATGGAGCTTTGACTTTAGATTAACATTTTTGGCTTAAGTGGAAGCACGCAATCCGATTATGTGCCAAATGGCACAAAAATTGGGCTAATACTAGCCCTAGTAAGCCCATTTTTTGCATGGCCTTTTCAAAACATAATTAGCACACGAAAGAATGTTCAATTTAGCCTTCTAGCTATGTTTTTCTCCATTACCACTTAAGCCATTTTACATGCATATTTTGAACCTGATAAGCCTCAGTCAAACATACACATGATATTCTCCATTTTTATTTGAGTCCCTTATTGTTTTAATGCATTTTTCTTGCATTTTTGGCATGGGCCAGGCACTGAGGTAGGGTCCTGACAGTTCACCCCGAAAGAACTGTACAAGCCACGTCTTCTTCCTATCTACAAACGGCTTCAGTATATCTTGGTATGTGACATGTTGATAATAGCTCCAAGCTCCCAAAGAACCTCATTGGTCATAAAGCTCCATCTAATGGGAAAGGGGTAGAGAAAGTGCAAAGGTGCTTATGCATCCCAGTCTACGATAGCCCAAATACTGCTGCCAAACTCTTCAAACTGAGACTCCAGTTTAAGTGTTAATAGCTTCCTAGGATCCACTACATTGGTCGCTAGTGTACCCGAAGCCCACTGAGTTGGGAGGTCTTTCCACTTATCATCAATCTCCATGAAGAAGTACTTTTTATGCCACCCTTGCCAGCTATCTTTGGTGCCGAAAGTGAAAGTAAATTTTTTGTTCCCAGATCCTAGAGGGACCAGAAAGTAAAATCCTCCATTCAGGGTAGGATGAAGCTTATAGTATTGGAGAAAGAAGATAAAGTCGGGGATAATTTTGAAAACTCCACACATACATAGGAAGGCAATAAAGTATGCATAGGAGTTTGGGGGCATCTGATTGACGACAATGCCATGAAAATGGCAAAAGTCTGAAACCACCTTTGGTGGTGGATAGCGAAGACCCGCCTTCAATTGCACTCTGAAGACAGTAATCTCCTTCAAATGAGGAAGGTAGCTCGGTTCATTATGACCGGGGAGCCTAAATTTTGAGCGAGATGGAAGAAAAAATTTGAGCCCCCACTTCACCAACTTCTCTAAAGTCACACAGCTCAAATGAGAATCGAGAGGAAGCCAACTCTCGGGAAAAGCTTTAACTGTGGCTTGATCGGATGACATCTTCAGTGGCTAAGACACTAGCTTTTGATACAAGGAGGAAAGAAAAGAAAATTGGAAGAAGAAGAACAATTTTGAAAATAAACCCATCTATTCGTAAAATAGATGGAACTTCCGTAACCACTACAAATCTTGCCAAAAATTGCTCCGCCACAAACACCACCCCAAGGAAAGCACAAAGAGTGAAGAGAAGAGAGAGAGCAAGAGTGAGGGAAGTAGTGGAGTAAGCAAACTCTAAAGGAAAAAGGCTTTATATAGACCAAAGGAGGTAGGTGAAGCGTTGCCATAATGACCCTTCGCAAGTGATGGGACATATCCGATGTAACAAATGTGACTGATCACCAATGCTCTGATGGCATGTGTCACGCAAACCAAAAACCAAGGGCATGCCTTCTAACACTAGCAGGACTATGTTGCTTAAACCGAAGTGACGTGACTGCCCGGCCATAAGATGGGATGATTCGCTAAAACCAAGGGCACACCTTCTAACACTAGTAGGCCTATGTTGCCTAAACTGAAGTGACATGACTACTCGTTCTGAAGTGACATGACTACCCATCCATGAGATGGGACAATTCACTAGTAGGAGGCAGGGATAAAAAAATCGTAAAGGGAGAGATCCCCTCACCTCCAAGGGTATGACTTCGCTAGAACTAAGTGTTCGGCTAAAGGATATAAGCCTACTCCTTACGAATCCAAAGGTCTGACTTCACCGAAGAAGAGGAGTTAATCTAGAGCAATGTCCTAATCAAGCATCCTAAATCCAAAGAGTGGAACACAAATGAGGAACCCCAGGGAATGCTAAAAAAACAACTTCGGCAAAAGAAGGTGTCTCAGCCCAAGGAGCTCGCGGAAGCAAGATCTTTCACCAAGGATTACTGTAGCTACCCAAAAAAGCAAGATTTCCATAATGTGCTCCTAAGTGATTAGCACCGAAGATACAACTTCGGCTTCTCTAAGGGGGGCATGTGATAGCCGAAGGGTTATTGCCCATGAGACCCCATAAGTGGCTAACTTGATGCCACCCTCGGGGAGTCATAGCACCAACCTCAACTTATTCTCTACACCACCCTCAGAAAGTTATATGGCCAACTTTAGGTAAAAGGGTCTTCGCCAACCATGGATTTACGAAGCTACCAACCTAAAACTAATATATCCACCATCCTCAACAGAGGAAAAAGTTTCCCAAAGATGGTCCATCCTTCTGAAGAGCATTCCCCAGTAGCCCTTGGGGATAAATCTCTGCCCAAAGGGGTCTCACAACTCCGAAGGGGTCTCACATCTTCGAATGGGGTCTCACGAAGAAACAACAAATACGGGAAAGGAACATCTAACAAATAAGGCTGACACACACCTTTACCCTCTGGCTGGAATTACCTATGGTCAACTGGAGATACCTGCATTTGAAGGTACATACCAGATCTGGTTGAACATGTACCATGATCTGGGTAAGCTATGGAAAATGGGGTCCTCCTTCCATCCTCCTGTAAATACTTAGGAGGCTCATTGGTATGAACAACTAGACTCATTTTCTTTACACTCTCTACATTTAAACAACTTCTCTCCCATGCACTAACCTGGTCGTCGGAGGCTCCTCCCTCGGAAACACACTCCAAGGAGCTCCTAACCCACTTTCTTCAAGATCTTGTAGACTCCTTCTCACCGGAATTCTCTCTCAGGCCCAGCATGTCAAACAATGAAGATGCCACCGGGCATCACTATGGAAAGCTTCTTTCAACGGTGATTTCATGTTTTTTAAGCTTGGAACCAAGTTTTCCATAATCCCTTATTTTTTCTGTGAGGTAACACTTATGTTCTTGGTAGATTGTTGTTTATTAGATGTTTGGAAGTTTAGGTTTTAGTTAGAAGGTAGCAATTATGTGATTTGTGCCTTTGGTTGCTTGGAACTAGGTGCAGCTTTTTAGAATTTGCATTCTTGAGGAAGGGTTGCTTGTTTCTTGCTTGTGAGGTGAAGTCAAGGAAAGGTAGTTGTGTTCTCAAGCATAATTGATGCTTTTACAATGAGTTAGCTTGATGAATTCAAAGTAGTTATAGAATAGCATTACTTAGTAGGAAAGGTTGAATCATGGTGGACTATAAGGTTTGTGATGATCGGAATGATCTTATAATGCATCATAGGTTGGCTGGTGATTGTTCGTTATGATCTATGCAATATGTGTTACGTATATGTGAGGATTGGAGGCTATCCATGCATCTTTGATATGTTTGGAAAGTGTCCAAAATTCATAGCAACAAAATTCATTTCGGGACAAGTAGTTAATCCTTCAGTGGTACCCATTCAAGAAGAATTGACCTATGGAGAAAAACCCATTTAGACACTTGACAAGCAAGTTAAGAAACTCCAAACCAAGTGGATTCCAATGGTTATGATCCTTTGGTCGAACCATAGTGGAGAGGAAGCTACTTGGGAGACGGAGCAGGATATGATGAAAAAATATCCTAGTGTTTTTCTAGAGTTGCAGCAGAATTTTAAGGATGAAATTCCAAAGGAAGGGATAGTGTTATTGACACAACCCCTCATGGGCCTACCCAGTGATAGCCGAGGTGCCGATCACCCTCTGAAGGCATGGGTTCGGGCAAAGCACCAACCTCGGAAGAGAAATCACCTACCGTAGAAGGAAGGATGTTCGACCTCCCGAAATTCAGCCTTGGTGTTTCTCCATTCCAGGAAACGACAATGCCAACCTCGGGCGGACGAGTAAGCCATCCTCGGAAGTGGGGCTGTCTCCGAGAAAGGTCACCTTCAGGAAATATACTCCTGCGATATCAAAAGTGACCTTGGAAGACTAGTTCTCCGAAGAGGTCTCCTCTACCAAAAAGGGGCCTCGGGAGTACGACATAAGCATTTAAGGAGCCTCTGACATATCCCCGACAATCCACCCCCAGTCACGTCCTGACACGCCTGCAGGGATACTCTAGCATGCCACTCTCGGGTTACCCAGAGCCCTAGACTGGCAGCCCATGCCGACTAGGGGTCCTTTATTGCCCAAAAGACGTGGAACGCATCCCGCCGAACACGTGTCATGATCTGGGCCGGCCATCTGAGAAGGACTATTGCTATTCACCCCTCTACAAATACTTGGTAATTATTCCAGAAGAAGGAGGAGGACATTTATTTGAGATAAGATACTTCTTTACTCTTGATCATCTCATTACCTCCAAAATACTCACTTGGGCGTCGGAGGCTCCTCCCCGGAAAAACACTCCGGGGACCTCCTAACCCTTGCTTCCTGTGACTTTCAGGTGATCTTCTCAGAGTACGTTCATCCCGGATCTCTCTCCATTTCCATAAGCCCCTGCCGCCTTCACCATGACACACGAAGGAGATGCTGAAGGGCATCATCTGGCGCCATCTGTGGGAAACCACCCCCAGGTCGCCGTCGTTGAAACTCGGCATTCTAAGGACAAGGGACTCCCGAGGTCCCCGTCCGCGCCAGAAACTCAACCGGCAGCCGAACAAACTGCGGCAGGGACTTCCTCGCCTGAGGACGAACGTCCACTGACTATTACTATGGCCTTCCTGTGTGAATTTCAGCGCTCTATTGTGGCCGAAATGATGCAGCAGTTAGACCAAAGGTGGCCACAACCAACCCCAGGACGAAGGCCCTCTTCACCGGCACCTCGGCGTGAGAAGAGCCCCCGATCAACTCATCGGAGCTCGGGAAGTGGGGATCAACGCGATGAGTCCTCAACGGAAAACATACCCCTCAGGGCACGACTTGTGGGAGAAACGGGGACAAAGCAACCCAGGGCCCCCCGCCGAAGGAGTTCCACGCCTGAGGCAAAGTCACCATCTCCCCGGCGCCGAAGTCATTCCCCAAAGAGAAGACGTCAGTCTCCATTCCCAGAAGCCTACCGACAGCAGGAAGAAGAACCTAGCGCCACACTCCTCATGGAGAAAATTCTAAAGAGGATAGAAAGGGTGGAGAGACAAGTAGCTCGGAAGCCCGTCTGGGCTAGATTGTCAGAAACCTTCAATGGAGATGAGTCACCATTCACCCGAACAGTGGTCGAGGCACCTATGCCAAGCGATTTTCGGGTACCTCGGCTGGAAACCTACGATGGCCGAACCGACCCCCAGGCTCATCTGACCAAGTATAAGCGCAGTATGGTACTGCACGGAGCTGACGATGCTACCTTGTGCAAATGCTTTGAGGTCACCCTTGCTGGGCCGGCCACGGCGTGGTACAACTCGCTGGCTCCTGGAGGCATCATGGAGTTCCAAGAACTGTCTGCTGCCTTCATGCAGCAGTTCATCGGGAGTCGCCCAACGGCGAAAATGCCCGTCCAAATGTTCGATTTAGTGCAGAAAAATAGTGAAACCATACGCGACTATGTCGAAAGGTTCAACAGGGAAGCCTTGAGTGTCCCAGACTTCAGGCCGGAAATACGTATCTTGGCCATGACACGAGGGCTTCGGAGAGACTCCCAGCTGTTCTACGAGTTCTCCAAAGATCCCCCCGACACGCTCGGTGAATTCTACCGAAGAGCGGAGCAGCACATGACCGCCGAAGAACTGAGAATGGGAGGCCCGAGGTCCGATCATGTCCGCGCCGAGGGACCAAGTCAGCAAACCCGCTACCCAACTGAAACAAGTGGGCGTCCTCGGAAGTTTAAGGGAAGGAAGCCAATTGCCTTCACTCCCCTGAACACCACGAGGACGAACATCCTGATGGCGATGGAAAGGCAAGGGACTCAGATTCAACGTCCGAGGGCCATGACCTCGGACAACAAGAGGAATATGAAAAAATTCTGCCAATTCCATCGAGACCACGGGCATGATACCGAAGATTGCTTCCAACTGAGGAAGTACATAGAGATGCTGATAAAGCAAGGACAACTTCGGCGTTACCTGCGCATTCCCTCCCCGAAGGGAAGGAAGGAAGAAGAAGGAAAGGTAGAGGACGAAGAGTACGACTCCGACAGGCGTCGAAACCGAAGTCCAAAAAGGCGTCCCCCGCCCCCGGCAGGAGTAATACAAGTGATCACCACAGGGCTGCCATCGGCGGAAAGAAAAAGAAAAGCCAGAGAGATTTCGGTAATGGAGTACGGGAATCCATCGAAGAAGCTCACTCGAAAGGACGGATCCACCGTCATTTTTCCCCATGACGATCCTTTGCTGATTATGGCAAGGATAGGAAGCTGGGACGTCAAGAGAGTATTACTTGACGATGGCTCAAATGCAGACGTCCTATTCTCACACCTGCTACCAAGCTTGGGGATATCGAGAAGCGACCTCAAATCCGTCACTTCCCCTACTTTTGGAGTGGGGCCGTCCGAACTTCCCGTCCTTGGATGGGTAGATCTTCCTCTGATGCTGAAGGGAACTTCAGCAAACAACAGAAAGGAGCTGTTCGCCTCTGTAATGACAAGGTTCATCGTCATCGATGTCCCTTCGTCATATAACGCCATTCTTGGAAGGCAGATGCAAGGAAACCTCCACATTCGCCTGGATGTGAAGTACCTAACTGTCACCTTCGCCACCAAGGATGGAGATGCTGAGATCTTCATCGACCAGGGGGAGGTGCGAAAGGTGTTTGTAAAGGCGAGAAAAGCCCCGGTGACGAACTGTGCACAGACTACAGAAACGAAGGCTCTGCCCGCACAAAGGTCAGAAGAACGAGGAACAGAGGATCCCGAGAAAGTAGAAACGGAAGAGATAGAGCTTGTCCCAGGCCGAAACACCCGAGTAGGGAAAAAATTGGCCGAAGGAGACAAGGAAAAGCTTGTATCTTTCCTACTAATGAATAAAGATCTGTTCGCCTACTCGCCGAAAGACATGCCTGGGGTAGACCCTAGCATAATACAGCATAGCCTCAAAGTAAACCCAGAGGCAAAGCCGCTCCACCAAAAGAAGCGAAGCCTCTCCGCGCACAAGAACAACTTCGTCAAAACCGAAGTCCAACACCTGTTGGACGCAGGAGTAATCAGGGAAGTCAAGTACCCCGAATGGCTAAGCAATGTAGTCATCGCCACGAAAGAAGGGAGCAACAAGCTCCGAATGTGCATCGACTTCCGAAATGTAAATGATGCTTGTCCTAAAGATTCGTATCCTCTCCCGTCGATAGATCAACTGGTGGACTCGACCGCTGAATATGGACTCCTGAGCTTCCTAGATGCTTTCAGTGGATACCATCAAGTCAGGATGAACCCCGAGGACGAGGAAAAAACTGCCTTCATCACCGAAGTCGGTACGTATTGTTACGTAAGAATGCCCTTCGGGCTCAAAAATGCAGGAGCTACCTACCAGAGGCTGATGAACAAAGTCTTCAGTAGTCAAATAGGGAGAAACATGGAAGTCTACGTGGATGACATGATAGTCAAAAGCAGATTGCCTGGCAGCCACATTGCTGACTTGGAGGAAACTTTCCACCAACTTAGAGCATTCGGAATTCGTCTCAATCCCGAGAAATGCGTCTTCGGCGTAAGTTCGGGCAAGTTCCTCGGATTTATGGTATCAGAAAGGGGTATCGATGCCAACCCGGAAAAAGTCAAAGCTCTACTTGAATTCCGAACTCCTGTCACAACAAAAGATGTGCAAAGGCTTACGGGCAGAATAACCTCCCTTAGCAGGTTCATCTCCAGATATGGGGATCGCTGCCGAGCATTCTTTAAGGTACTCACTAAGGCAGCAAAAAATAGTGGCAACCTCGAAAACAACGATCACCCTTGGAACGAGGATTGCCAAAAGGCCTGGGAAGAACTCAAAGTTTATCTGACCCGACTACCCACTCTTCAGCAACCTCGAAAGGGAAAACCCATCATGCTATACCTTGCTGTTGCTGAAAAAGCACTGAGCTCGGTTCTCGTAAAGGAAGAAAGAGTGGCGTAGTGGCCAGTCTATTACGTGAGCAAATCTCTCCATGGCCCCGAAATCAGGTACCCCATACTACAAAAAGCTATCTATGCCTTAGTATTACCAAGTAGTGTTGGGTTTTGGGAGCCAAACAACGCAGCGGAATTTATCCGAAACCCTCCAGGATCCAAGTAAAACAGGGTAAACCGAGTGTTCAAAAATTTTCATACCTAATTTTCGGTTGAGATCTCTCACTCAACTGTAGAGTCGAATCACAAAAATTGAATAGTTGACGTGTTCAAGCTCTCTATGGTATACATATGAGCCTCTTGGGATCACCACGCTCCATCGCGTCCCGGCAGATGCATTTCTCTTGCGCTCACAGTGCTAGCTTGCGTCCTCCAAGGAATTGCAAGAGAAGAGTGTGGTGTCCTTTTTGGAGGCTAGGCCAAGGAGACCTGTGAATTTCTCACTTAAAAGTTGTATTTTTAGTGAGACTCAACTTCCAGGCCTATTGGGTTTCAAAGCCCTAATCCAATTAGGATTTAATTTCGGGCTTAATAATGGCTCAACTCTTTGGCCCATTATTAATATGAAATTAAAGTGAAACCATAACCCAAATAATTAGCCCATGCACTCTAATGATCCAAATAGCTTTATGTGTGCGACCCAATAGGCTCTTTCCACGTTGGCAATGATCATAAATCACATTTATGATCATAAGCAATGAGTGGTGTCTAGCAACACATCATTGCTACCCAAGTGACAAGATTGTCAGTGATTCGACTAAACCTTTATGATCATTACCGATATATGCCATTGTCCCTTTGTCCAAGATATCAAGACTAAGCATGAGACATGGAATGTGTCACTCTCGTATAGCCCAATCTTTGGTTTCTTGATTACCGAGTAGACCAACTTAAACTGATGACATTGATATCGTATATCAACTCATCCGAGCATGGCCATGCATTTTTCTAAGTCTTACTCTATCAAGGGGCCCGAAGATATCACTTCCGTTACATAGGAGGGACAGATCGCATCTTGATCATACAAATCCCTCCGAATGATATGTGACATACCCAATGACCTCCTTCAAGTTCACTCAGTTACGAGCAACAAAGGAAAGTATCAAAGTATGTGACTCACATGTAGGGAACCTTGATGATCTTAGGTCGAAGGACTACATATACCATGATCACTATGAGAATCACTTATGACACTCATATAACGATCCATGTAGTGTTCTCATGGTGGGTCGGTCCAGTACACAAGTTCTCTAACTTGTACCCATATGTAGACTACATATCTCATATTAGTCTCCACATATGCTAGTCGTTATGTATTATTGCAACCCGCTCCACAATAATACTAGACCAGGGACGTTTGAGAATATCATTATTCTAGGGTTACAATTATGTTTATTACGTTACGCAGAAACAAAACAACAAACATAATTGCTGGATTAATGCCTTAATAAAATATTATGACTCAATGTGCAAAAATACAATCGTCTCATGATTGGCTTTTTGGGCACAACACTAACAATCTCCCACTTGCACTAAAAGCCAATCATCCATGTATCTAATACCGATGGACCTAGAATGGCTATCATGCTTCTGCTGCGTAAGGGGCTTTGTCAGTGGATCAGCAATGTTGCTGTCTATTGAAGTCCTGCATATCCTTACATCACCCCTCTCGATGATCTCCCTGATAAGATGATAGCGTCGGAGTATGTGTTTGGATCGCTGGTGAGATTGAGGTTCCTTAGCTTGTGCGATTGCTCCATTGTTGTCACAATAGAGCTCTATCGGGTCGGCAATGCTTGGAACCACTCAAAGTTCAGTGATGAACTTCTTGATCCAAATTGCCTTCTTCGCAGCATCAGAGGTGGCAATGTACTCAGATTCTGTTGTAGAGTCAACTACTGTTCTTGCTTTGAACTCTTCCAGCTCACAGCACCACCACCAATACAAAACACATAACCAGATTGCGATCTAAAATCATCCTTATCAGATTGGAAGCTTACATCAGTGTAACCCCTTACAACGAGCTCATCTTCACCTCCAAAGACCAAGAATGCATCCTTAGTCCTTCGTAAGTACTTAAGGATGTTCTTAACAGCTGTCTAGTGACTATCACCAGGGTTCGATTGGTACCTACTCATCATGGTCAAAGCATACGAGACATCGGGACAAGTACATATCATGGCATACATGATTGATCCAATTGCTGAGGCATATGGAATCTTACTCATGTGCTCTTTCTCCTCGGGTGTACTTGGACACTAAGATCTAGAAAGAGTTATACCATGTGACATGGGCAAGAATCCTTTCCTGGAATCTTGCATGCTAAACCTCTTTAGCACTATGTCAACATATGTACTTTGACTTAGGCCTAGAAGCTTTTTAGATCTATCTCTATAAATCCTGATGCCTAACACATAGGCTGCTTCACCCAAGTCCTTCATAGAGAAACACTTCCCTAGCCAAGTCTTCACAAACTGTAGCTCAGGAATGTCATTCCCGATGAGTAGTATGTCATCTACATACAACACCAAGAAGACAATAGCGCTCCCACTAACCTTCTTGTAGACACAAGGTTCATCTTCATTTTTGATAAAACCAAACTCTTTGATTGCATCATCAAAATGAAGATTCCAACTTCGAGAAGCTTGCTTCAGTCCATAAATGGACCTTTGCAACTTGCACACTTTATTGGCATTCTCAGGAGTGACAAAACCCTCAGGTTGTGTCATGTACACATCCTCAAGTAGCTTTCCATTTAGGAATGCAGTTTTGACATCCATTTGCCATATCTCATAATCATAGTGTGCAGCAATAGCGAACAAAATTTGGATGGATTTAAGCATAGCAACTGGTGAAAAAGTTTCATCATAGTCAATACCATGAATTTGCTTGAAACCTTTTGCAACCAATCGTCCCTTAAAGGTAATCACATTACCATCCATGTCAGTTTTCTTCTTGAAAACCCATTTGCACCCTATGGGTTTTACCCCTTCAGGTGGGTCAACCAAAGTCCATACTTGGTTTTCATATATGGATTCCATCTCGGATTTCATGGCCACTAGCCACATCTCAGAGTCAGGCCCCGACATAGCTTGTTGGTAGGTTGTGGGCTCATCCTGATCCATGAGCGTCACATCACCAGTGTGAGTCATGAGAAATCCATATCTCTCAGGCTCACGCCGAATCCTACCAGACCTACGTGGGCTCTGTGCTACAGGAACAGACTCTTGAACCACAACATCTTGTGGTGTTTGTTTAGGTTCCATTTCAGGTTCGATGTCTCCTTGTTGTTCTTGAATTTCTTCAAGTTCTACTTTCCTCCCACTAGTTCCTTAAAGATAAACTCTTTCTCTAAAAAGACACCAGTTCGAGCAACAAACACTTTTTGCTCAGAAGGATTGTAGAAATAGTAACCCTTTGTTTCTTTGGGATACCCAACAAAAAGGCATTTTTGAGATTTGGGCCCTAGTTTGTCAGAGGATTGACGTTCACATAAGCGTCACAGCCCTAAATGTTCATAAAGACAAATTGGGATGCCTCCCACTCCATATCTCATATGGTGTCTTTTGAACCGATTTAGATGGAACTCGGTTTAGTGTAAAAGCAGTTGTCTCTAGAGCATGTCCCCAAAAGGAGTTTGGAAGGTCAGCTTGACTCATCATGGAGCGAACCATGTCTAACAGAGTTCGATTTCTCCTTTCAGATACACCATTCCATTGAGGTGTACCTGGTGGAGTGAGTTGTGATACTATACCACACTCCTTCAGATAGTCAAGGAATTCTCGATCCAAGTACTCTCCACCTCGATCTGATCGAAGCACGTTGATACTCTTCCCGAGTTGATTCTCTACTTCATTCTTGAATTCTTTGAACTTTTCAAAGGATTCTGACTTGTGTCTCATGAGATACACATAGCCATATCTGCTGAAGTCATCAGTGAAGGTAATGAAGTATTGGAAACCTCCTCTAGCATGTGTAGACATAGGGCCACATAAATCACTATGTATGAGTCCTAGTAAGTCATTAGCCCTTTCACTTTGCCCTATGAATGGGGCTTTGGTCATCTTGCCCAACAAACATGACTCACATGTCTCATATGATTCAAAATCAAATGAGTCCAAGAGTCCATCCTTATGGAGCTTGGATATGCGGGTCTCATTTATATGGCCCAAGCGACAGTGCTAGAGATAGGTCAGGTTTGAATCATTTAATCTGACCTTCTTGGTATTCACATTATAGATTGGATCTTCGAGGTCTAGAACATACAACCAATTGCTAATTTGAGCACTACCATAAAATATTTCATTCAAATAAATGGAACAACATTTGTCCTTTATTATAAATGAAAAACATTTCTTGTCCAAACAAGAAACAGAAATCAAATTTCTACTAATAGTAGGCACAAAGTAGCAGTTGTCTAATTTTAAAACTAATCCACTAGGTAAAGTGAGAACATAAGTCCCTACGGCTAAGGCAGCAACCCTTGCTCCATTTCCAACACGTAGGTCCACTTCACCTCGGGCCAATCTTCTACTTCTACTTAGATCCTGCACATTTGCACAAATGTGAGATCCACATCCAGTATCCAATACCCAAGATGAGGAAGTAGAAAAGTTAGCCTCTATAACAAAAATACCTGAAGTGGAAGTCTTACTTCTCTTTTCCTTAGCAAGTTCTTCAAGATAGAGCTTGCAGTTGCGCTTCCAGTGTCCAGGTTGCTTACAATGGAAGCACTCCCCTTCCTTTGCCACACCACCCTTTGGTTTCAATGCAGCTAAAGAAGAATTAGCATTGGACTTTCTATTAGCTTTATCCTTCTTCTTGTTGGCTTTTCTCTTTCCCTTGCCCTTTTGAACCATCAAAATGGGCTTAGCCTTCTCAAGGTTTTGCTCAACAGTTCTCAACATGTTGAGCAATTCAGGGAGGGACTTGTCAAGGTCGTTCATGTTATAGTTCATGACGAACTGACTGTAGCTTTCAGGCAATGATTGCAAGACTACATAAACAGCCAACTCTTTCTGAAGAGCAAATCCCAAACTCTTAAGATTCTCAATGTACCCAATCATCTTGAGCACATGAGGACCCACGGGACTTCCCTCAGACATTTTGCACTGAAACAATGCCTTAGAAGTCTCAAACCTCTCATGCCTAGCTTGCTCTTGGAAAAGCATTTTGAGATGTTTGATCATATCGAACGCCCCCATGTTCTCATGTTGCTTCTGAAGCTCAGATTCCATGGTAATAAGCATGAGGCATGCAACATCCAAAGCATCATCAGAATGCCTCTTGTGAGCATCCCTTTCAGCTCTTGGAGCAGTGGCAGCAGGCTCATTTGGAATGGGCTGCTCTAGGACATAAGCCTTTCTCTCTTGCTTGAGGACTATCCTCAAGTTTTGGTACCATTTGAGAAAGTTGGTCCCATTCAGTTTTTCCTTCTCAAGGATCGATCGCAACAAAAGTGTCGATGTGTTTTGTGCCATGGTTATCTACAACAGTAAATATGCAGTGGTAAGATCCATGTATTTTAATTCATTTAATAAGGAATTTTATTAAATGATACTCCCACTATTTTCCTCAAAATAATCACCCTTGATATTATTTCGGAACACCTTTGCGCTAAGGTATTCTAGTGGGCCAAGATCCATATTTGACCACAACCTGAGTCAGCTTTGGCTTTTCTCTCAAGTTACAGCTATTTAGGTAGGCAACTCCTTGCCAATTGCATCTTATGCAACTCTTGGATAGTTGGGTGAACAACACTTGTCCAAGCTCATCTCATGAACTTAAGCCCAACTCTATGCCTCTAAGTCCCTAATCCTATTAGGATGACTTAGTTAAGTCGAACCCAAAGTTAGCAGTTTGGATATCACTATTATCCCATCGCGCCTTACCAAGATGAACATAGGTGCTTTGCTTTGGCAAACCCACCTAATGTTGATCAAAGTCTTGACGAGTGCCAACATTTGGAAGGCATCACATTTAATGACTTAATATTTGTTTGAGGGATTTTTCTTTTGATCTCACCAATTTGTTATCTCCGGTTGTCTTATACATGCATCACATACAAATATAAAACATGCATCTCATGCTTACAAGAAAGTAAACGTGACATGGTTATAGCCCAAACTATGCGATATTCTCAAGCCAATGAGAATATCATAAAAGCCTAAGAAAAGAAAAGAGTCTTCACAAGCTCCTTCTCTTCCTTTCTTGGTTGCCCTTTTGTTGTCACCTCCTTGGACATACACCTTGGATGATCCTTGGACATACCACCTTGGATGATCCCATAATGTACCATTACATCAATAATAGAAACCTCGAGTTACATTCGAGGGGAGTAAGGTGAGAAGAGAATGTACAATGAGAGTAACAAGAGAAGGCACGACTCGCAGGCCGTATTTACAAGTACAACCAATCAAGGGCTATAACCATGCACCATGCTTCAAACACCAATCAGCATATCATGTCAAATCTCATTCAACAAAAATGCATGCCAATTGACGCACGTTGATTAACCAGTTTTTATTTATTTGGCACTTCACATGCGGCGGTCCCGCTGGCCGGTCAGCGGGATCGGTGGTTCCGCTGATCGGTCAGTGGACAGGGTCAAGGGGGGCTGCCCTTGGGGGGGTTACGAGGGGGGCAGCGCGCCCCTGCGCAAAAAATTGTCTTACAATTGCTTAGCCCGAGATCTTCTATTTCGAGCAAGTAGGCACCCGAGACTCCTCCATTCGAGCCACCAAAAATACCTTACTTTCGGTGCCCAAACAGGCCGAATCCGAACCAAGCTAGGGTTTTTGCAACTATTGCAAGAATCCTAATCCATATAGGTATCTCATACCATTCAATTTCGGGTTAATCTCATTAACCAATTAGTGTCGTTTCTTCATATATGTCATATGTTCATTACGAATTCCGGTTTCATGCATCATGAATCAATCTAATTAATCATGGCCGAAAAGCAACCGAACACATAGCATCATGCGATTCAACACTCAATCCCGATTTAGGGTTTCACCAGTAGCTCTGATACCACTGTTGGGTTTCGGGAGCCAAACAGCGCAGCAGAATTTAACCGAAACCCTCCAGGATCCAAGTGAAATGTGGTAAACCGGGTGTTCAAAAATTTTCATACCTAATTTTCGGTTGAGATCTCTCACTCAACTGTAGAGTTGAATCACAAAACTTCAACAGTTGACGTGTTCAAGCTCTCTATGGTATCCACACGAGCCTCTCGGGATCACCACGCTTCCACCACGCCCCGGCAGATGCGTTTCCCTTGCGCTCGCAGTGCTAGCTTGCGTCCTCCAAAAAATTGCAAGAGAAGAGTGTGGCTGTCCTTTTTTGAAGGCTAGGGCAAGGAGACCTGCGAATTTCTCACTTAAAAGTTGTATTTATAGTGAGACTCAACTTCCAGGCCTATTGGGTTTCAAATCCCTAATCCAATTAGGATTTAATTTCGGGCCTAATAATGGTTCAACTCTTTGGCCCATTATTAATATGAAATTATTGTGAAACCATAACCCAAATAATTAGCCCATGCACTCTAATGATCCAAATAGCTCTATGTGTGCGACCCAATAGGCTCTTGCCATGTTGGCAATGATCATAAATCACTTTTATGATCATAAGCAATGAGCGGTGTCTAGCAACACATCATTGCTACCCAAGTGACAAGATTGTCGATGATTCGACTCAACCTTTACGATCATTATTGATATATGCCATTGTCCCTTTGTCCAAGATATCAAGACTAAGCACGAGACATGGAATGTGTCACTCTCGTATAGCCCAATCTTTGGTTTCTTGATTACCGAGTAGACCAACTTAAACTGATGACATTGATATCATATATCAACTCATCCAAGCATGGCCATGCATTTTCTAAGTCTCACTCTATCAAGGGGCCCGAAGATATCACTCCTGTTACATAGGAGGGACAAATTCCATCTTGACCATACAAATAGCTCCGTATGATATGTGACATACCCAATGACCTCCTTCAAGTTCACTCAGTTACGAGCAACAAAGGAAAGTATCAAAGTATGTGACTCACATGTAGTGAACCTTGATCATCTTAGGTTGAAGGACTACATATACCATGATCACTATAAGAATCACTTATGACACTCATATAACGATCCATGTAGTGTTCTCATGGTGGGTCGGTCCAGTACACAAGTTCTCCAACTTGTACCCATATGTAGACTACATATTTCATATTAGTCTCCACATATGCTAGTCGTTACGTATTTTTGCAACCCGCTCCACAATAATACTAGACTAGGGACGTTTAAGAATATCATTATTTTAGGGTTACGATTATGTTTGTTAATTTACGCAGAAAGAAAATAACAAACATAATTGTTGGATTAATGCCTCAATAAAATATCATGACTCAATGTGCAAAAATACAATCATCTCATGATTGGCTTTTTGGGCACAACACTAACAAGTAGGAGACTGCGTCCACATTTTTAGGCTTATCCCATCATCGTCCTAAGTAATCTACCCCTTCAAGATGTCATGAAGAGGGTAGACCATTCGGGAAGGCTTTCCAAATGGTGCATAGAGCTCGGTGAGTATGATATCACTTACGAACCAAGGAAAGCAATAAAAGCCCAAGCCTTGGCAGTCTTCATTGCCGAAGTACCTTTCACCGAGAATGATCAGTTTGACCTTGGCAAAGGTGAGCCAGAATGGACCCTGTTCGTAGATGGGGCCTCCGGCTCTGAACAACAGGGAGCTGGGGCAGTCATTCGCGGTCTTGAAGGCATGGAAGTAATGAAAGCCATCAAATTCGGGTTTAGTGTCACCAACAACGTGGCAGGGTTGCGCCTAGCTAGAAAGATTGGTGTGAGAAACCTGAAAGCCCACAGTGATTCTCGGCTGGTGGTTTGAAAGATGGCAGGGGACTAGAGTGCAAAAGATCCAACTTTGGCAAAATACCATGAGCTTGCGTCAAAACTCATCCGGGAATTTGACGTGGTGCATATTGAAAATGTGCCTCGACGAAGAAACACCGAGGCAGATAGTCTGGCGAAATAAAAAAACTTCACCGAAATATTGAGCCACCCTAGCATTGCGGTAATGAGCACAACAACCTTGGAGGAAGGATGGGAAAATCCTATAAATAGGTATCTTACAACCTCGGAGCTTCCCAAAGACCTTTCGCGAAGCGGCAAAAGTGTGAAGACATTCCGGACGATACTTCTTAATAGGCGAAGAACTATACCGACAGGGATTTGCAAGTCCATTGCAAAGATGTATTGGCGAAAATGACACTCGGGCAATTCTCGAGGAAGTGCACGAGGGAATCTATGGTGCCCACATCGGGACTGACGCTTTGGCAGGAGTGATACTTCGCCAAGGGTATTTTTGGCCCACATTAAGAAAGGACACAAGACAGTTCGTCCAAAAATGTAACAGTTGCCAAAGACATGCAAAAGTCCAAAAATGTATGGGGCATTGACCTCATCGGCCCACTCCCGACAGCACCTGGAGGAGTGAAATTCTGCGTGGTCGCAGTAGACTACTTAACAAAGTGGATAGAGGCAGAGCCCCTAGCAACTATCATAGCAAAGGATATACAAAAATTTGTCTGGAAAGGAATTATATGCAGGTTTGGCATACCGAGGGTGGTAGTCGCCGATAATGGTTCCCAGTTTATTGACAAAGGGTTCTAGGAATTCATCACCAACCTCGGAATAAAGATGCACTTCGCCCCAGTAGCTCATCCCCAGAGCAACAGACAAGTAGAGGTGTATAACAGGACCATAAAAGATGGTCTGAAAAATAGATTAGGGGAAGCAAAGGGAAAATGGCCAAGAGAACTTCCTAGTGTGCTGTAGAGCTATCGGACAATGCCCCGAAGGGCTACGGGTGAGATACCTCTTTCCCTCATCTTCGGCACAGAGGCTATTATCCCTGTTGAGGTAGTACGGCCATCAACTAGAATACAGGTGTTCGACGAAGGAGGAAACGACCTCGGGTTGAGAACCAAGCTCGACCTAGTGGATGAGCATAGAGAGATGACCGAGCTCAGAAGAAAGGCCTTTCAACAAAGAGTGGCCATAGCCATAAATGTGCATGCCAGGCCTAAAAGAATAAGGAAAGGAGACCTCATCCTCTAGAAGGCCGAGTTTGAACCCTGAAAACTGTCCCACGGGGTACTTCGGCCAAATTGGAAAGGACCTTACTTGGTCCTGGATGAGGTCCGAAAAGGAGTATACAAGCTCGGTGACAACAAAGGGGGAGAACTGAAAAATACCTGGCATTCGGATGCCCTAAAGAAATACTACTCTTAGAACTCTTTTTAGAAAGATCTTAGTTACTCTTCCCCGCAGTCGTCAACAACGACACAAGACGAATGTTGTCGCAAGACTAAAAAATTAGTTCCTTAATGGTTTTCCTTTCGGAACTAACTCCTGGATGGAGTATAAATTTGGCGGAGTTCAGAAAAAGTCTAAAACTACTCTTCCCAAAGAAGTAAGTACGGACAAATTCACCAAAAATGCGTGCTTAGAAATACTTCTGAAGAATCCTATTCGGAAGAATGAATGAACATTGGAGAAAGAATCTTCATTAAAAAATTCTAAGTCAAAGATGTACAAGCAAGCAGGAGAACAAGAAAGTAAGAAGAAGCCTATGGCTGAGCAGGGACATCTGATGTCTCATCACCATCATCGTCATTAGGCTCAGTCGAAGGCACCGGCTTAGCTGGAGGAAGATTGAGAAAATCTAGCTTTGACCAAACCTCCTAGGGCCCCTCAGGAAAATCCAGAGCGGAAAGGTAGGGAAGGTCGAGCTCAGAGTGCCGAGCAAGGACTTGGTGGCGCGCCAAGCAGAAGCCATCTTGGAAAGCCACCTTCGCCATTCACTCAGACTTGTCCTTTTCGGCGTTAAGAGAATCCAGTTTGGTCGTAAGCTTGGCAATCTTCTCCTCCAGCTTCTTCTTCTTCTTGCTCTTAGCCTCCTTCTTCAGAGATTTAACCTGGGCATTGTGATTTAACCTCCACTAGGCTCTTATCATCTTCAGCGTTCGCCTTCCAAAGAGCCTCATTCTCTGAAGAGAGAAGGGCACATTTTGAGCCGAGGACTTCAACCTTGGCAGTGAAATCTAGGAGAAGTTCCTGCTTGCTCATCGCAAGGTCGGCCCGAAGATTCACAACATCCTCCTTCACAATCTTGAGCTCGTCATATTTGAGGACGTGCCTGGCGCAAAACTTCTTCATTTTGCTCAGATAATCTTCGGACCGAGAGCGGGCCTCTGTTTGCTTCGACGCCCAAGTGCGGAAATACCTGCTGTATGCCAAAAGCTACAAAAAAGGAGGCCCCGAATGAGTGCCAAAAGAATGATGAAAGCTTAGAAGAAAAATCCCTAAGTAAACAAAGAGGAGAAAACTACCTGGGCGTGTGCTCAGTCATCCTTGCCGCGAGGATCTCCTCGATGGGACATTCACTAATGAGCGACTGAAAGGTCTTGCCTGTCATCACCCCCATCGCCATTTGAGGAGCCATCAATTGGCTGTCCTCAGAGAACAAATTCATGTCCTCTGTGAATGTCCAGAAGGGCTCCCTCGGTACCTTGCCATGAGGGATCCACTTGTCCCGAACAGCCCTTCGCCGGGCCTGAGCCTCCATCCAGGGTGGCGCAGGCATATCCTCTGCAAGTTTACGCCGAAGTTTCGTCAGTACATCATCCCTTAGCCATTCATCCAAAAAATCGTAGATACGAAAAATATTAAGGTTCGCAGGAGAATGGCTAAGGAACCAACCTGGTAGAACTTCGGTGACGTCGTCTCCAGACTCGCCCTCCCAGAATTCACCAGGAATGTTCTTCCCCTTCCTTCTTCTGCTCTCTTCAAGTTCCTGAGCGGATATTTTCTCAGAAGAAGGCTCGACGGGTAGAATGGGGCTCGGTATTGCCCCAAGAAGGGCAGAGTCCGAAGGAAGGTCCACCGGCGTTGAAGGAAGAGCAGGAGTTTGATCTTGCACCTCCACAATGACTTTGGGAGAGGGAGGAGTAACAGCCCTAGTCTTCTTGGCCCTAGAAGACCCACTGCCGCTCGTATTCTTCCTCATAGCAGGCGCCTTCTTGCGCGTCTGCTCCCCCCTTTCAGCCTGCCCGAGGAAGAGAGACTTGTAAAAATCAGCAGATTGATCGCCCATCTCTGCAAAAGGAAAAGTATCAGCGTAAGTCCAAAAGGAAAAAAGGTATCAAAGCCAGAAAAGAGACTTACTCTCGGAAAAATACTCATAAGTGATCTCCCCCCGAAGGAGCATGACTATCCAAGCCTTCTTCCCCGGAAGAACGGACACGAGCAGACTGAAGTCACTCTTCTGTGCGTCCACCACCCCCATTTCCCGAAGAACCTCCTCGGTCATAAGGTCCCACTTGATTGGAAAAGGGTAAAGTGAATCCGGAGGGACCTCGGGGTCCTAGTCTGCCACGGCCCGAATGAGCCTATCAAATTGATCGAACTCGCCAACCAGGTCCCGAGTCAGGAATCTCCGAGGGTCAAGGACATCCATCTTAAGGGTCGCCGAAGCCCATCTGGTGGGCACATGGTGCCATAGCTCGGGGACCGGTAGGAAGAAAAACTTCTTCTGCCACCCCCGCCAGCTGTCCTTGTTGTCGAAGGTGAAGGTAAACTTTTTGCTACCGGACCATCGGGGAAGTAGGAAATAAAAGCCGCCCTTCGAAACCGGGTGGAATTTGTAGTACTGCATGAAGAAAAGAAAGTGGGGCTTTATCTTAAACACCCCACACATGCAGAGAAAAAAGTTGAAGTAGGAGTAAGAATTTGGGGGAAGTTAGTTCACGGCAATCCCGTGGAAATTGCAAAATTCACAAATCACTTGGTGAGGAGGGTACCGAAGACCGGCTTTCAACTGAGCTCGGTAAATGGTAACCTCATGCGAATCTGACATAAAGCCATAGGTGCCCGGGATGGGCAACCTCGGGATGAGATAAAAAGGAAGGTAATACTTGGCCATCCACTTCCTCACCTTCTCCGGGGTGGTAGTACAAGGATGAGATTCGACAGGAAGAAAGCTCTTAGGGAGAGGTCGGACAGTTACCAATGACGTCGGATTCAACGGGGTCAGATCTAACATTTTTTACAGAAGGAAAAGGACGACTCCGGAAAGGGTAAGGAAACAAAGGGACCTCGGAAAAATGACCTCAAAAGAGAGAAGAGAAAAGAATTACAAAAGGGAGCACCCACCAAAGATTTTGCCGAAAAATTGAAACACCGTCATGAAAATTGCCGAGAATCGCTCCACCGCAGAAATCGCTGCTGGAAAGAAGGAGAAAGGCAAGAAAAGGCTCTAGAGCAGAGGAGAGCAAAAGCAAAGAATAAGGCAAAAAATGAGGTGAAAAGAGCTTATATAGACCGAAGAGGGTAAGCGACACATCGTCATTATTATCCCTCGGAAGCGCAATAGACTCATTATTACTCCTCAAAGGTGAAGAGACGCAATTAGCGTCACCGGCGTAACTATCCCGCCATCCACTAGCGGCCATGTGTCATCCAATGCGAAGAACGAGGGCACGCCCCTCTGACATCGTGAAAACCCAGGCACGCTTATCCATAACTGACATATTTGACTAAAGGATACGACGATTCACGAACCTGCAGTAGAAGAATGCAAAAGCAAAAGTTGCACGCGCCTTGAGGTCGTAGGAAGAACTAGGGAAGGGTACCTCGGCTATGAAGGAGCGGCTTCTGAAAAAGAGCAACTTCTTGAGAAGAGCTCCAACCACGTGTTCGACAAAGAAACCTTCCCAAAAGCATAAAGCCGAGGTGCCGATCACCCTCCGAAGGCATGGGTTCGGGCAAAGCACCAACCTCGGAAGAGAAATCACCTATCGCAGAAGGAAGGATGTTCGACCTCCCGAAATCCAGCCTCGGCGTTTCTCCATTCCAGGAAACGACAATGCCAACTTCGGGGGGATGAGTAAGCCATCCTCGAAAGTGGGGCTGTCTTCGAGAAAGGTCACCTTCAAGAAATATACTCCTGCGATACCAAAAGTGACCTCAGAAGACAAGTTCTCCAAAGAGGTCTCCTCTACCAAAAAAGGGCCTCGGGAGTACGACATAAGTATTTAAGGAGCCTCTGACATATCCCCGATAATCCGCCCCCAGTCACGTCCTGACACGCCTGCAGGGATACTGTAGCACGCCACTCTCGGGTTACCCAGAGCCCTAAACTGGCAGCCCATGCTGACTAGGGGTCCTCTATTGCCCAAAAGACATGGAACGCATCCCGCCGAATGCATGTCATGATCTAGGCCGGCCAACTAAGAAGGACTATTGCTATTCACCCCTCTACAAGTACTTGGTAATTATTCTAGAAGAGGAAGGAGGACATTTATTTGAGATAAGATACTTCTCTACTCTTGATCATCTCATTACTTCCAAAATACTCACTTGGGCGTCGAAGGCTCCTCCCCGGAAAAATACTCCGGGGACCTCCTAACCCTTGCTTCCTATGGCTTTCAGGTGATCTTCTCAGAGCACGTTCATTCTGGACCTTTCTCCATTTCCATAAGCCCCTGCCGCCTCCACCATAACAACGGAGGAGATGCCGAAAGGCATCACCCAGGAAGCTTGTGGGAACTTGTCCCACATTAGTCCCAATTGGCTAATTGATTACATACGCACTAGTTAAAACCTTTATGCTTCTAGTTATTTAATCCTACTATGCAGTCATGCATGAGTTTATGCTTTGACTTAATCAATAAAATAAAGAAATGGCACTTGAAACATTGCCATGGCATAATTTAATAAAAACAACCAAAAGTTCAAAGCATTCAAAGCATTTAAGTGGAATAAACTACACATAATCAATTGTGTGCAAGCATCCAAACAAGAGTAGACTATGCTCACACCCAAGAGCGACTTTAGAGTAAAATACTCAACATGACCATTGGAGGCAAACTAGTGTATCAAAACTATACATTGAATGACTGTACTAAGATCCAGAACCAAGCTTCCACTTTGGAGCAAACTCCCAGTGGCAAGCTTCGTAAGTTCTCCATTGTGCTTCACTAGCCTCTATAGGCCAAAAAGACAACTGTTGTTAGTACCATAACATAACCAACAAGCAACCCATAAACTAGAATCATAAAGATTCAAATAAACAAAATACTTGCTCACAAGCCTAGCTCAACAACCCTTAACGGTTGTTGGCTTAACGACGCCCAAAACCGCACAACAAAAAGTAAGGGTGTGAGAATCAAAGATTTTTAGCAAGGGCTCTTCAACCTGTAAGAAAAATCCTGAGGACTCAACATATTAGAACATATGTATCCTGTGTTGTGAGCTCATACAGCTTGAGGGTCTGATATATGTACATATAACTAGGTCCCTTGAGACCTCTCCTCATCCTAGTCCTCCTCATGGGGCGTCACTCCGTGCCTAGCGAGTACTGGCCTCTAACTTGCTCCTAGTAAGCCTTAGCTTACTGCCTGACATAATAATGGAACTGTCCCCTTAGTTGTTGTGTAAGTGAACATGGTGAATGCTCCCTGCTTGCGCTGTAAGAAAGCCATTACGTGTACTAGGATTCCACATGGTGCCTCAAGTCCTTAGACTTGACTAGGTCACTTATGCACTCTGCCTTCACCCAGTTAACCTACCAAGGATGTCCTAGGCTTCCACTTGTACCTCAAGGCACGGCTTGGCTAGGCAACAAGTGCACTAAGCCTTCATCCATGGTGCTCGCCTATCCACCATTACTTGGTTCACATTAGTGGAGTGGCAATGATCATGGTTGGACTTATTTACTAGGTTCTTTGGAACCCCAACTAGGTGCACTAATGTTTCCACATCAAAGCCTCAAATACAAAGTCTCAATTAGGCTTTTGATGGTACTAAACCTCACGCCTAACTAATGGTGCTCATTGTGACCTTATTTTCCTTTAAAACTTGCCTTCAATTTGAGTTAAAATAACTTTAAAACTGGGACATTTTAAGTGTTTTGAAAGCATGGAGTTGATAGTACTCCTTTTTAGCTTCGCATGGAATCTAGGATCACTTCAATCGGACACCCGACCAAGAAGTTATGAAGAAAACAAAACAGAGTGTCAATGTTGTGGCGGCGACACATCACCAACCGTTGTTGACATTCTATCAATTTCCAAGGTATTGGCAACGCGTTGTGGGAACTCAAATTGATTGGCGACTCATCGCCAAACCTACAAAATGCCCAGAAAACTTTCCATTTTGCTGTATGAACTTTGAACACTTTCCAAACATATCAAACATGCATGGATAGCCTTCAAACTTCACATACGTGTAATACATGTGGCAAAGATGACAATTCACCATTCAAACCAATCCTATCATGTCCATAAACACCACACAAATCTTCAAAAACTCCCTAGTCCAACATGTTCATCACCATCCACCAACTAATGCCATCCATCAAAGTACTTGAATTTAATAAGCAACCAAGCTAGGAATGGCATCAATTATACTTGAATCATAAATACTTTACCTCAATTACATAAGAACTGGAAAGAATCAAGCACCAAAAGCTTCAAGCTTGGACTGCCAAGCTCCACTAACATTTCCTATGGTTCCAAGCAAATTCAACTTATAAGGCACGAATTCAAGCTCATTCTAACTAGAACCAAGCTCATGGAAGCCTAAGAAACCAAGAACAACTCAAGTAAACCATTTGGGTAAAATGTACCTAAGCTCCATAAGCCTAAAAAATGTCATCCCAAGCTCACCACACATAATCCATGTAAAAGGAAGTCCTTTCATGCATATAAACCTCATGGGGCACCAAAAACCACCAAGAATTGATGAAGAAATTGAAGTTTTTCCATGGAATTGAAGAGGAGAAGGAGAGCTACGAATTTCAGAGGTTGGGGATGATGAATAGTGACTGCCAAAACCTTCAAAATGATTTAAATAGCCAACTTTCCACTTAAGCCCTTCAGCTTCTTTAGTTTTGCCAAAAAGACACCATGCTCAAATAGTGCCTTAAGGCTTGGTAATTTCATCCAACTCATTGGTTTCATGTGTCTTAGGTCCAAAAAATCAACTTATGAGACAAAATCCCAAACTTACCACCTCGAGGTACAAAATGACCATTTTTCACCTAGTTACACTCAGGTGCCAAATTGAACTAGGAACCATCTATCCTTTAGATAAAATACTTGATCTTTCTAATTCACCTTTAATCAAGGCATTGAAACTAAGGATTTATGAACTTACCTTACCCACCGTGCGTTCCGCTAGGAGGGCTATAATAGTTATGGCTCTCCTACTGAAGGCTTGCTTGAGGAAGGTAAGGTGTTTGAAATTAAATTTTTAACCTTAATTCAAATTCACCTAGCAAATATAGGTAAGTTTAGCAAAGGTCACTAAGTTCCAAAGAGATTAAGGCACTAAATAAGGCTCAAGGGTAAAATGGTAATTTTACATCCCAAATAGTTAGGCTATGTCTTGAGTGTTGAAAATGAGTTTTTGATAACCTAACTTTTAACTTTAACCCAAACTTAGTTAAAATAAACAAGATTTAACCAAGTTTGACTAAGGTTACCTAAAGGACGGGACTTATTTGTAACTTTTCAAATTCTTGGATCGCTTATTGGTTAAGAGGTTATAAAACTTGGTGAAGTGATGGGGGAGGCCATATTTGCAGCTTAAACCCGAGTTCCTCCTTAACCCTACTAATTATTTACCAATTTTAGCCCAAAACCATGAGATTTTGATGAAAATGGGACCACCAAGGATGCACATGCTATGAACAGCTTATTTCAAGGGTGATTTCATGTTTTTGAAGCTTGGAACCAAGTTTTGCACAATCCCCTATTTTTTATGCAAGGTAACACTTATGTTCTTGGTAGATTCTTGTTATTAGATGTTAGGAAGCTTGGGTTTTAGTTAGAAGGTAGTAATTATGTGATTTGTGCCTTTGGTTGCTTGGAACTAGGTGGAGGTTTGTATAACTCGAGTTCTTAAGGAAGGGTTGCTGGTTTCTTGCTTGAAAGGTGAAGTTAAGGTAAGGAAGTTGTGTTTTTAGGCTTAATTGATGCTATTGGAATGAGTTAGCTTGATTAATTCAAGTAGTTCTAACAATAGTATTAGTTAGTGGGCAAGGCTGAATCATGGTGGACTATGACGTTTGTGATAATTGGAATGATGTTATAATGCATCATAGGTTGGTTTGTGAGAGTTGGTTGTGAACTATGCAACATGTTTTACATGTGTGACAAGTTTAGAGCCTATCCATGCATGTTTGATATGTTTGAAAAGTGTCTAAAGTTCACAGCAGCAAAACTGGAATTTTCTGGGTTGTCGGGTTGCCAATCGTCGCCAGAACCCACAACACATCCTCATTACCACGAAAACTAGTAGCTCATTACCAACTATCATAATGTGTCATTGTACGCATAATGACTAAAATTCTCCAATTTTGCTATAGAGGTCAGGGGAAGAGTTGAGGGGGTTTTTAGGGTAGCTTGGGGTCTAAGCATTCCGAAGCTACTCTGAGTCTTCCGAAATTCCTTCAAGACCTAGGAGTTTCCTTGATTTTTATAGTTGCTTTTACCATAAGCAAGGAAACTAGTTTTCAAAAGATCACAACTAGGTACCACTAGCTTCGATGATAGGTTTAGGACCCCTAGTGACCTAGTGATGCCGTAGCCACAATGTTGGAAGGTGAAACCTTAGTGCCCCTAGTCTACAATGTCATTACGGCCTAGTCTACAATAGTCCCACCATAATGCCATCATACAACATAAAAGGGAGAGGTTCCACTGGTGATTTATCACGAGTTAAGCTAGCAAGCTAAGCTTGCTAAAGGACGAGGCTATGCCTTATAGTTCAAGGATGAGGATGAGGACTGGTCCCAAGGGACCTAGGTATATGCATATATTAGACCCTCAGGCTATATGAGCTCACAGTAGGCTACATATGTTCTCATATGTGGAATCCTTAGTAACTTTTCTTTCAGGTGAAGTAAAGACCCTTTCTGAGAATTGTTTGAATTCTTGATCGTTAGTTATGTTAGGCAGATTTTGACGTTATTAGACCAGATAACCACTGAGGGTTGTCATGATAGTTTGTTGTTGTTACAGGTACCCTACTTGAGAATTTTTTTTATTCTAGTATACTTGGATTACTTGTTGGTTAAGTAATAGTACTAATAATAGTCTTTATTTGGTGTAAAGCTTAGCAGCACGTGGACAAGGACTTTTGTGACCTGCCACAGGGGCTTGCATCCAAGGTGGGAGTTAGTTCAAAAAGATCTCAGTTGAGGCATGTATATAAAATACTCCTAGTTGCCTCCATTGTTCATGTTTTGAGGAGTCCTAGACTCTAGTGTTGCTCTTGGATGAGGGCATTAGTCTACTTTATGTATGAAGGCTCCTACACAGTTGTTATGTGTAGTAAATTCACATAAATGTTGATTTTGTATGCTTTGGATATTTGAACTTCTTTTCTTTGAAAATGCCTTGCCCAAGTTGATATTTTATAGATTTCACTAATCCAAGTCAAACCATAAAGAGCAAGCATTTTGCATATTATAGGTTAGTCAACTGGTATCATAGAGCTTTGATTGTATGCATATACAGTCAGCCAATTGCAACAATTGTGAGACCAGCTCTCACAGGCTTCCTGGGCAGGGGTGAAGGATAGCCATGTCAAATTTGGTATCAGAGCTTAGAGCGTACTTGATAGATATTGGAGGCTAAGACTGAGATCTAGTTTTGGATGTCCATGTGCTAGGATAGTTAGTATTGACCAACATCTAGGGAATGTCGTCTGGCTTTGGTTGCAAGCTGCTATGGTTGAGACTAGGTCAGGAGCTTTAAGAGGAGCTAGAGAACCTGGTGAAGGTTCTAGTGACCCAGTTACTGCAAGGCCGGATGAGAAATCCAGGGTGCTTCAGGAGTTTGCTTAGACTATGACCCAAGTGGCAGAAGGCATGACTACCATCATGACTGAGTTGTTTCAAGATCATGACAACAGAGAAGTTGGCCAATAAGAAAATGATCCATGCTGGGATCAAGAGAGGCATGCTGAGCAATGGCAAATGCTTAGGGCTCATGAGGGGAGAGTTCATGCTGATGAGGAGGAGGGGGAGCCATAAGTTCTGAAGGTTCCAAGGATGGGAGACACCCCTCATTAGAAAAGGTTGCTGGAGAAGTTCAAGATTGTTCAGCGACTAAGTTTCAATGGGATAGGCAATCCTAATCAAGCAAAAGATTGGTTATCCAGGATGAATCGACTTTTCACTTATGGAGGTTATGAGTCCAAGCAAAGGATGGCCTTAGTACCTTTCTTTTTACAATCGAGAACTAGTTTACGGTGGGATGATGTGTTGGAGATGCTGAGAAAAATTAATGGCACTTGACCAGAGCACAAGAAAATGGTGCTTAAGTGGTCAGAGTTCAAGAGGAAATTTCAATAGGAGTATATCAATAAAGTTGCACAAGATCAGAGGATAATCCAATTTCAGAATCTAGTGCAAGGAGAAATGTCTGTACAGAAGTATGAGCAGCATTATAATTCACTTATTTGGTATGCTCCTTACATCATCGGTAATAATGAGTTGAAGGCCAAGAAATTCTTCCACTGCCTAAAATCCGTGTTAAGGAGGTATATGGCGATGGTGGACATCCAGAGTTATTGCCAAGTGGTTCAGAAGGCATTAGCCTTCAAAAGGGAGTTTGTGGATACGAAGCGACCTAGCAAAAAGGTAAAGGTTGGACCAGCTAACCTAGGAAAGAGCATTGGGAAATGACCAATGGTTAAAAGCTAGGGTTGCTTAAAGAGAAACAAAATGGGTTTATGCCCTATGTGTACACGGTTCCATGGCATGAGGCCATGTACCTTAGGGACTAATGTTTGCAATATCTATGGTCAGAGAGGACATTGGGCAAGGGAATGCCCACAGGCTCAACCTTTCCCAAGTTCACCTAGGAACCTACCCCCTACACCTCTTGCCATATGAAACCAGCCTAGGGTAGTCCTAGTAGTAGTTGAGTCAAGGGTTTTTGCCCTGGCTAGTCAGGTGACCAAGTAGCGAACCACCGTTTGAGGTAATTTTACTTTTCAGAATGGTAGTTTTAGAGTACTTTTTGGTGTGGTAGCTACAGTTTCTGTGATATCATCTATCTTGGTAGATAAGCTTAAATTGCACCCTGAAATCTCAGATGAGTTGAGACTCATCAAACTGTAGGGAGGAGTTTTGTTGTGACCAATGAAGTGGTTACGATGTATCTTTTGCAGTCAAGTGACCATGATTTCTTTTGAGAGTTGTGGGCAATAGAATTGAGGTCATATGACCTAGTGATGGCAATGGATTGGCTAAGTAAGCATAAGGTACAAATTCTCTGTGTGAATCACGCAGTTGACATTACTGATGCTCATCGAGCTAGAGTGACTTGCATAGGAGGACTAGCATCTAGTGCTAAAAGTTGCATCCTAGACTTATGGACACCATCCCCATAGTCAGCAAAAAAGAGTATTTTTCATTGAATGGGGTGGCGATGGAGGAAGAACTTGAGAAGATCCCTGTAGCCAATTAGTTTCCTGAAGTATTTCCAATAGAGTTGCCTAGGTTACCACCCAAGAGAGACACTGAGTTTACAATCCATCTTTCAGCCTGGCATTTAACCTATTTCAGAACCAGCTTACAAAATGTCAGCTCCTAAGATGTAGGAGTTAAAGAACCAGTTGAAGGAACCGCTAGAGAAAGGCTTTATAAGACCTAGTGCATCAGCATGGAGAGCCCTGGTGTTGTTTGTGAAGAAGAAGGATGGAGCTTTAAGACTGTGCATTGACTATAGAATGTTGAATGCAGTAATAATCAAGAATAAGAATCTGCTTCCTAGAATTGATGACCTGTTTGATAGACTCAGATGAGCAAAGGTGTTTTTTAGGATTGACCTATGGTCTGGATACTTTTAGATTAGAGTTGAGGAGGAAGATATCTCAAAAAATGCCTTTAGGACAAGATATGGACACTACGAATGTACAGTTATATTGTTTGATGTGACTAATTCCTTAGCAGTGTTCGTGGAAGCTATAAATCGAATCTTCAAACCATTTTTGGATCAGTTTGTTGAAGTTTTCATCAATGACATTTTGGTGTTCTCATAGTCTTCCCTAGAACTCGAGGAGCCCTTTAGGATAGTTTTGCAAGTGCTGAAAGATAATTAGTGTTATGCAAAGTTGTCTAAGTGTGAGTTTTGGTCTAAAAGGATTCAATTTTTGGGACATATCATCAGTGCTCAGGGTTTGTCAGTTGATCCTGAAAAGGTCCAAGTGGTAGTTTAGTGGAATAAAAGAACTCCAATTATAGAAGTGTGGAGTGTCTTTACCTTGGTAGGCTACTACAGGTGATTCATAGAGAAATTCTCTATGATAGCTAAACTGTTAATGGCCTTGACCAAGAAATCCCAGAAGTGTGAATGGACAATGAAGTGTGAGGAAGCTTACGTGGAGTTGAAGAAAAGATTGACTAGTGCACCAATACTCATTCTACTAGATCGGAACAAGGCTTTTATGGTGTGCACAGATGCATCGAGGATTGGTCTGGGGTGTGTATTAATGTAGGAGAGTTAGGTAATCACTTATGGCTCAAGACAGTTGAGGCCTAATGAGTTAAACTACCCAGTTCATGACCTTGGGCTAGTAATGGTAATCTTCGCAATTAAGTTGTGGAGGCATTTCTTGATAGGGAGATCATTTAGAATTTGCACCAGTCATAAAAGTTTGAAATATTTGTTCACACAAAAAAATCTAAACTGATAGCTGAAGGGCTATCGCCCTTAGGACCATTTTATTAGCAAACTGGACACTACCCTCAGAAAAGGATATGACCAACCTTGGGATAAGGCTTTACACCACCCTTGGAAATGGGTACGACCAACCTAGGGAAAAGGCTCTGTGCCGCCCTCGAGAGTGTACATGACCAACCTTGCAAACATAAACCTACCATCCTTGATAGAAAAAATACCTCCAGAAATTGGTCTGCGCAGCCAATGGGCTTTCTCTAGTCACCCTGGGGGGAAATCCTACTTCCAAAGGGGTCTCAGATACTCGTGGCATCCTAGGGGAAAATGACAAATATAGTCAGGGATCCCTGACTGCAACCTTGCACAAACCCCTACCCTCTAGGCAAAATTGACATTGGCCAGCTGGACACACCTCTCTCTAAAGGTATAGACCAAATCCAGCTAACCATGTGTCTTGGTTACTTTGACTAGGCATAACGGCCTTCTCCTCCCGGCCTCCTATAAATACTCGAAGAGGCTCCTAAGCAAGACTCACAAGAAACACCATCTCCTGTTATTCTCTACTCTCAACAACTTCTCCATTCACAAACTTACTTGGGCGTTGGAGATCCCTCTCCTGAAAACACACTATGCGGAGCTGCTAACACTTATTCTCTAAGTGCTGCAGATACCATTCAGGTGAAGTTCTACTAGAGGTCCGACATGTCCTACATCAAAGATGTGCTAGATCATTATTTGGCATCATCTGTGGGAATTCACTCTCAGGTCATTGTCATGGAGACTCGGTGTTGTAAGGACAAAGGGTTCCAAAGTCCCAGTCTGTGCTTGAGCCTCCGGTGGCAAATGACCAAGCACCCCTGAAGCCTTCCCTCCTAGAGGATGAGTGTCTCCTGACGGTTAGTATGGGCTTCCTGCATGACTTCCAGTGCTCCAAAGCGGCTGAAATGACATAACAACTCGGGAAAATACGGTTATATCTACATTCTCATGCAAGGACCCCCTCCCAGAATAACATCCAGAGGGGGTGCCTATCATCTCGCCAAAGCTCCCCTAAATAGGAGCTTCCATGAGGATTCTTCAAGGGAGAACCCCCAGTCTCAGGGGTGGCACACGACCAGGTCCAAATCAAAAAAACCAAGGACCTCCCAATGATGAAGCCCTTCATCATAGGAGAAGCCCTTATCTCCTCACCGCTGAAGCTATTGACTGAGGAAAAGATATTGTTCTTCCTTGCCCTCAGCTCCCAAGCAACGGGGAGAAGATGTGTTACCACCTTGCAAACTAGGAGAATTACAAGTGTGTCATAATGGCTAAAAACCATTATATAGTGTACTTCTCACCATAGTGATTAAAGTGTGGGGGTAAAAAGCATGATCAGCACCTCCTTAAAAGTGTTTCAAGTTGGTAACTTGGCCCCCAAGAAAAGCCTTAAGGATTGCTTGTTTGTCAAGCAACCTATGGACTTTTTTATAAGGTTTTGGAAATTCGGGTACTCAATTGCAAAACTCTCAAGAAAAAGACTTGGAGAGTTAGGGGAAGGATATGAATGCTATGAAAGTGCTATTGGAGGACCAAATTGCTCATGGAAGACAAGTTTGGACAAAGGAAACACTAAAGGCAATAAGGAGCTAAATGTCATAGTGTAAACCTAAAGGTGTTTAAGCTTTTGACTTAAGTCTAAGAGTGCTATTGTGGGGTTATCCCACCATGGGGGAGGTAGCAAAGACTTGATAATTAGTCAAAAATGTTGAGCACATGTGTACCAATGATTTTAAGACAATGAAACCATAATTAGTGAGAAGGAAAATGACATAAAGCAAGGTTAAGCTTGTTAAGTGTGTTTTGTGCCCTCAAGCTCATTTAAGGCCATTTAAGTGGCTAGATCACTTATCCCTCTCTCATTTTCATCCTCTTCAAGCCCAAGAACACAGCCACACTTCCTCCATAGCCACCACACCTTCAAACTCACAATTGATTGAAATTGAAGGCAAAATGAAGCAATCGGAAGCAAACTAGAGCTATTGCTTGAATACTACAAGGATCAAGCTTGATTTTTTGCCTACCCACTTTGGTAAGGGTTCTCTTGCTCTCATGGGTTGCTTTCTATATTTTCAAGCAACCATGGAGTTAGGGCTAAGCTTGGAAGAGAGCCATGAGCTTGATGAACCAAGCTTAGTGAGGGGAGTGCACTTATTGAAGGTTTTGTGACATAGTGTGAAGTGCATAAAGATGGCAGTGAAATGAGGGTTTCTAGGGCCCAAAGTTAGTACTAACTACTATTAGAATCCTCCTAATAAGAAGCATTAGCTTGAGGAGGGCTTCCATAGTCATTTGGTTATGTTTATTGTGTGTTTTATGGACTAACCTATGGTTATTGTTGCCGCTGTATTTCATGTGTTTGTTGGTTATGAATGGCTGCTGCATTTGGTTGCTATATCTTGTATATATGCATTGTGTTTTTTTTTTGTTTTGGTGTCTTTGGATGCAGGTTTTAATGATGGTCACAATGCCTATTGAATTCAAGTGTTACCCTTACTAAGTTTCTTAATGAAACTTTCTCCCCTCAATTCTGTCATTTCAGGTCCAGTAGAAAGATCACCTCCAAACTAACCTTTGTGGTTTCATTTTTGATCTAAAATTTTAGCTACATGAACCTCCATATGTCTAGTTATGATCTGAAAATTTTGGTGATTTTAGGAGCACAATTGGTATTTTTAATGGTGGTACTTACTGTGTTGTGCAGCAGCTGTCCAGCATCATGTTTATGTAGTCCATTGCATTTCAGGCACTCCTATAACTTAGAGTGCATATTTAGCTAATTTAAGACCATTTTTTAGTGCATGTATGCATGTACATGTAGTGTACATAAAATGAGACAACTATGTGAACATTTGACTAATGTTTTGGCTATGTAAGTGATGTGGTGCAAAGCTGCCTAAGTGTGAATGATAGGCTGCTTACTTGTAAATTCTGTTTTTGCCACGTAAAGTTGCTAGATGCAAGAGAATGTAATTCATCTGTGTATTGTACATGTATAGGATAGCCTTGGAGGGCTTTATATTTGTTAATGAAGTGTTTGAATGGTTTGGAAAACTTGTATGGGCAAAATGGTCCAAAAGTTGCCAGAATTTTGACACTCTACCTAAAGTTTTATATCTACCTGTGTGGAATGAATCTTCATATGAAATTTTGGCTGGGCCTAGAGGACATCTAGAGGCTCAATTGGGCTTTTGGAATTTATGAATTTGGAGCCCTGTAGCCAAAGATATGATGCTATAATTTAATACCTCCCTGTGCGGAATGAATCTTGGTATAGAATTTTGGCTACGCCTAAAGGACATCTAGAGGTTTAACTGGGTTTTGGAATTTTTGAATTTGGAGCCCTGTAGCCAAAGATATGACATTGCAAAGTTGGCTAAGTTACTGTTCATTTGGTTCGAATTTTGTAACCAACTTAAAAGATCCATAACTTGGTCCATAGGTGGGCTATTGATGTAAAAAAAAATATTCATTGATTTGCCCTATGTCTCTACTTGGTAATGGAGAAAAGAAAACAGGGGGGTATGTGGCTAAAATGATACAGTTTATTAGTGGAAGTTACAGGTGCAGTAGTTGGTCACTAGAACTTAACAAAATTGCCTAATGTGTGGAAGCCAAAACTAAGACTTGTGCTAGTGTTTCCTTCTTAGCTGCCATAGTGTGCATAAATGTAAATATGTGTGTTATGGTTAAACCAATATGCATGTATTTACATAGTGCTCAAGAGGGTCAGTTGAGTATGTACACTAGGGGTGTTGTTCTGATGACCTACAGGACACACCAAACCTGGGAGTTTAAATCCACAGTTTTGACACCATAACTAGACTACCCCGGAATGGTTAACAGAAGTTGGTATCAGAGCATGGTTAGAGCATGGTTTGTACATGTACATAGCATATAGTTGTATTGCATGCATCTACATACACGAACTCAATTTGGTCAGCCGCTAGTGTCAAGTACCATTGAAATACATATGATCTTTATATGTGCTGTATGATGGATCACCAATTCAGGAAGTAAACATGGTCGCCACAAGGAGAGGGGAACCACCCCGTAGGCATCCTACTGACTCTAGGCAATAAATAAATGGACAGAATAGAGGTAATCAGGGCCAACAGGGGGCACCAAACCCTGATGTGCCTCAGGTTTGGTTAGAGCTTTAGAGGAACTTAGCTCTAATCAATGAAAACTTCGTAAGATGTATAGCTCTAGTAGAACCAGTTTAGGATGTATAGCTGCAACTAGAAGAGGGTAATAGGAACACATCTGAATATGTTCCTTCTGGAAGCTTGGAAGACACAAATGATGAGACCATTGAGGTGGAAGATGAGGGTAGGAGAAATTTGAGAGGCAGAAGAGTAAGATCTAAGATTGGTCAGGTGTCCAAGACTAATCCCTCAGTCTATGAACATTCCTCCACTAGGAATGACATTGAGGAAGGCCATGAGAGAAGATCCAGGAGAAGGCAGAGAGATCATAGTGAGCATCACCACACAAAGGGCTCTCACAGATCTAGTAGACACAAATCAGAGGATTTGGAAGGCCTAGATGAAGTCAGACTATTGGAGAGGTTCCAGGGCGTATGACCTCCACAGTTTGATGGAAGAGCTGGGTCAGAAAAAGTTGAGGAGTGGTTAATCTTCATTGAAAAAATATTTGAGAGGATGCCACTCAGCTCCACCAAGAAGGTGTCACTAGCTACTTACAACTTGGTAAGCAATACACATATGTGGTAGAGAAACACTAGAGACAGGTATGCTTTCCAAAAGGGCAGAAGGCCAAGAAGAGATATTGAGATGAGCTAGCTAGAGTTCACACAGCTGTTCCAAGAACAGTACATCAGTGATGCCATCAAGGATATGAAACAATCTGAATTTGATGCTCTAAGGTAAGACAACATGAGTGTCCTAGAGTATGAGCACAAATTCAATCAGTTGGTGAGGTATGCTCCTCAGTATCATGAACTAGAGGAGTTGAAGGCCAAAATATTTGTCAAAGGCCTAAGGTCAGACATTAGAAAGGCTGTTAGACCTTTTGGAGCAGTTACATACTATGAAGTAGTGTAGAAAGCTCTATTAGTAGAGCAAGAAGAGTATAAGACTAAGTGCTTTCCCAGTGGACCAGGGGAAAGTAGTCAGGCAGGAGGCAAGCAAAAGAAGCCACCACATGGCAAGGGAATTGCCATGAGTTCCCATTTTGGTAGTGAGGGCAATGTTAAGAGGAAGTTCCCTGGCCTAAGGTGCCCTAAATGTAACAAGTTTCATGGAAAGAAACCTTGCTATTTTGACACCTAAGCATGTCTAAGATGTGGATGCATGGATCATTGGATCAAAGACTGCCCAAAGGTTGAAAGGAGTCCAGAAGACCAAGGTCCAGTAAGGCCTCTTGGGGCAAGACCTAGAAGGGGAGCACCTAGGGAGGGACAGCAGAGGCTAGTTCCTCCAATGCCTCAGCCTTCAGTGCAGAGAGCTGGCAAAGTCTTCCAAGTGGAAAGGCCAGAGACATCAAGCAGGGAGGAGCTCTCAGACATAATATTTACCTTAATGGTATGCTTGTTAGTGTTTTGTTTGATTTGGTGCATCTGTGTCTATAGTGGCTAGGAAATTTGTTGAAACCATGAAACTGCCTACTGAAATCAAGCCTAAGATATCCTTAGTGAAAACAGCAAGTAGTAGGACTGTGAGCTAATGACCTAGCTAAGGATTGTGAGCTAGTAGTAGGAAAGACTAAGGTTATGACTAATCTGCTAGTGTTGGACATTCCTAAGTATGATTTAGTGCTAGGTATGCATTGGCTTGCTTTGTGTAACAAAAGAATTGATTATGCTAAAAGGGAAATCACATTGCTTGATGGTGAAGTGCATGCATTAGTGAATTCTAAGGAATTAATGTATGAATGCATGGCATAGAGCTAGAGGTACTAGATGAGATACCTGTGATTTTTTAGCATGATTATTGTTATGCATTAAATTAATTGCACTGTGAAGAAGAAGTTGATAGAATACCTATAGTGAAAGACTTTCCACAAGTCTTTCCTAAAGACCTACTAGGTATTCCTACACAAAGGGATATTGAGTTTGAAATCAAGCTGTAACCAGAATCTAGTCCAATATCCATACTTCCTTATAGAATGCCAATCATAGAGATGAATGAGCTCAAGAAACAACTTGATGAACTTCTTGAAAAAGGGTTCATAAGGCCATGTGTTTTATTATAAGGAGCTCCTATTGTCTTTGTGAAATAGAAGATGGATCTTTGAGACTATGCATTGACTACAGGAAGCTTAATGCAGTGACTATCAAGAACAAGTATCCACTCCCTAGGATAGAGGATATTTTTGATCAACTTAAAGGAGCTAAGATCTTCTCCAAGATAGATGTGAGATCTGGATACTTCCAGTTGAGATTAAAGGAAGAGGACATTCCTAAGATTGCATTCAATACCAGATATGGGCTTTATAAGTACATAGTTATGCCATTTGGTTTGACCAATGCCCCAGCTACTTTCTTGGACCTAATGAATAGGGTGTTCAGACCACTTCTGGACAAATTTATGGTTGTGTTCAATGATGACATCCTAGTGTATTCCAAGGATGAAAATGAACATGAAAATCATCTGAAGATTGTCTTAAAGACTTTGTTAGAACATCAGCTTTATGCCAAGTTATCCAAGTGTGAATTTTGGATAAGGGAAGTGTCTTTCCTAGGACACATCATAGATGCACAAGGCCTTAAGGCAGACCTTGAAAAGGTCAAGGCAGCGCAAGTGTGGGAAAGGCCAAAAAACTGTGAAGGAAATAAGAAGTTTTCTAGGATTAGCTGGATACTACAGGAGATTTGTACCAAGCTTCTCCATGATTGCCTCATTTTTTACTCAATTGGCCAAGAAGAGTCAAAGATTTAAGTGGGTTGAGAAATGTGAAGAAGATTTCAGGAGAGAAAAAGGGTTCCTTACATCAACCCTTTGCCTACAAGCAAGGATTACTGTATTTCAAGGACCGAATCTATGTGCCTAGAGGACCGCAACCTATGTGAACAAAAGAAGTAGAGACTTGGAATTTGAGGTTGATGACAATGTTCGCCTGAGAGTTGCACCAACCAAAGTCACTGTCAGATTTCACAGAAGAACCAAGTTAACTCCAAGATACAAAGGTCCTTATTAAGTCTTGGACAGAATTGGCAAGGTAGCATACAGGTTAGCTCTACCGGCGAGCATGTCAAATGTTTATAATGTTTTTCACATTAGTATGCTTAAGAAGTGACTATTAGACACAAAGCATGCTATTGTAGTGGAAGACATATAGTTGGAACCTAGCTTGACATATGAAGAGAAACCTATAGCTATCTTAGCCAAGGATACCAGAAGGTTAAGAAACAAACACATTCCCATGGTTAAAGTTCAGTGGTCACACCACTCTGAAAGAGAAACAACCTGGGAAACTAAAAAAAATCTAATGGAAAGGTATCCTCAAGAATACTCGAAGCTAAAGGCTATTTTGGAGGACCAAAATTTTTAAGGGGGGGAGGATTGTTACCACGTCACAAAATGGGAGAATTACAAGTGTGTCATAATGGTTAAAAACCATTATATTGTGTAATTCTCACCATAGTGATTGAAGTGTGAGGGGTAAAAGGCATGATCAACACCTCCTTAAAAGTGTTTCAAGTTGGTAACTTGGCCCCCAAGAAAAGCCTTAAGGATTTCTTGTTTGTCAAGCAACCTATGGACTTTTTTATAAGGTTTTGGAAATTCGGGTACTCAATTGCAAAACTCTCAAGAAAGAGACTTGGAGAGTTAGGAGAAGGATATGAATGGTGTGAAAGTCTATTGGAGGACCAAATTGCTCATGGAAGACAAGTTTGGACAATGGAAACACTAAAGGCAATAAAGAGCTAAATGTCCTAGTGTAAACCTTAAGGTGTTCAAGCTTTTGACTTAAGTTTAAGGGTGAAATTATGGGGTTATCCCACCATAGGGGGGCAGCCAAGACTTGATAATTAGTCAAAAATGTGGGGAACATGGGTAGCAATGATTTTAAGGCAATGGAACCATAATTAGTGAGAAGTAAAATAACATAAAGCAAGGTTCAGCTTGTTAAGTGTCTTTTGTGCCCTTAAGCTCATTTAAGGCCATTTAAGTGGCCAAATCACTAATACCTCTCTCATTTTCATCCTCCTCCTACCTAAGAACATAGCCACCACACCTCCAAACTTTCAATTGATTGAAATTGAAGGTGAAAGGAAGCAATTGGAAGCAAACTAAAGCTATTGCTTGGATACTTCAAGGATCAAGCTTGATTTTTGGCCTACCCACTTTGGTAAGGGTTCTCTTTCTCTTATGGGTTACTTTTTGTATTTTCAAGCAACCATGGAGGTAGGGCTAAGTTTGGCAGAGAGCCATGAGCTTGATGAACCAAGCTTAGTGAAGAGAGTGCACTTATTGAAGGTTTTGTGACCTACTGTGAAGTGCACAAAGATGTCAGTGAAATGAGGGTTTCTAGGGCCCAAAGTTAGTACTAACTACTGTTAAAATCCTCCTAAGACCAAGCATTAGCTTGAGGATGGCTGTCATAGTGATTTGGTTATGTTTATTGTGTGTTTTATGGGATAACCTATGGTTATTGTTGCTGTTACATTTCATGTGTTTCTTAGTTGTGAATGGCTGCTGCATTTGGTTGCTATATCTTGCATATATCCATTGTGTCTTTTATGTTTTGGTGTCTTTCGATGCAGGTTTTAATGATGGTTACATTGCCTATTGAATTCAAGTGTTAACCTTACTAAGTTTCTCAATGAAACTTACTCCCCTCAAATCTGTCATTTCAGGTCCAGCAGAAAGATGACCTTCACACTAACCTTTGTGGTTTGAGTTCTAATCTAAAATTTTAGGTACATGCACTTTCATATGTCTAGTTATGATTTGGAGATTTTGGTGATTTTAGGAGCATATTTGGTATTTTTAATGGTAGTACCTACTGTGTTGTGCAGCAGCTGTCCAGCATCCTGTTTCTGTAGTCCATTGCATTTCAGGCACTCCTATAACTTAGAGTGGATATTTAGCTAAGTTAAGATGATTTTTTAGTGCATGTACATGTATTGTATGTAAAATGAGACAACTATGTGAACATTTGAGTAATGTTTTGGCTATGTAAGTGATGTGGTGCAAAGCTGCCTAAGTCTGAATGATAGGCTGCTTACCTGTAAATTCTGTTTTCACCTCATAAAGTTACTACATGCAAGAGAATGTATTTCATGTGTGTATTAGACATATATGGGATAGCCTTGGAGGGCTTTATCTTTGTTAATGAAGTGTTTGAATGGTTTGGAAAAATTGTATGGGCAAAATGGTCCAAAAGTTGCCTAAATTTTGATGTTGTACCTAATGTTTAATATCTCCCTGTGTAGATTGAATCTTGCTATGAAATTTTGGCTATGCCTAGAGGACATCTAGAGGTTTAACTAGGCTTTGGAATTTTCGAATTTGGAGCTTTGTAGCAAAAGATATGATGTTGCAATTTAATATCTCCCTGTGTGAAATGAATCTTGGTATGAAATTTTGGCTACACCTAGAGAACATCTACAGGTTTAACTGGGCTTTGGAATTTCTAAATTTGGAGCCCAGTAGCCAAAGATATGACGTTGCAAAGTTGGCTAAGTTACTATTCATTTGGTCAAAATTTTGTAACCAACTTAAAAGATCCATAACTTGGTCCATAGGTGGGCTATTGATGTAAAAATAAAATTCCTTGATTTGTCCTATGTCTCTACTTGGTAATGGAACAAAGAATACAGGGGGGTATGTGGCTAGAATGATACAGTTTGTTAGTGGAAGTTACAGGTGTAGTAGCTACTCACTAGAGCTTAACAAGATTGCCTAATGTGTGGAAGCCAAAACTAAGACTTGTGCTAGTGTTTTCCTTCTTAGCTGCCATAGTGTGCATAAATGTAAATATGTGTGTTATGCTTAGACCAATATGTATGTATTTACATAGTGCTCAAGAGGGTCACTTGAGTATGTACACTATGGGTTTTGATGACCTACAGGACACACCAAACTTGGGGTTTAAATGCACAATTTTGGCACATAACTGGACTACCCTAGAGTGGTTAACAAGATGGTACTACCATCTTGGTGGAAAGAATCCTAGAAAGGCTAAAGAATGTGGAGAAACAAGTCTCTCAAAAGCACCAGTGCCGAGTGAGTTTCGAGTGCCATGCCTGGAAACTTATGATGTGTGATGTGACCCCTTAGCCCACTTAACAAAATATAAAAGAAGCATGGTGCTGCGTGGGGTCAATGACGGCACCCTCGACAAGTGTTTTGAGGTTACCTTGCTAATACCAAGAACTGTGTGGTACAACTCCTTGGCTTTAGGAACTATCATGGGCTTCCAGGAGTTGTCCACTGCTTTTTCCCAGCAATTCATAAAAGGCAAGCTAATGGTGAAGATGTCCATCTAGATGTTCGACATAGTCCAAAAGAATGGGGAAACCATTTGGGACTATGTCGAGAGATTTAATAGAGAAGTACTCAATGTTTCAGACTTCCGCCCTGAGACCCAAATCCTCGTAATGATCAGAGTGCTGAGAAGGGATTCACAGCTCTTCTATGAGTTCTCAAAGGATCTCTCGGACACCCTCGGTGAATTCTACTGAAAGGTAGAATAGCACATGACAGTTGAGGAACTAAGAATGGGAGGGCCGAAGTCTGAGAATCACTAATCTGAATGTCGTAGTCACCAACCTGGGTATCAAGCTAAGGGAGAAGGCAGACCTTGAAAGTCTATGGGGAGAAAGCTTGTGACATTCACCCCCCTAAACACTACAAGGACAAATATCCTCATGGCCTTGGATAGCAAGGAACTTCAATCAAACGTCCGACGGCCATGACCTCGGATAACAGAAAGAATATGAAGAAGTACTACCAATTTCATTAGCACCATGAGCACGATACTGAGGATTGCTTCCAATTAAGGAAGTGCATCGAGTCCTTAATCAAACAAAGGCAACTTAAGTGCTATTTGCAAATGTCGTTGCCTAAGGCTTGGGAAAAAATAGATGATGAGAGAAAAGGAGAATATGAGGAATATGATTCCGATAGGCGACAAACTAATAGGAGCCCTAGAAAGCACCCCCAGCTTTGGCTAGGGTTATGGAAACCAAAACTACTGGACTACCCTCAGTCGAAAGAAAGAGGAAAGTGAGGGTGATTACAATGATGGAGTTTGACAACCCGATGAACAAGCTGACCCGAAGTGATGGGTTGGTTGTGATTTTCCAGCATGACGATCAACTTCTAATTATGGAAAAGATTGGAAGCTAGGATGTGAAAAAGGTGCTCATTGATGACGGGTCAAATGCTGATGTCCTGTTCGCCGACAAATTGCCAAACTTGGGAATTTTTTAGGGTGATCTCAAGCCCATGACCTCATCCACCTTCAAAGTTGGTCTCTCGAAACTCCTAATACTCAGATGGATTGACCTGCCGTTGATGCTGAGGGGTACCTTAGCTAAGACCAAGGAGGAACTCTTTGCTTCCACTATGACAAGGCTCATCATCATAGATGTCCCATCTTTGTACAATGTCATCCTCAAAAGACAGACACAAGGCAACATTCACATCCGAGTAGATGTGAAATACCTAACTGTCACATTCAAGGCAAATGAGGGTGACACAAAAATATTCATTGAGCAAGCTGAAGTTAAGAAAGTGTTTGTCCAAGCAAGGTAGAATCCAACCAAAGTTTGCAAGCAGACTTTGGGGGGAAGAACACAACTGGCAAAGATGAAATAGAATTGGAAAAGTGTGATGTTGAAAAAATAGAAATTGAGGATATAGAACTAGTCTCTGGCTAAAGTACTTGACTGGGAAAAAAACTAGCCAAAGGTGACAAGGAAAAACTTGTATCGTTTTCATTAATGAACAAAGATCTATTTTCTTACTCCCTGAAGGACATGCCCAAAATAGATCCAGGTATAATTCAACACAGTCTTAATGTACACCCTAAGGCATGGTCTGTTTGACAGAAAAAGTGAAGCCTCTTGGCACATAAGAACAATTTCATCAAAATTGAAGTCCAACAATTAATGAAAGGAAGCATAGTATGGGAAATCAAGTACCCCGAATGGGCTAGCAATATTATTGTTGCCATAAAGGAAGGGAGCAATAAACTCCAAATGTGCATCAAATTTTGAAATATTAATGATGCATGTCCAAAGGACTCGTATCCTCTACCATCAATGGACCAATTGGTAGACTTCACAGCCAAATATGGTCTTCTTAGGTTCCTCGATGCTTTTAATGGATATTACCGGATTCAAATGAATCCCAAAAAGGAGGAAAAATTGACTTTATTACTGAAGTTGGGACTTACTACGATGACAAAATGCCTTTTGGCCTTAAAAATGTAGGAGCCACATATCAAAGGCTAATAAATAAGGTGTTCGATTCCCAAATTGCGAGAAATACGGAAGTGTACATTGATGATATGATAGTTAAGAGTAAAATACCTAGAAATCATATCATAGACTTAGGAGAACCATTCCACCAACTTCAAAATTTCAGAATCTGACTTTGTCATGCCCCACACAAGCCCCAGTCCCTGTGCTCTATCACTAGCCACAGGAGTAGAATTTGTGCTACTCTGGGCACTAGTGTCGTATGTGCATTAGGTACACCCCTATGGCATGTGTAAGCACCTATTGCTAGTGCCTGGTGCCACTTGGGGAGCCTATTGGGGCACTAGCTTGCATGTGTCTACAGCATGCCCTTATGGTATTTATCGTTACTTTGACACACTCTCTAGGACACAGTATTAGGTGAACTGTGTTTGCGTGTGCCTCACGTGTGTCTATCGCTAGCCTAGGGCGCCCATCTAGGCGTTTGCTGGGCACGCTAGTGTACCACCAGCAGTGCACCTAGCCATATATCCAAACACAGCCAGGGCACTGGTAAGCGCACCCCAGGAAGCCTACCTACCATAGCGTCAGAACCTTACTTGTAGACCAAGGTAAGCTTACATACATCAAACAAATACTTGTGCTCCTGTGCTCATAAAGTGTGAATACATTCATGCATGGCAACCAACATACCCATCTCAAGTGTTTTGAGCACACAAACTTTCATATGCACGTGTTTATATACTACAAAAAGAGGTTTGCAAACCAACATAGTCACACATAAAAAACACATACATAATACAGTAGGTACAACAAGTATTTGGTGCCATACAAAGCTAACACATAACCTAACCAATACCTCATCTCATCAAAGTACGCTTCTAGCACATACAAATCAAGCTTATTCACTTATATACACAACCTTGGTAACATGACCAAGAACATTCAAAATGCTATATAAAGCCAAGAGGAAAGGTTCACCTGACCATGTACCTACACATACTCGGAAGCCACTAGCACTAAATAGATTAACACTATGGTTTGGAGTATAAGTCTGACCTTTTAACTGATAGTCATTAAAGCAAACCACAACACATAAGTAATTGAGCACATGTCCATGACACTAGACGTGTCCCACAATTTACTTACAAAACCTGCAAGCAACAAAACCATATGAGCTTGCATGTTCACAAAGACTTGTACATATAAACTTATATTTATACATATTAAGCTAGTTAACCAAGCTAGTATCTATACCTTCAAGGTACCCAAACACTAACCCTTGGCACACAAGCAATTCATGATTCAATATCCTTTCCTGAAAAAAAGTAATCATAGGGCATGAGTTATATACATAACTCAGTAAGGGAAACAAATGAAACCATGTGCCTATTTAGTTAAGCCTAAATGCTTAACCTCTAACGCTCCTACAAAGTAGACATGAAAACATGGAAAACAAAAATAACAATAATAATGGTTAGCACACGCATCCAATCACCAAAGCAAGCAACACACACACATATTTTGTTCATTTTCTCAATTCCCTTAGTTAATCTCATCACATAGTGCTCCAAGTTCACACAAGGGTTAGCTAACCCATGATAAAACTTTAGTACTTGCTATTAATGTTGTGCCCAAATGCCAAACATGAGATGATTGTATTTTTGCACATTGATTCATGATATTTTATTAAGGCATTAATCTAGTAATTATGTTTGTTGTTTTGTTTCTGCGTAATGTAACAAACATAATTATAACCCTATAATAATGATAATCTTAAATGTCCCTGGTCTAGTATTATCATGGAGTGGGTTGCAATAATACATAATGACAAGCATATGTGGAGACAAATATGAGATATGTAGTCTACATATAGGTACAAGTTGGAGAACTTGTGTTCTGGACCAACCCACCATGAGAAAGCTACATGGATTGTTATACGAGTGTCATAAGTGATTTTCATAGTGATCATAGTATATGTAGTCCTTTGACCTAAGGTCATCAAGGTTCTCTACATGTGAGTGACATACTTTGATGCTTCCGTTTATTGCTCGTAATTTAGTGAAATTGAAGGAGGTCATTGAGTATGTCACATATCATGCAAAGGGTTTTGTATGATCAAGATGGGATTTATCCCTCCTATGTAGCAAGAGTGATATCTTTGAGCCCCTTAATAGGGTGAGACTAAGAAAATGAATGGCCATGCTCAGATGAGTTGACATACGATATCAATGTCATCAGTTTAAGTTTGTCTACTCGATAATCAAGAAACCAAATATTGGGCCATACAAAAGTGACACACACCATGTCTCATGCTCAGGCTTGATATCTTGGACAAAGGGACAATGGCTTATATGGATAATGATCATAAAGGTTTAGTCGAATCATTGACAATCTTGTCACTTGGGTAGCAACGATGTGTTGCCAGACACCGCTCATTTCTTATGATCATAAATGTGATTTATGATCATTGCCAATATGGTAAAAGCCTATTAGGTCACACACATAAAGCCTATTTGGATTATTTGAGTGCATGGGCTAATTTATTTGGGTGATGGTTTCATGATATTTTCGTGTTAATAGTTGGCCCAAGAATTGAGCCATTATTAAGCCAAAAATTAAACCTAATTTGATTAGGGCTTTGAAACCCATTAGGCTTGGAAGTTGAGTCTTACTATAAATACATCATATAGTGAGAAATTCTTAGCCCTAGCCTCCCAAAAGCTCCAGCCCCACTTTTTTCTTGCCATTCCTTGGAGGACACAAGCTAGCACTGCGTGCGCAAGAGAAAAGCTTCTATGGGATGTGGTGGAGGCGTGATGATCTCCAGAGGCTCGTGTGGATACCATAGAGAGCTTAAACACATCAACCATTCAGGTTTTGTGATTCAACTCAACAGTTGGGCAAAAGATCTCAACCGAATTAAGTATGAGAATTTTGAACACCCGGTTTACCCCATTTCACTTGGATCCTGGAGGGTTTTGGTTATATTCCATTGTGCTTGTTTGGATCCTGAAGCCCTACACATACCAATAACATAGCTAGCTAGCACACTTAACCCATTTACCTAAAGGGTAAACATAGCCCTATAACAATCGAAGCTCATTTTGCTCACAAGCTGTTACCTAGACTGCCTAATACTCACTTGAACATGTAAATCAACCGAAATCAAGCTTAGTGTAACGAAACCCTTACCAAACCTTGTCCTTAACCTCTAGCCAAGCTTTAAACTCCAATGCCAAACTTATCAATTCAAGCCTCCTTGCTTGCCTATGGCTGAATTGCCCTTAATCAAGCCTAATTCCTCAATTTGAGCTCAAAAAGTCAAGGAATCACCATGAATTGCCATGAACCCGATGCTTCTCCACCAAGAACACTAGTTTTTACTTAAATTTGGAGCTTCGACTCATTTAGTCAACCAGCCAAGTAGTGGAGGCATATAATAATCGATTAAGTGCCACATGGCATAAAAATGGGTAAAATACTTGCCTAGGCAAAGTTATTTTCTTGCTTGGTGCCATGAAGTCCTCCAATAAAAGATTCCATCATTTTAGTCACCTGAATAAGCATGCAATTGAGTCTTTGAACTCTGTTTTCCTCCATTAAACTCTTAAGCCTTTAAACATGTACAAGCATGGTCTCAGGTAAGCCTACCCTTGATAGTACTTCACGTGTCTCCAAAGCCCACCAAGTACGTTGCTTTCCTTTTTGTTTGGGCTTAATCTTTCAGTCTAAGTTAACTTAGGTCCATCACAAAATAAGGCTTATGACAACCTTCCTTATTGAAAGAATTTGGTCCTCCAAATTCCTCATAAGCTTAGGGTACACATGTGAACAACACCATGCAATTTGCTCATTTACTTCTCGAGTTACCTCTTCTTAGGTATGATTACTCCACTGAACTTTGATCATGGGAATCCATTTACTTCTTAACTTGCTTGTATCTTTGGCTAAGATTTGGATAGGCACCTCCTCATGTGATAGGCTTGGTGTTATAGGTGCAGTAGTGGGGAAAACCACTTACTTAGAACTTGGAAAGTACTTCTTTAGTAGACTGACATGAAAAATATCATGCCCATATCCAAGTTCAAGTGGGAAGTCTAACTTTTATGCCACATTTCCAATCTTAGCCAATATTTGATTTGGACTTATGTATCTGTGTGCTAGTTTCCCTTTTTTCCCAAATCTCACCACTCCTGTCATAGGAGAAACCTTCAGCCACACATAGTCTCCTTCCTGGAACTCTAGGTCTCTTCTCCTTTTGAAGTTTGCATATAACTGCTACCTATCATTGGTAGTCTTGATCCTTGCCTAGATTTATTAGTGTTGTACCCAAAAGCCAATCATGAGATGATTGTATCTTTTGCAGATTGAGTCATGATATTTTATTACGGCATTAATCCAGCAATTATGTTTGTTGTTTTGTTTCTATGTAACATAATAAACATAATTGTAACCCTGAATAATGATATTCTTAAATATCCCCAGTCTAGTATTATTGTGGAACGGGTTTCAATGATACATAACGACTAGCATATGTAGAGACTAATATGAGACATGTAGTCTATATATGGGTACAAGTTGGAGGACTTGTTACTGGACCGACCCACCATGAGAATACTACATGGATCATTATATGAGTGTCATAAGTGATTCTCATAGTGATCATGGGATTTGTAGTCCTTCGACCTAAGATCATCAAGGTTCCCTACATGTGAGTCACATACTTTGATACTTCCCTTTGTTGCTCGTGACTGAGTGAACTTGAAGGAGGTCATTGGGTGTGTCACATATCATGTAGAGGGATTTGTATGATTAAGATGGGATTTGTCCCTCCTATGTAACGAGAGTGATATCTTCGGGCCCTTTGATAGAGTAAGACTTAGAAAAATGCATGGCCATGCTCGGATGAGTTGATATACAATATCAATGTCATCAGTTGGTAATCAATAAACCAAAGATTAGGCTATATGAGAGTGACACATTCCATGTCTCGTGCTTAGTCTTGATATCTTAGACAAAGGGACAATGGCATATATCGGTAATGATCATAAAGGTTTAGTTGAATCACCGACAATCTTGTCACTTGGGTAGCAATGATGTGTTGCTAGACACCGCTCATTGCTTATGATCATAAATGTGATTTATGATCATTGCCAACATGGTAAGAGGCTATTAGGTCACACACATAGAGCTATTTGGATTGTTAGAGTGCATAGGCTAATTATTTGGGTTATGGTTTCACAATAATTTCGTATTAATAATGGGCCCAAAAGTTGAGCCATTATTAAGCCCAAAATTGAAGCCTAATTGGATTAGGGCTTTGAAACCCATTAGGTGTGGAAGTTGAGTTTCACTATAAATACAACTATTAGTGAGAAATTGATAGCTTCTTGTCGTAGCGTCCCAAAAGGACAATCGCACTCTTCTCTTGTAATTCCTTGGAGGACGTAAACTAGCACTGCGAGCGCAAGAAAAATGCATCTACCGAGACATAGTGGAAGCGTGGTGATCCTGAGAGGCTCGTGTGTATACCATATAGAGCTTGAACACATCAACTGTTCAGGTTTTGTGATTTGACTCTACAGTTGGATGAGAGATCTCAACCGAAAATTAGGTATGAAATTTTTTGAATACCCGGTTTACCCCGTTTTAAATGGATCCTTGAGGGTTTCGGTTAAATTTCGCTGCGCTTGTTTGGCTCCCAAAACCCAATAGGATCATCCATATCTTCTGAGTGGTCTCCCTGATGATTTCTGTTGCTAACTCCAATTTGTCTCTAGACTTATGCCAGCAATGTGAGTAATACATTTTCTTCCATAGAAAGCTTCATATGCTGCCATTTCAATCACTGAATGGTACCCATTGTTGTATGAGAATTCCACTAATGGTAGATGCACATCCCATTCTCCTTGGAAATCAATCACACAACATATTAGCATATCTTCTAGAACTTGAATGGTGTTTTCTGTTTGTCCATCTGTCTGTGGATGGTATGCTATGCTAAACTTAAACTTAGTACCTAAAGCTTAATGTAGGGATTTGCAGAACCTAGAAACAAACCCAGGATCTTTATCTGAAACAATATCATCAAGCACACCATGAAGTCTCACTATTTCCTTTATGCAAAGCTGGGCTACCTTATCCAGTGAGTTTGTGAGGTTCATAGGTGGAAAGTGGGCTACCTTGGTCAGTCTGTCTACAATGACCCAAATGGCATTATGTCTTCTCCTTGTTAGTGCCATTCACACCATAAAGTCCATAGATATGGACCGCCACTTTCTCTTAGGTACGGGTAAGCTTTGAAGCTTCATTCCTAGTTTTTGGTGCTCAACTTTCACCTATTGGCACACTTTACACTTAGCTACATAGGTGCCAATATCATGTTTCATGTATGGCCACCAAAAGTAAGCTTCGAGAGCATGATACATTTTAGTAGCTCTTGGATGCATGCTTAGCTTACTTGAGTGTGCTTCTTCCTGAATTTGGGGTCTCAGATCATTCTTTTTAGGTTCATGGAATCTATTTTGGAGGTATAATAGTCCTTGCTTGTAGGAAAATTCTCATCATTAAGCTGTGCTTCTTTGATGAGTTCCTTCCATTCAGGTTTAATGGTAAGCGCACTTAGTTGCTCAAGTTGCCATTTTAACCATTGCCTTGCTTCCCTCTTCTCCTTCTTTGAGTTCTCTAGTATAGCTTCTGCTCAAGGCATCTGCCACAACATTGGCCTTGCTAGCTGTGTATTCAATTACACAATCAAAAACCTTTAGGTATTCCAACCATCTTCTCTGCCTCATATTCAAGTCCTTTTGAGTGAAATGATGCTTGAGGCTTTTATGGTCTATATAGACTTGAAACTTGTTACCTAGCAAGCAATGGCTCTATTGCTTAAGTGCAAAGACCACAACTATTAATTCCAGGTCATGCACTAGGTAATTCTTTTCATGTGGTCTCAACTGTGTTGATCCAAAAGTAATGGCTTGCTTGTCTTGCATTAGGACACAAGCTAACCCTACATGTGATGCATCAGTGTACACCTCATAAGCTTTTTCAGGGTTTGGTAAGGCTAGCATATGAGCTATTGTCAACCTCTTCCTAAGCTCTAAAAAGCTATCTTCACACTTACTTTCCCAAAGAAACTTCTGGTCCTTTCTAGTTAGTTGAGTAATAGGGGCTGCTATAATAGAGAACTTAGGTACAAATCTTCTTTAATAGCCGACTAACCCTAAGAAACTCCTAAATTCCTTGACATTTTGGGTTTGCCTCCAATCCAAGATTGGTCTAACCATTTTAGGATCTAATACGAACCATTGATCACTGATTACATGACCCAAAAATTCAATCTCTCGGGTTCCAAAATTTGTACTAACTCAACTTCTCATAGAGCTTATGTACTTGGAGCAAGCCAAGTACAAGCCTCAAGTTCTCTTTATGAGTCTTCTCATCCTTTGAGTGCACCAAAATGTCATCAATGAAGACTACCACAAAGTGGTCTAAGTATGCTCTAAACAACTTTTACATAAGATCCATAAAGAATGCAGGTGCATTAGTGACCCTAAATGGCATCACTGTGTACTCAAAGTGTCCATACCTAGTTTTGAAAGCAGTTTTAGATATGTCTTTTTCCCTGCCCTTTAATTGGAAATAACTAGACTTTACGTCTATTTTGGAGAATTCTCTTGCTCATTTCAATTGATCAAACAAAGCCTCAATCCCTATGAGGGGATACTTGTTCTTAATAGTCAGGGCATTAAGCTTTTTGTAATCAATACAGAGTCTTAGGGTTCCATACTTTTTACTCACAAACAAAATAGGTGCTCTCCAAGGAGACATATTAGGTCTAATGAACCCTATTTCAAGCAACTCATCCAGTTGTTTCTTCAACTTTACCATTTCAGGTATAGCCATTCTATATGGAGCTGCAGACACAGGAACAGCTCTTGGTAGAAGTTTAATCTCAAACTCCACCTCTATCACAGGTGGTAGTCTAGGTAGGTGTATGGGAAAGACCTTTGGGTACTCCTAGACTATAGGGATTTGGCTAAGTTCACTAGCTACCCCATGTTCATTCAATCCCAATCATTTATGATCACCTTTCAAAGGCACTTTTTTCACTAATTCAACTTGGCAATCTAAGCCTAGTTCAAGTTATTTCCCTAGTTCAAATGGTTTACAACTAAGCATCAACAGTTGTTGTGCATGACAATATATAACTATTTTGTTTTCACTTACCCAATTGATGCCTAAGATTATGTCATAGTCATAAATGCTCAACATTATCAAGTTTGCCTTAAGTTCTAGGTTAACAAACTTAATAACACAATTCGCTATTATGTGATAAGTAAATAGGACTGCATTGCTTGCAGGTTTGACTATGTACATTTCTTTCATATTTCTTACATCTAAGTTCATGGCCTTAACCAATTTAGAAGAAACTATAGACAGTGTAGCTCTGGTATCAAACAAAGCAGATACTTGATGCCCTTCCGCATCTTCGTCGCGCAACATGATGAGCATGAGGTAGGGACTTCCGGTGTGGGAATGCCTGTTTGAGAGGTCTCCAGTGGGGGAGGGCTGCAAGGACTCAGGAAAGCAAGGGTCAGGAGTTCGTCGAAGTATTTCTCGGGAAAGGAACCTCCAACGCCTAAGTCAGTGTTTGAAAATGGAGAGTAAGTAAGGAGTGGAGAGATATTCCCCCTTAGAGCTGAATCCCCTTACTTGTGGCGTATCCTGAATATTTATAGGGAGGTGACAGGAGAAGTCCATTTGCTAAAGCCTGCCCAGATCGTGACACGCATTCGGTCGTATGTGCTTCGTACCTCGGGAGATGGGGGGCCTCTAGCCGGCCATAGGCCGTCTGGTCAAGAGCTTAGAGTGGCGTGTCAGAGTGTGTCCGAGGGCGGCGTGTCGGGGACCTTAAGAGGGCGGCATGTTAGAAGCTACTCAGCTATTTTGTCGTACGTCCACGTGGCCTTTTTGGGGGACCGAATTCCTTCAGAGTGCTAAGCTCATTCGGGGAGGTGAGCTCCTTTGGAGAGAGGTCCTTTGTTTGCATGAGGCACCTTCGGTTGCGCTCTCCCGAGGTTAGGCTTGGGTACCTGATGATGGTACTCTATGTGCGTGCCTGAGGGTGGCCCAAACATTATCGAAAGGTGGTTTTGGGCACGTGAGGTCATCTTCGGGGAGGGTGGTGACTCCTTCTGTCCGAAGTTGGTCCCTTGGGTTTCCTAAGGGTAGCGCCTATCCGGCTTGTCCGACGGTGCTGTGGCCCTCTCTTTTCCATAGTTTTGTCATGTCTGTTTCGACAAAGGCGGTGCGCTGGCCAAGGGAGGCGTGCACACGTGGGGTCCTTCAGGGGGCGATAGCCCTTCGGCTATGAATACTAATTGGCCATTAAGGTAAATCGTACCTTTGAGTGCCTTTCTGCTCAGCCTCTGATGGCTAGCCTCTTTCACCAATATCTCAACCTCTAGTGCATCTTGCACTCTCTTTAATGTCTCAAGCTGAAACACTCTACCATGAGGTGGATTTTGCCTCTTTTGGTCCTGTGGTAGCTTAGGCAGTTGATTTCTTCTCGGCTTTTGATATTGGGCTTCATGAGTGGCTTTGGCTGCTCTCTAGCATATTTAGGGTTGAACCTCCTAAAGCATATTCTTCTCATCTCCCCTCTTAAGGCAATCCTTCATCCAATGATCAAGTGCTCCACATTTGTGGCAACAATTTGTTAGCTTGAAGCATGGCTTGTTGCCATGGAATTTCCTATAAGTAGAGCACTGTTGACCATATCTTTGCGGTCCTCTTTCCTTCTTACTTTCCTTTCTCCATTCAACAGGCTTGACCTTTTTTCTAACACTTTTCTTATGCCCTTTGTGTGTGACATTTCCATTTCCTGGGCCACTCTTTGTTTGCTCCTTGAATTCTTGTTGAAATGCTGTGGCACTTTGCACTACTTATTAATATTCTTTACCTCCCACGGCTCTGAGGATTTGCTTCAGCTTAAGCCATTAGCCTCTTAAGAGCCTCTTGGTTCTAAGCTCCTTCCGCCCATCATATTGTGGAGCATATCTTAACAGCCTGTTGAATTTTTGCTCATACTCTAACACGCTGAGATTTTCTAACTCCAGCTAATCAAATTCTACTTGTTTTTTATCCTTTAGCGCCTCGCTCATATATTGTTGTCGAAAGACTTGAAGGAACTGTTGGGTTTTAGGAGCCAAACAGCACAACAGAATTTAACCAAAACCCTCCAGGATCCAAGTGAAACGGGGAAAACCGGGTGTTCAAAAATTTTCATACCTAATTTTCGGTTGAGATCTCTCACTCAACTGTAGAGTCAAATCACAAAAATTGAACAGTTGATGTGTTCAAGCTCTCTATGGTATCCACACGAGCCTCTCAGAATCACCACGCTTCCACCGCATCCTGACAGATGCATTTCTCTTGCGCTCGCAGTGCTAGCTTGCGTCCTCCAAGGAATTGCAAGAGAAGAGTGCGGCTGTCCTTTTTGGAAGGCTAGGGCAAGGAGACCTGCGAATTTCTCACTAGAGGTTGTATTTATGGTGAGGCTCAACTTCTAGGCCTAATGGGTTTCAAAGCCCTAATCCAATTAGGCTTTAATTTTGGGCTTAGTAATGGCTCACATATTGGGCCCATTATTAATACGAAATTATTGTGAAACCAAAACCCAAATTATTAGCCCATGCACTCTAATGATCCAAATAGCTCTATGTGTGTGACCCAATAGGCTCTTACCATGTTGGCAATGATCGTAAATCACATTTATGATCATAAGCAATGAGCGGTGTCTAGCAACACATCATTGCTACCCAAGTGACAAGATTGCCGATGATTAGACTAAACCTTTTTGATCATCACCGATATATGCCATTTTCCCTTTGTCCAAGATATCAAGACTAAGCACGAGACATGGAATGTGTCACTCTCGTATAGCCCAATCTTTGGTTTCTTGATTACCAAATAGACCAACTTAAACTGATGACATTGATATCGTATATCAACTCATCCGAGCATGGCCATGCATTTTTCTAAGTCTTACTCTATCAAGGGGCCTGAAGATATCACTCCCATTACATAGGAGGGACAAATCCCATCTTGATCATACAAATCCCTCCACATGATATGTGACATACCCAATGACCTCCTTCAAGTTCACTCAGTTATGAGCAACAAAGGAAAGTTTCAAAGTATGTGACTCATATGTAGGGAACCTTGATGATCTTAGGTCGAAGGACTACATATACCATGATCACTATGAGAATCACTTATGGCACTCATAAAATGATCCATGAGTGTTCTCGTTGTCAGTCGGTCCAGTACACAAGTTCTGCAACTTGTACCCATATGTAGACTACATATCTCATATTAGTCTCCATATATGCTAGTCGTTATGTATTATTGCAACTCGCTCCACAATAATACTAGACTAGGGACGTTTGAGAATATCATTATTCTAGGGTTACAATTATGTTTGTTAAGTTACACAGAAACAAAAACAACAAACATAATTGCTGGATTAATGCTTTAATAAAATATCATGACTCAATGTGCAAAAATACAATCATCTTATGATTGGCCTTTTGGGCACAACACTAACAATCTCCCACTTGCACTAAAAGCCAATCATCCATGTATCTAATACCGATGGACCTAGAATGGCTATCATGCTTCTGCTGCGTAAGGGGCTTTGTCAGTGGATCAGCAATGTTGTTGTCTGTCGAAGTCCTGCATATCCTTACATCACCCCTCTCGATGATCTCCCTGATGAGATGATAGCGTCGGAGTATGTGTTTGGATCGCTGGTGAGATCGAGGTTCCTTAGCCTGTGCGATTGCTCCATTGTTGTCACAATAGAGCTCTATCGGGTCGGCAATGCTTGGAACCACTCCAAGTTCAGTAATGAACTTCTTGATCCAAACTGCCTCCTTTGCAGCATCAGAGGCGGCAATGTACTCAGATTCTGTTGTAGAGTCAGCTACTGTCTCTTGCTTTGAACTCTTCCAGCTCACAGCACCACCACCAATACAAAACACATAACCAGATTGTGATCTAAAATCATCCTTATCGGATTGGAAGCTTGCATCGGTGTAACCCCTTACAACGAGCTCATCTTCACCTCCAAAGACCAAGAATGCATCCTTAGTCCTTCGTAAGTACTTAAGGATGTTCTTAACAGCTGTTCAGTGACTCTCACCAGGGTTCGATTGGTACCTACTTGTCATGCTTAAGGCATATGAGACATCAGGACGAGTACATATCATGGCATACATGATAGATCCAATTGCTGAAGCATATGGAATCTTACTCATGCGCTCTCTCTCCTCGGGTGTACTCAGACACTGAGATCTAGAAAGAGTTATACCATGTGACATGGGCAAGAATCCTTTCTTGGAATCTTGCATGCTAAACCTCTTTAGCACCTTGTCAATGTATGTACTTTGACTTAGGCCAAGAAGCTTTCTAGATCTATCTCTATAGATCCTGATGCCTAACACATAGGCTGCTTCACCCAAGTCCTTCATAGAGAAACATTTCCCTAGCCAAGTCTTCACAGACTGTAGCTCAGGAATGTCATTCCCGATGAGTAGTATGTCATCTACATACAACACCAAGAAGACAATAGCGCTCCCACTAACCTTCTTGTAGACACAAGGTTCATCTTCATTTTTGATAAAACCAAACTCTTTGATTGCTTCATCAAAATGAAGATTCCAACTTCGAGAAGCTTGCTTCAGTCCATAAATGGACCTTTGCAACTTGCACACTTTATTGGCATTCTCAGGAGTGACAAAACCCTCAGGTTGTGTCATGTACACATCCTCAAGTAGCTTTCCATTTAGGAATGCAGTTTTGACATCCATTTGCCATATCTCATAATCATAGTGTGCAGCAATAGCAAACAAAATTTGGATGGATTTAAGCATAGCAACTGGTGAAAAAGTTTCATCATAGTCAATACCATGAATTTGCTTGAAACCTTTTGCAACCAATCGTCCCTTAAAGGTAATCACATTACCATCCATGTCAGTTTTCTTCTTGAAAACCCATTTGCACCCTATGGGTTTTACCCCTTCAGGTGGGTCAACCAAAGTCCATACTTGGTTTTCATACATGGATTCCATCTCGAATTTCATGGCCACTAGCCAATTCTCAGAGTCAGGCCTCGACATAGCTTGTTGGTAGGTTGTGGGCTCATCCTGATCCATGAGTATCACATCACCATTGTGAGTCATGAGACATCCATATCTCTCAGGCTCACATCGAATCCTACCAGACCTACATGGGCTCTGTGTTGGGTTTCGAGAGCCAAACAGCACAGCAGAATTTAACCGAAACCCTACAGGATCCAAGTGAAACGGGGTAAACCGGGTGTTCAAAAATATTCATAGCTAATTTTTTATTGAGATCTCTCACTCAACTGTAGAGTCGAATGACAAAACCTGAATAGTTTACATGATCAAGCTCTCTATGGTATCCACACGAGCCTCTCGGGATCACCACACTTCCACCACGTCCCGGTAGATGCGTTTCTTTTGTGCTCGCAGTGCTAGCTTACGTCCTCCAAGGAATTGCAAGAGAAGAGTGCGGCTGTCCTTTTGCCAACAACCCAAATTATTAGCCCATGCACTCTAATGATCCAAATAGCTCTATGTGTGCAACCCAATAGGCTCTTACCACATTGGCAATGATCATAAATCACATTTATGATCATAAGCAATGAGCGGTGTCTAGCAACACATCATTGCTACCCAAGTGACAAGATTGTTGATGATTCGACTAAACCTTTATGATCATCCCCGATATATGCCATTGTCTATTTTTCCAAGATATCAAGACTAATCATGAGACATGGAATGTGTCACTCTCATGTAGCCCAGTCTTTGGTTTCTTGATTACCGAGTAGACCTACTTAAACTGAAGACATTGATATCGTATATCAACACATCCGAGCATGGCCATGCATTTTTCTAAGTCTTACTCTATCAAGGGGCCTGAAGATATCACTCCCATTACATAGGAGGGACAAATCCCATCTTGATTATACAAATCACTCCGCATGATATGTGGCATACCCAATGACGTCCTTCAAGTTCACTCAGTTACGAGCAACAAAGGAAAGTATCAAAGTATGTGACACACATGTAGGGAACCTTGATGATCTTAGGCCGAAGGACTACATATACCATGATTACTATGAGAATCACTTATGACAGTCACATAATGATCCATGTAGTGTTCTCATGGTGGGTCGGTCCAGTGCACAAGTTCTCCAACTTGTACTCATTTGTAGACTACATATCTCATATTAGTCTCCACATATGCTAGTCGTTATGTATTATTGCAACCTGCTCCACAATAATACTAGACCAGGGACGTTTAAGAATATCATTATTCTAGGGTTACAATTATGTTTATTACGTTACAGAGAAACAAAACAATGGACATAATTGCTGGATTAATGCCTTAATAAACTATCATGACTCAATGTGCAAAAAATACAATCATCTCATGATTGGCCTTTTGGGCACAACACTAACAATCTCCTACTTGCACTAAAAGCCGTCAACTACTGTCTCTTGCTTTGAACTCTTGCAGCTCACAGTACCAGCACCAATACAAAACACATAACCAGATTGCGATCTAAAATCATCCTTATCGGATTGGAAGCTTGCATCGGTGTAACCCCTTACGACGAGCTCATCTTCACCTCCAAAGACCAAGAATGCATCCTTAGTCCTTCATAAGTACTTAAGGATGTTCTTAACAGCTGCCCAGTGACTTTCACCAGGGTTCGATTTGTAGCTTCTCATCATGCTTAAGGCATATGAGACCTCAGGACGAGTACATATCATGGCATACATGATAGATCTAATTCCTGAAGCATATGGAATCTTACTCATGCGCTCTTTCTCCTTAGGTGTACTTGGACACTGAGATCTAGAAAGAGTTATACCATGTGACATGGGCAAGAATCCTTTCTTGGAACCTTGCATGCTAAACCTTTTTAGCACCTTGCAATGTATGTACTTTGACTTAGGCCAAGGAGCTTTCTAGATCTATCTTTATAGATCCTGATGCCGAACAAATAGGCCGCTTCACCCAAGTCCTTCATAGAAAAACATTTCCCCAACCAAGTCTTCACAGACTATAGCTCAGGAATGTCATTCCCGATGAGTAGTATGTCATCTACATACAACACCAAAAAGGCAATAGCGCTCCCATTAACCTTGTTGTAGACACAAGGTTCATCTTCATTTTTGATAAAACCAAACTCTTTGATTGCTTCATCAAAATGAAGATTACAACTTTGAAAAGCTTGCTTCAGTCCATAAATGGACCTTTGCAACTTGCACACTTTATTGGCATTCTCAGGAGTGTCAAAACCCTCAGGTTGTGTTATGTACACATCCTTAAGTAGCTTTTCATTTAGCAATGCAGTTTTAACATCCATTTTTCATATCTCATAATCATAGTGTGCATCAATGGCAAACAAAATTTGGATGAATTTAAGCATAGCAACTGGTGAAAAACTTTCATCATAGTCAATACCATGAATTTGGTTGAAACCTTTTGCAACCAATCATCCCTTAAAGGTAATCACATTACCATGCATGTCAGTTTTCATCTTGAAAACCCATTTGCACCCTATGGGTCTTACCCCTTCAGGTGGGCCAACCAAAGTCCATACTTGGTTTTCATACATGGATTCCATCTCGGATTTCATGGCCACTAGCCACTTCTAAGAGTCAGGCCCTGACATAGCTTGTTGGTAGGTTGTGGGCTCATCCTGATCCATGAGCATCACATCACCAGTGTCAGTCATGAGAAATCCATATCACTCGGGCTCACGCCGAATCCTACCAAACCTATGTGGGCTCTGTGCTACAGGAACAGACTCTTGAACGACAACATCTTGTGGTGTCTATTCAGGTTCCATTTCAGGTTCGATGTCTCTTTGTTGTTCTTGAATTTCTTCAAGTTCTACTTTCCTCCCACTAGTTTCTTTAGAGATAAACTCTTTCTTTAAAAAGACACAAGTTCGAGCAATAAACACTTTTTGCTCAGAAGGATTGTAGAAATAGTAACCCTTTGTTTCTTTGGGATACCCAACAAAAAGGCATTTTTGAGATTTGGGCCCTAGTTTGTCAGAGGATTGACGTTTCACATAAGCGTCACAGCCCCAAATCTTCATAAAAGACAAATTGGGACGCCTCCCACTCCATATCTCATATGGTGTCTTTTGAACCGATTTAGATGGAACTCAGTTTAGTGTAAAAGCAGCTGTCTCTAGAGCATGTCCCCAAAAGGAGTTTGGAAGGTCAGCTTGACTCATCATAGAGCGAACCATGTCTAACAGAGTTCGATTTCTCCTTTCAGATACACCATTCCATTGAGGTGTACCTGGTGGAGTGAGTTGTGATACTATACCACACTTCTTCAGATAGTCAAGGAATTCTCGATCCAAGTACTCTCCACCTCGATCTGAATGAAGCACTTTGATACTTTTACTGAGTTGATTCTCTACTTTATTCTTGAATTCTTTGAACTTTTCAAAGGATTCTGACTTGTGTCTCATGAGATACACATAGCCATATCTACTGAAGTTATCAGTGAAAGTAATGAAGTATTGAAAACCTCCTTTAGCTTGTGTAGACATAGGGCAACATACATCACTATGTATGAGTCCTAGAAAGTCATTAGCCCTTTCATTTTGCCTTGTGAATGGGGCTTTGGTCATCTTGCCCAACAAACATGACTCATATGTCTCATATGATTCAAAATCAAATGAGTCGAAAAGTCCATCCTCATGGAGCTTGGATATGCAGGTCTCATTTATATGGCCCAAGCGACAGTGCCAGAGATAAGTCGAGTTCGAATCATTTAATTTGACCTTCTTGGTATTCACATTATAGATTGGATCTTCAAGGTCTAGAACATACAACCCATTGCTAAGTTGAGAACTACCATAAAAGATTTCATTCAAATAAATAGAACAACATTTGTCCTTTATTATAAATGAAAAACCTTTCTTGTCCAGACAAGAAATAGAAATCAAATTTCTACTAATAGTAGGCACAAAGTAGCAGTTGCCTAATTCTAAAACTAATCCACTAGGTAAAGTGAGAACATAAGTACCTATGGCTAAGGCAGCTGTTATGGACCTCCTAGTAGTCAGCACTCCTGAGAGAGGTAAAATGTTCTAAATTAAGTTTAGAACTTTAATTTCAAAGTTACAAAGCTAGAATAAAAGAGTTACAAAAATTCACTAAGTTCCAAGGATGTTTAAGCACGAGATGAGGAGCAGGGGCAAAATGGTAATTTTGCACCCTGAGTAACCGGGCGGGGTCCTGAGTGTTTTAAGTTAAGTTTTGTAACTTAACCTTTAACCTTAACTCAAACTTGAAACAATAACAAGAATTAATCAAGAAATGAGCATGTGTTGAAAGATGGGGGTTTATGTGTTTAAGGGTTGTAACTTGGATGGCTTAAGGGGTTGAGTGAGGGTTTAAGAAGGGAAAGGTGGCTAATGGCTGCCATAACCACGTTTTCCCCTCTCAAGCACTCATTTCTCTCTCAATTCAAGCTAGAAATCAAGTGATCTTGATTCCTAGAGTTGCCATCCAAGGATACCAACCAAGAGGAACTTGTTTCAAGCTAGAAAACAAGGTTTGGAGGCTTGGAAGCATGATTTCTCTACTCCCCTGTTTTTGATACGTGGTAAGCATTGTGTTCTTGGTTAATTCTATGTTATTTGAGTGAATTGAGGCTTGGGTTTTGGTTAGAGAGGAAGATTGTGATGTTTGGTGCTTTGGTTTTGATTGGAACTTAGGTGAGGATTTCTTGCACTTGGTTGCTTGAAAAGAGGAGTGATTCTAGCTTGTATCTTGGAGTTGAGGTAAGGGAGTAGTGTTTTTAAGCTTGAACAATGCTTGTGGCTTGAGTTTGTTGTAAGAAATTGATTGAAATTAGCCATAGCATTGAGTATGAGTTTTGGTTGAATTGTGGTGAACTATGAGGTTTGAGGAAGATTTGATGATGTTATAGAGCATCATTAATGGCATTGTGATAGTTGGTTATGTTCCTTGCAACTTGAACTATGTGTGTGTGAAGTTTGGTGGCTTTTTATGCATGTTTGATATGTGTACTAAGTAGCCAAAGGTCATAGCAGCAAAATGCGTGCCAATTCTGCAGTTTCGCAGATTGGCGACGCGTCGCCAAGAGGTACCCATAATTGGTGACGCGTCGCCAATTGGAAAAAGAATCATAGAACATTGACAACTGTGGCGACGACGACGCGTCGCCAAGACAGCATTGGAGACCCGATTTTGTTTTTAGCATAACTTTTCGCTCGGGTGTCCGATTGAGGTGATTCAAAGTTCCACACGAAGCTAAGAGGGAGTACTATCACTTCCAAGTTTTAGAAACATCTAAAATGCCCCAGATTTAATGTTTTTTTGAATCAAAGTGAGGATAATTTTTAAAGGCAGAATTTTGCACATTTTGCTAGGATGATTGAGGTGAGTCCCAAGGAGGTCCTTTGGGTACCTTGGCCCTCAAGTATGCTGGGGGTACTTTGAGACTTCCTGAAGTCCCTCGAGAAGTGGGAGTTTCCTTGAGTTTTGAAAAGTTTTGAGGTTACTTGTTGAGTAAGCAAGGAAACTAAGTTGCAAGCGAATATAACCAAGTGTCATGAGCTTCAGGTGTAAGTTTTAGAACCCTTGGCAACCTGGCAATGTTGGAAATCACGGGGTTTTAAGGAGAGGTTTCAAATCCACCGAGGTTATGAGGTTTAATAACCTAGTTACATAGTTCTCACCACAATTCCCCTGCACAACAAAGTTAAGGAGAGGTTATATAATAAGTCAGGCGTAAGCTAAGGCTTACGAGGCACAAGTTGAGGGCTAGACTTGTGAGCCACGGAGTTGTTAGTGTTGTGCCCAAAAGCCAATCATGAGATGATTGTATTTTTGCACATTGAGTCATGATATTTTATTAAGGCATTAATGCAGCAATTATGTTTGTTGTTTTGTTCCTGCGTAACTTAACAAACATAATTGTAACCCTAGAATAATGATATTCTTAAAAGTCCCTGGTCTAGTATTATTGTGGAGCGGGTTGCAATAATACATAACAACTAGCATATGTGGAGACTAATATGAGATATGTAGTCTACATATGGGTACAAGTTGGAGAACTTGTGTACTGGACTGACCCACCATGAGAATACTACATGGATCGTTATATGAGTGTCATAAGTGATTCCCATAGTGATCATGGTATATGTAGTCCTTCGACCTAAGATCTAACTCAAGGTTCTCTACATGTGAGTGCACATACTTTGATACAGGCATCCTTTGTTGCTCATAACTGAGTGAACTTGAAGGAGGTCATTGGGTATGTCACATATCATGCGGAGGGATTTGCGAATGATCAAGATGGGATTTGTCCCTCCTATGTAACGGGATATTAATTGATCCTTAGTTCGGGCCCCTTGATAGAGTCATGGAGACTTAGAAAATGCATGGCCATGCTCGGATGAGTTGATATACTATAATATCAATGTCATCATTTAAGTTGGTCTACTCGTAATTGTAATCAAGAAACCAAAGATTGGGTTGAGAGTGACACATTCCATGTCTCGTGCTTAGTCTTGATATCTTGGACAATTGGACAATGGCATATATCGATGATGATCATAAAGGTTTAGTTGAATCATTACGAGTGACACAATCTTGTCACTTGGGTAGCAATGATATGTTGCCAGACACCGCTCATTGCTTATGATCATAAATGTGATTTATGATCATTGCCAACGTGGTAGGAGCCTATTGGGTCACACACATAGAGATTTGGATCATTAGAGTTTGGGCTAATTATTTGAGTTTTGAAAATTTCGTATTAATAATGGGCCCAATAGTTGAGCCATTATTAAGCCCAAGGAAATCCTAAGTTGCATTAGGGATTTAAAACCATTAGCCTGAAGTTGAGTCTTATAGGTGTAACTTTTAGAAATTCGCAGGTCTCCTTGCCCTAGCCTCCCAAAAGGACAGTGCACTCTTCTCTTGCAATTCCTTGGGGTTGTAAGGACTGAGAGCTAAGAGAAATGCATCTGCCGGGAGGTTATGGAGCGTGGTGATAATGAAGGCTCGTGTGGTTACCATAGAGTTCTGAACACGTCAACAATTCCCCTGTGATTCGACTCAAAGTTGAGTGAGAGATCTCAATCGAAAATTAGGTATGAAAATTTTTGAAGCTAAGGTTTACCCCGTTTCACTTGGTCCTGGAGGGTTTCGGTTAGATTCTGCTACACTGAGCTCACGGAGTGACGCCCGTGAGAAAGTAAGAAAATTATGTGAGGAGCGGTCCTTCGGGATCCGAGCATGCATATCCATATATTTACATATATGAGAGGTCCCTCACACTGCGAGAGCCAGCAGAGAGTATGCATGAGTTATTTCATATCTGTCCACAGTTTTACTGTTGGTACATGAGGTTACCCCTTACTGAGAATCTTGGATTCTCACCCTTACTGTTTTGTTGTGCAGATACAGAAGGAGTTGGGCCGAGTGACCGTTGAGGGTTACTCTGGTAGTAGTTTTTGGTGCACAGGTAGAATACCTGAGTTTTGATGATTCTAGTACTTATTGTTTGGATGCTTGTTGGTCTTGCACAGTACTAACTAAGTTGCTCATTGGTTACAGAGCCTAGTGCACATTGGACATAGTCAGGCATAGCTAGACCTAGTTGGATCCAGAGGAGTCTCTAAAGCTCGCCACTGGGATTCACATCCAAGGTGGGAGTTAGTATGAGAAGATCTCAGTAGAGGATTTTGTATGTGTACATAGTACTCTAGTTGCCTCCTTAGTTATGAAATGAAGAGTCATGGACTCGAGGATTGCTTTCTGGGCGGGGGCATTAGCTACTATATGTATGAATGCTCACGCATGTTGCTATGTGTAGTTAACTCATATAAAGGTTGATTTGTATGCTTTGACTGCTCTACTTGTTTTATATGAAAAATTGTGGCCACATTAACATTTTATGGTTTTAAATAACCCGTCAAAGCATAAAGAGCATGCATATTGCATATTCTAGGATAATCAACTAGTGACATGGATTTAATCTGTGCACATATCAATGAGTCCAACTGCAATCCGCCGTGAGACCAAGTTCTCACAGGTGTCCTGGGCAGGGGCCAGGGACGGCCGTGTCAGTTTTTGGTATCAGAGCCTAAGGTTTTCATTTCATAAGTTTTGGAGGCTAAGACTGAGATCTAGGTTGAAAGTCCATGTGCTAGGAAAGTTAGTACTGACCAACATCTGGGGAATGTTGTCTGGCTTTGGTTGCAGGTTGCTATGGTTGACACTAGGTCTGGAGGTGTAAGGGGAACTAGAGAACCTGGAGAAGGTTCTAGTGACCCAGTATTGGCAAGCTTGGATGAGATGTCCAGAGTATTACAGGGGTTAACTGAGACCATGACTTTGATGGCACAGAACATGACGACGATCATGACTGAGTTGTTCAGAAATTATGAGGACAGAGATGAAGTCCAGGAAGGAAATGATCCATATCAGGGTCAGGAGAGGCATGCTGAACCACAACAGATGCCTAGAGCTCATGAACAAAGAAATCAAGTTCATGAAGAGGTAGTGGAACCAGAGGTGATGGAGGCCCCAAGGAGGGGAGATACTCCACATCAGATGAAGCTATTGGAGAAGTTTAAGGCCGTTGATCCACCTAGCTTTGATGGGATAGGTGATCGCGATAGAGCAGAGGATTGGTTATCCAGGATGAACAGGTTGTTCTCCTGTGGAGGCTATGAGTCTGAGCAGAGGATGATTTTGGTGCCTTTCTTTTTGAGAGGAAGGGCTAGCTTATGGTGGGATGATGTTATGGAAATGCTTAGGGAAAGTAATGGTACCAAACCAGAGCATAAACAGAAGGTGCTTAAGTGGTCTGACTTTGAGAAGAAGTTCAGATTGGAGTATGTCAGTGAAGCTGCACAGGATCAGAGAAGGGTTCAATTTGAGAACTTAGTGCAGGGAGAAATGTCTGTAAGAGAATATGAGCAGCGCTTTAACTTACTTATTCGCTATGCTCCTTACATGGTGGGTAATGATGAGTTGAAGGCTAAGAAGTTTTGTCAAGGGTTGAAACCAATGCTCAGAAGGTACATGGCGATAGTGGATGTTAAAAACTATCGCCAGGTTGTTCAGAAGGCATTGACCTTAGAGAGGGAGTTTGATGACTCTAGAGCATCGACCAAAAAGATGGAGGTTGGGTCATCTAACCAAGGAAAGAGTGGTGGAAAGAGACCAATGGTTGAGAACCAAGGTTCATCCAAGAAGATTAAGTCCAGGATGTGTCCTAGATGCAAACGGTTTCATGTTGGGAAACCGTGCACTACGGGGACAGATATCTATAATATCTGTGGCCAGAGAGGACATAGGGCGAGAGAATACCCCAGGGCGAGAGAATGCCCTAGGGCTCAATCGATGCAGGGTCCGCCCAAGAACTTACCCCCTGTATCACTTGCCATAGGGAACCGACCTGGTGTAGCCACAGCAGTAGTTCCACCCAGGGTATTCACCTTGGCGAGTCAGATCACCAGAGAGCCAGCTGCCATTCAAGGTATGTTTACTTTTCAGAACGGTAGTGTTAGAGTGCTTTTTGATACAAGAGCTACTCTTTCAGTGATATCTTCTGCCTTGGTAGATAAGTGTAAATTGCAGTGAGAAATCTCAGATGAGTTGAGACTCATCAGGACTGCAGGGAAAGGTTTTATTGTAACCAACGAAGTGGTTACTAGGTATCCCTTGCAGTTAGGGGACCATGATTTTTCTGTGAGTTGTGGGTAATAGAACTGAGGTCTTATGACCTAGTGTTGGGAATGGATTGGCTAAGTAAACATAAGGCACAAATTAACTATGTGAATCACTCAGTTGACATAACCGATGCTCTGGGAGCTAGAGTGACTTGCACAGGAGGTTTAGCATCTAGTGCTAAGAGTTTGCACCTTAGACTTATGGATACCATCCCCGTAGTTATGGAGGAGGAGTATTACTCATTGAATGGGGTGGCTATAGAGGAGGAACTTCAAAAGATTTCTGTAGCCAATCAGTTTCCTAAGGTGTTTCCAGTAGAGTTACCTGGGCTACCACCCAAAAGAGAGACTGAGTTTACCATTCGTCTCCAGACAGGGGTTGAACCTATTTTGGTTCCACCTTATAGGATGTCAGCTCCTGAGATGGACGAGTTAAAGAAGCAGTTGGAAGAACTGCTAGAGAAAGGCTTTATAAGGCCTAGTGTGTCACCGTGGAGAGCCCCGGTGTTGTTTGTAAAGAAAAAGGATGGAACTTTTAGATTGTGCATCGACTATAGAAAGTTGAATGCAGTGACAATCAAGAATAAGTACCCGCTTCCTAGGATCGATGATCTGTTTGACAGACTCAGAGGAGCGAGGATGTATTCTAGGATTGACCTCCATTCTGGATATTTTCAGATTAGAGTTAAGGGGGAAGATATCCTAAAAACTTCCTTCAAGACGAGGTGTGGACACTATGAGTATACAGTTATGCCTTTTGGTGTAACGAATGCTCCAGCGGTGTTCATGGAATGAATGAATCGGATCTTTAAGCCATTTTTAGATCAGTTTGTTCAGGTTTTCATTGATGACATTCTGATATATTCATAGTCTGCGGCAAAGCATGAGGAGCACCTTAGGGCAGTTTTGCAAGTGTTGAAGGATGATCAGTAGTATGCAAAATTGTTTAAGTGTGAGTTTTGGTTCGAAAGGATTCAATTTCTAGGCCATATTATTAGTGCTCAAGGGTTGTCAGTTGACCCTGAGAAAGTTCAGGTAGTAGTTGAGTGGAAGAGGCCAACTACAGTAACAGAAGTTCGGAGTTTCTTGGGCTTGGCAGGCTACTATAGGCGATTCATAGGGAAATTCTCTGTAATAGCTACAACTTTGATAGCCTTAACCAAGAAGACTCAGAAATTTGAGTGGACACAGAAATGTGAGGAGGCTTACATGAAGTTGAAGGAAAAGTTGACTAATGCACCAATACTTGTTTGCTCTGAAAGATCTGAACATGAGGCAATGACGATGGATTGAGTATATCAAGGATTATGATTTCTCAATCAAGTATTGTATTGGAAAAGGGAATGTAGTAGTAGATGCATTGAGCAGGAAGTACACGGGAGTGATCCTATCTAAGGATCAAGCTACGAGTTCCTCTGAATGAACAACAAGGGATTGTTTCTCAGTTTTGCATGAGTTATGGCAAGACCTAGAGAAGTCCCTAGTCTACACTCTAGAAGTCCAGATAGCTTGGTTAGTCAGAGTCAGAGAAGCTCAGATGAAGGATCCGTTACTGAAGAAGATTGCAGGTGAAGCTAAGTCTAGTACTATGAAGAAGGAGTTTAGATACAAGAATGGAATACTACACTATGGTGATCGACTCTATGGACCGAATGTTGAGGGACTTAGGCAACAAGTCCTACAGGAGGCACATAGTAGTACTTTGAGTATTCACCCTGGTGTTAGTAAGATGTATCACGATTTGAAGACACATTTTTGGTAAGGCACCATATGAGGCTCTGTATGGACGGAGATGTATGACCCCCCATTGTTGGGAAGATTTTATAGATAAGATAGTCATTGGTCCAGAGGTGATAGCTGATACCACAGGTAAGATCAAGTTAATCCAGCAAAAGATTAAGGCAGCCAATGATTGGCAAACCAAGTATGCAAAGTTGAGGAGAAGAGATTTGAGTTTTGAAGTTGGGGACAAAGTACTTTTGAAAGTGTCTCCATTGAGAGGAGTTAGCCATTTTTGGCAAAGGGGCAAGTTGGCTCCTAGGTATATTGGACCATATGAGATATTGGAGAAGATAGGCAAAGTTGCTTATCGGTTGGCATTGCCACCTAATTTGTCCCAAGTGCATAATGTGTTCTACGTGAGTCTACTTAGAAAATGCACAGTGGAACCGGGACAAATAATTAGTCCTTCAGTGATACCTATTCAAGGAGACTTGACCTACGAGGAGAAACCAGTTCAGGTACTTGATAGGCAAGTCAAGAAGTTAAGGACTAAGTGGATTCCTATGGTTAAGATCTAATGGTCTAACCATAGTGAAGGAGAGGCTACATGGGAGACGGAACAGGATATGTTGAAAAGATATCCTGGTGTCTTTCCGGAGTTGCAACGAAATTTGGGGGACCAAATTCTAGAAGGAGGGGAGAATGTTATGGACCTCCTAGTAATTAGCACTCTCGAGAGAGGTAAAATGTTCTAAATTAAGTTTAGAACTTTAATTTCAAGGTTACAAAGCTAGAATAAAAGAGTTACAAAAATTCACTAAGTTCCAAGGAGGTTTAAGCACGAGATGAGGAGCAGGGGCAAAATGGTAATTTTGCACCCTGAGTAACCGGGCGGGGTCCCGAGTGTTTTATGTTAGGTTTTGTAACTTCACCTTTAACCTTAACTCAAACTTGAAACAATAACAAGAATTAATCAAAAAATGAGCATGTGCTAAAAGATGGGGGTTTATGTGTTTAAGGGTTGTAACTTGGATGGCTTAAGGGGTTGAGTGAGGGTTTAAGAAGGGAAAGGTGGCTAATGGCTGCCATAACCACGTTTTCCCCTCTCAAGCACTCATTTCTCTCTCAATTCAAGCTAGAAATCAAGTGATCTTGATTCCTAAAGTTGCCATCCAAGGATACCAACCAAGAGGAACTTGTTTCAAGCTAGAAAACAAGGTTTGGAGGCTTGGAAGCATGATTTCTCTACTCCCCTATTTTTGATACGAGATAAGCATTGTGTTCTTGGTTTATTCTATGTTATTTGAGTGAATTGAGGCTTGGGTTTTGGTTAGAGAGGAAGATTGTGATATTTGGTGCTTTGGTTTTGATTGGAACTTAGGTGAAGATTTCTTGCACTTGGTTGCTTGAAAAGAGGAGTGATTCTAGCTTGTATCTCGGAGTTGAGGTAAGAGAGTAGTGTTTTTAAGCTTGAACAATGCTTGTGGCTTCAGTTTGTTGCAAGAAATTGATTGAAATTAGCCATAGCATTGAGTTTGAGTTTTGGTTGAATTGTGGTGAACTATGAGGTTTGAGGAAGATTTGATGATGTTATAGAGCATCATTAATGGCATTGTGATAGTTGGTTATGTTCCTTGCAACTTGAACTATGTGTGTGTGAAGTTTGGTGGCTTTTTATGCATGTTTGATATGTGTACTAAGTAGCTAAAGGTCATAGCAGCAAAATGCGTGCCAATTCTGTAGTTTCGCAGATTGGCGACGCGTCGCCAATTGGAAAAAGTTTCACAGAACGTCGGCAACTGTGGCGACGCGTGGCCACGGTTGACGACATGTCGCCAAAACAGCATTGGAGACCCGATTTTGTTTTTAGCATAACATTTCGCTCAGGTGTCCGATTGAGGTGATTCAAAGTTCCACGTGAAGCTAAGAGGGAGTACTATCACTTCCATTTTTTAGAAACATCTAAAATGCCCCATATTTTATGTTGTTTTGAGTCAAAGTGAGGATAATTTTTAAAGGCAGAATTTGCACATTTTGCTAGGATGATTGAGTGAGTCCCAAGAAGGTCCTTTGGGTACCTTGGCCCTCAAGTATGATGGGGGTACTTCAAGACTTCTTGAAGTCCTTCGAGAAGTGGGAGTTTCCTTGATTTTTTAAACCTTTTGAGGTTACTTGTTGAGTAAGCAAGGAAACTAAGTTGCAAGCGAATATAACCAAGTGTCATGAGCTTGAGGTGCAAGTTTTAGAACCCTTGGCAAACTAGCAATGTTGGAAATCATGGGGTTGTAAGGAGAGGCTTTAAATGCACCAAGGTTATGAGGTTTAATAAACTAGTTACATAGTTCTCACCACAATTCCCCTGCACAACAAAGTTAAGGAGAGGTTATATAATAAGTCAGGCGTAAGCTAAGGCTTACGAGGCACAAGTTGAGGGCTAGACTTGTGAGCCACGGAGTGACGCCCGTGAGAAAGTAAGAAAATTATGTGAGGAGTGGTCCTTTGGGATCCGAGCATTCATATCCATATATTTACATATATGAGAGGTCCCTCACACTGCGAGAGCCAGCAGAGAGTATGCATGAGTTATTTCATATCTGTCCACAGTTTTACTGTTGGTACATGGGGTAACCCCTTACTAAGAATCTTGGATTCTCACCCCTACTGTTTTGTTGTGCAGATACCGAAGGAGTTGGGCCGAGTGACCGTTGAGGGTTACTCTGGTAGTAGTTTTTGGTGCACAGGTAAAATACCTGAGTTTTGTTGATTCTAGTATTTATTTGTTTGGATGCTTGTTGGTCTTGCACAGTACTAACTAATTTGCTCATTGGTTACAGAGCCTAGTGCACATTGGACATAGTAAGGCATAGCTAGACCTAGTTGGGTCCAGAGGAATCTCTAAAGCTCACCACTGGGATTCACATCCAAGGTGGGAGTTAGTATGAGAAGATCTCAGTAGAGGATTTTGTATGTGTACATAGCACTCTAGTTGCCTCCTTAGTTATGAAATGAAGAGTCATGGACTCGAGGATTGCTTTCTGGGTGGGGGCATTAGCTACTATATGCATGAATGCTCACGCATGTTGCTATGTGTAGTTAACTCATATAAAGGTTTATTTGTATGCTTTGATTGCTCTACCTGTTTTATATGAAAAATTGTGGCCACATTAACATTTTATGGTTTTAAATAACCCGTCAAAGCATAAAAAGCGTGCATATTCCATATTCTAGGATAATCAACTAGTGACATGGATTTAATCCGCGCACATATCATTGAGTCCAACTGCAATCCGCCGTGAGACCAAGTTCTCGCAGGTGTCCTGGGCAGGGGCCAGGGACGGCCCTGTCAGCAACAACCCTTGCTCCATTTCCAACACGTAGATCCACTTCACCTCGGGCCAATCTTCTCGTTGTACCTAGATCCTGCACATTTGCACAAATGTGAGATCCACATCCAGTATCCAATACCCAAGATGGAGAAGTAGAAAAGTTAGCCTCTGTAACAAAAATACCTGAAGTGGAAGTCTTACTTCCCTTTTCCTTAGCAAGTTCTTCAAGATAGAGCTTGCAGTTGCGCTTCCAGTGTCCAGCTTGCTTACAATGGAAGCACTCCCCTTCCTTTGCCACACCACCCTTTGGTTTCAATGCAGCTGGAGATGAATTAGCGTTGGACTTTCCATTAGCTTTATCGTTCTTCTTGTTGGCTTTTCCTTTTCCCTTGCCCTTTTGAACCATCAAAATGGGCTTAGCCTTCTTAAGGTTTTGCTCAGCGGTTCTCAACATGTTGACCAATTCAGGGAGGGACTTGTCAAGGTCGTTCATGTTATAGTTCATGATGAACTGACTGTAGCTTTCACGCAACGATTGCAAGACTACATCAATAGCCAACTCTTTCTAAAGAGCATATCCCAAATTCTCAAGATTCTCAATGTACCCAATCATCTTGAGCACATGAGGACCCACGGGACTTCCCTCAGACATCTTGCACTGAAACAATGCCTTAGAGGACTCAATCCTTTCATGCCTAGCTTGCTCTTGGAAAAGCATTTTGAGATGTTCGATCATATTGAACGCCCCCATGTTCTCATGTTGCTTCTGAAGCTCAGATTCCATGGTAATAAGCATGAGGCATGCAACATCCAAAGCATCATCAGAATGCCTTTTGTGAACATACCTTTCAGCTCTTGGAGCAGTGGCAGCAGGCTCATTCGGAATGGGTTGCTCTAGGACATAAGCCTTTCTCTCTTGTTTGAGGACTATCCTCAAGTTTCGGTACCATTTGAGAAAGTTGGTCGCATTCAGTTTTTCCTTCTGGAGGATCAATTGCAACGAAAGTGTCGATGTGTTTTTTGCCATGGTTATCTACAGCAATAAATATGCAGTGTAAGAGTGATGTATTTTAATTCATTTAATAAGGGCTTTTGTTAAATGATACTCCCACTATTTTCCTCAAAATAATAACCCTTCAATATTATTTCCGAACACCTCGGCACTAAGGTATTCTAGTGGCCCAAGATCCATATTTGACCACAACCTGAGTTAGCTTTGGCTTTTCTCTCAAGTTACAGCTATTTAGGTAGGCAACTCCTTGCAAATTGCATCCCATGCAACTCTTGGATAGTTGGGTGAACAACACTTGTCCAAGCTCATCTCATGAACTTAAGCCCAACTCTCTGCCTCTAAGTCCCTAATCCTATTAGGATGACTTAGTTAAGTCAAACCCAAAGTTAGCAATTTGGATATCACTATTATCCCATCGCGCCTTACCAAGATGAACATAGGTGCTTTGCTTTAACAAACCCACCTAATGTTGATCAAAGTCTTGATGAGTGCCAACATTTTGAAGGCATCACATTTAATGACTTAATATTTGTTTGAGGGATTTTTCTTTTGATCTCACCAATTTGTTATCTCCGGTTGTCTTTTACATGCATCACATACAAATATAAAACATGCATCTCATGCTTAAAAGAAATAAATATGACATGGTTATAGCCCAAATTATGCGATATTTTCAAGCCAATGAGAATATTATAAAAGCCTAAGAAAAGAAAAGGGTCTTCCCAAGCTCCTTCTCTTCCTTTCTTGGTTGCCCTTTTGTTGTCACCTCATTGGACATGCCGCCTAGGACGATCCTTGGACATACCACCTTGGATGATCCCATAATGTACCAATACATCAATAATAGAAACCTCGAGTTACATTCGAGGGGAGTAAGGCGAGAAGAGAATGTACAATGAGAGTAACAAGAGAAGGCATGACTCCCAGGCTGTCTGTACAAGTACAACCAATCAAGCGCTATAACCATGCACCATGCTTCAAACATCGGTCAGCGAACCGGGTCAAGGGGAGCCGCCCTTGAGGGGGGGCGTGAGGGGTAGCACCCCCTGGCACAAAAAATTGTCTTACAATTGCATAGCCCGAAATCTTCTATTTCGAGGAAGTAGGCACCCGAGACTCCTCCATTTGAGCCACCAAAAATACCTTACTTTCGGCGCCCGAACAGGCCGAATCCAAACAAAGCTAGGGTTTTTGCAACTATTGCAAGAGTCCTAATCCATATAGGTATCTCATACCATTCAATTTTGGGTTAATCTCATTAACCAATTAGTGTCGTTTCTTCATATATGTCATATGTTCATTACGAGTTCTGGTTTCATGCACCATGAATCAATCTAATTAATCATGGCTGAAAAGCAACCGAACACATAACATCATGTGATTCAACACTCAATCCCAATTTAGGGTTTCACCAGGAGCTCTGATACCAATGTTGGGATTTGAGAGCCAAACAGTGTAGTGAAATTTAACCGAAACCCTCCGGGATCCAAGTGAAATGGGGTTAACCGGGTGTTCGAAAATTTTCATACCTAATTTTCGATTAAGATCTCTCACTCAACTGTAGAGTCGAATCACAAAACTTGAATAGTTGACGTGTTCAAGCTCTCTATGGTATCCAGACGAGCCTCTCAGGATCACCACACTTCCACCGTATAGAGGCAGATGCGTTTCACTTGCGCTCGTAGTGCTAGCTTGCGTCCTCTAAGGAATTGCAAGAGAAGAGTGCGGCCATCCTTTTTGGAAGGCTAGGGCAAGGAGACCTGCGAATTTCTCTCTAGAAGTTGTATTTATAGTGAGACTCAACTTCCAGGCCTAATGGGTTTCAAAGCCCTAATCCAATTAGGCTTTAATTTTGGGCTTAATAATGGCTCAACTATTGGGGCCATTGTTAATACGAAATTATTGTGAAACCAAAACCCAAATTATTAGCCCATGCACTCTAATGATCCAAATAGCTCTATGTGTGTGACCCAATAGGCTCTTATCATGTTGGCAATGATCATAAGCAATGAGCGGTGTCTAGCAACACATCATTGTAATCCAAGTGACAAGATTGTTGATGATTCGACTAAACCTTTATGATCATCACCGATATATGCCACTTTCCCTTTGTCCAAGATATCAACATTAAGTACGAGACATGGAATGTGTCACTCTCATATAGCCCAATCTTTGGTTTCTTGATTACCGAGTAGACCAACTTAAACTAATGACATTCATATCGTATATCAACTCATCCGAGCATGGCCATGCATTTTCTAAGTCTTACTTTATCAAGGGGCCCGAAGATATCACTCCCGTTACATAGGGGGGACAAATCCCATCTTGATCATACAAATCCTTGCACATGATATGTGACATACCCAATGACCTCCTTCAAGTTCACTCAGTTACGAGCAACAAAGGAAAGTATCAAAGTATGTGACTCACATGTAGGGAACCTTGATGATCTTAGGTCGAAGGACTACATATACCATGATCACTATGAGAATCACTTATGACACTCATATAATGATCGATGTAGTGTTCTCACGGTGGGTTGGTCCAGCACACAAGTTCTCCAACTTGTACCCATATGCATACTACATATCTCATATTAGTCTCCACATATGCTAGTCGTTATGTATTATTGCAACCCGCTCCACAATAATACTAGACTAGGGATGTTTGAGAATATCATTATTCTAGGGTTACAATTATGTTTGTTAAGTTACGCAGAAACAAAAACAACAAACATAATTGCTGGATTAATTTCTTAATAAAATATCATGACTCAATGTGCAAAAATACAATCATCTCATGATTGGCCTTTTGGGCACAACACTAACAGGAACTTGGCCCACCTCATTGACCTTCTTCTGTCAAGTGGCCTTATCTGATTCTTGCTATTATAAGTTCTCTATACAGCTCTCCACTAGAGCTCTGCATTTCCTTCAAGCCTAAATGTGGCTAGTAGCACCTTTTATGTGAAGGATACTTCCATCCACTCAAATATCTTATCCACTTGGTAGACCTAGAACTCAGCCACTTCAGGGTCACACGCACCTCTAAAAATTGGAGGCTTTGGTGCTAGGAATCCTTCCAAATGGCCCTCCTAAAAACCACCTTAATTTGGTCTTCAGCCTCTTGCTTCTATGTCTTGGGTTCTACCTCTTTGTGGCGCTCTTCATGTAGTAACCTATGTAGTGTAAGGTTTAGGAGCCAAGCAAGCACAGCAGAATGTAATCGAAACCCTTCAAGATCCATGTGAAACAGGGTAAACCGAGTGTTCAAATTTTTCAAACCTAATTCAGTTGAGATCTTTCACCCAACTGTTGAGTCAAATCACAAAACTTGAACAGTTGACATGCTCAAGCTCTCTGCGGTATTCACAAAACCCTCTCAAGATCACAACACCTCCACCACATCCTAACAGATGCATTTCTCTTGTGCCCATAGTGCTAGCTTGCGTCCTCTAAGGAATGGCATGAGAAGAGCGCGACTGCTTTTCAGAGCTTTTCTGATTTCAACCTTTTGGGAGGCTAGGCCAAGAGCTTGAAATTCTCACTAAATGATGTATTTATAGTGACACTGAACTCCCAAGGCTAATGGGTTTCAAAGTCCTAATCCAGTTAGGTTTAATTTTGGGCAAAAATGGCTCCACTTTTAGGCCAATTATTAATACAAAATTATCATGAAACCATAACCTAAATAAATTAGCCCATGCATTTAAATAATCCAATTGGCAATATGTGTGCAACCCAATAGGCTCCTATCACATTGGCAATGATCATAAATCACATTTATGATCATAAACAATGAGCGGTGTCTAGCAACACATCATTGCTACCTAAGTGACAAGATTGTCGGTCACTCGACTAAACCTCTATGATCATTATCTGTATATGCCATTGTCCCTTTGTCCAAGGCATAAACGCGAAGCATGAGACATGGAATGTGTCACTCTCATATAGCCCAATTTATGGTTTCTTGATTACTGAGTAAACTAACTTCAATTGATGACATTGATATTGTATATCAAGTCATTCGAGCATGGCCATGCATTTTCTTAGTCTCACTCCATCGAGAGGCCCGAAGATATCACTCCCATTACATAGGAGGGACAAATCCCATCTTGATCATACAAAACCCTCCGCATGATATGTAACATACCCAATGGCCACCTTAATGTTAACTCAGTTACGAGCAATCAAAAGGAAGTATCAAAATGTGTGACTCTTATGTAGGGATTCTTGATGACCTTAGGTGAAAGGGCTATATATACATGATCACTATGAAAATCACTTATGACAATCATATAACGATCCATTTAGCATTCTCATGGTGGGTCAGTCTAGTACACAAGTTTTGCAACTTGTACCTTTACATAGACTACATATCTTATATTAGTCTCCATATATGCTAATCTTTATGTATTCTTACAACTCACTGCATGATAATACTAGACTGGGCACATTTAAGAATATCATTATTCTATGGTTATAATTATGTTTATTACATTACCCGAAAATAGAAAAAAAAACCATAATTACTGGATTAAAGCCTCGATAAAATATAATGCTTCAACGTCTAAAATACAATCATTTCATGATTGGCTTTTTGGTACAACACTAACATGTAGAAGGCTTAGTCCTCCTTTGAGTAGTGTCAGTGTCCAGTTCTTCCATTTCTAGACTATCCTCCACTTCTACTCTTGGTTCTTGTCTTACTTTTGAACTGACTCTCCTAGCTCTCAGGTGTCTCCTTTCTTCTTCACCCTCTACATCATCATCATGACCATCCTTACTTGCCTAATCCACAAACACTGGCTCTTTGTTAGGTCTCCTCCTCCTACTTCCTTCTTCCACTTCTCTATTCTCTTCTGCTCTGGTTTGCTTTGTACTTTCATGTGCCTGACCTCGGCTTCTAGTCAAGGCTTGCATACCCACCACTAATTCAGCTCTATTGGCCTGCAGTGTCTCCATCACCTATTTCATCTTTTTCTGTCTGTCCCTGCTAGGTCCAGGTACAGTAACCCTAGCATTAGGCTCCTCGGCCCTATTAGGCTCTAAGGCCTCTTGCTGCCTTTCAGGCTTATATGTAGGCTGTCCATCCTTTAGATGGGTTGCCCTACCCTCATCTTGCTCAAGAACTCCCATTTCTTAGCCTTGGGTTCTCATCCTACACACAAGGGTACATGTATAAACATATGCTCAACAAGTACAAGTCTACTCAAACAGAAGTTAGAGCATGTTCGGCCAAAACTCTGGTCAAAACCTACTTGGATAGAAAAGAAACTATCACACGCCACATAGGCCTCAGCCCCTGCACTCTATTGCTAGCCACAAGAGTTCTATTGGTGCTACTCTGGGCACTAGTGTGGTATGTGTATTAGGTACACCCTTATGGTGTGCCTAGGCGCCTATCGCTAGCACCTGATGCACCTTGGGGCATCTACTAGGGCACTAGCTGGCATGTGTCTACAACATGCCATTCTGGTAATTGTCGCTAGTTTGAGACACTCTCTAGGACACTATATTAGTTGCGCTATGTGTGTGTGCCTCGCGTGTGTCTATTGCTAGCCTAGAGTGCCCATCTAGGCATGTGCTAAGCACGCTAGTGCACCACCAACAGTGCACTTAGACACAAATCCAAACACAGCCAGGGTACTGGGAAGTGCACCTCAGGAAGCCTACTTGCTTTACCATCAAAATCCTACATGCACACCAAGGCAAGCTTAATACATCAAACAAATACTTGTGCTTTTGTGCTCATCAAGTGTGCATACATTCATGTATGGCAACCCAGATACCCATCTCAAGTGTTTTGAAAACACATACCTTGATATGCACATGTTTATGTATTACAAAGAGAGGTTTGCAAACCAACACGATCACACATCTGAAATACATACATTCTTCACATACATAATACAGTAGGTATAATAAGTATTTGGTGCCACACTAAAGCTAACATATAACCTAACCAATACGTCCTTTCATCAAGGTATGCCTATAGCGCATAAAAATCTAGCTCATTCACTTATATACACAAGCTTCCTAACATAAGCAAGAACATTCACCATGCTTAAAAAAACTGAGAGGAGAGGTTCACATGACCATGTACCTACACATACCTAAAAGCCACTAGCACTACATAGATTAAGGCTATGGTTTTGAGCACAAGTCCAATCATTAAACTCATAGTCATTAAAGCAAACCACAACACATAAGCAATTGAGCGCATGTCTTTGACACTAGGCTTGTCCGACAATCTACTTTCAAAACCTTCAAGTAACAAAGCAATATGAGCTTGCATATTCACAAAGACTTGTACATATAAACTTACACTTATACTTATTGACCTAGTTAACCAAGCTAGTATCGATACCTTCATGGTGTTGGGTTTCGGGAGCCAAATAGCGCAGCGGAATTTAACCGAAACCCTCCAGGATCCAAGTGAAATGGGGGTGAAACCGGGTGTTCGAAAAATTTTTCATACCTAATTTTCGATTGAGATCTCTCACTCAACTGTAGAGTCGAATCACAAAACCTGAACAGTTGACGTGTTTAGGCTCTCTAATGGTTATCCACACGAGCCTCTCGGGATCACCACGCTTCCACCACGTCCCGGTAGATGCGTTTCTCTTGCGCTCGCAGTGCTAGCTTGCGTCCTCCAAGGAATTGCAAGAGAAGAGTGCGGCTGTCCTTTTTGGAGGCTAGGGCAAGGAGACCCTACGAATTTTTCACTTAAAAGTTGTATTTATAGTGAGACTCAACTTCCAGGCCTAATAGGTTTCAAAGCCCTAATCCAATTAGGATTTAATTTCGGGCTTAATAATGGCTCAACTTTTGGGCCCATTATTAATACGAAATTAAAGTGAAACCATAACCCAAATAATTAGCCCATGCACTCTAATGATCCAAAATGCTCTATGTGTGCGACCCAATAGGCTCTTATCATGTTGGCAATGATTTTAAATCACATTTATGATCATAAACAATGAGCGGTGTCTAGCAAAAACACATCATTGCTACCCAAGTGACAAGATTTTTTGTCGATGATTCGACTATACCTTTATGATCATCACCGATATATGCCATTGTCCCTTTGTCCAAGATATCAAGACTAAGCACGAGACATGGAATGTGTCACTCTCGTATAGCCCAATCTTTGGTTTCTTGATTACCGAGTAGACTAACTTAAACTGATGACATTGATATCGCATATCAACTCATCCGAGCATGGCCATGCATTTTCTAAGTCTCACTCTATCAAGGGGCATGAAGATATCACTCCCATTACATAGGAGGGACAAATCCCATCTTGATCATACAAATCCCTCCGCATGATATGTGACATACCCAATGACCTCCTTCAAGTTCACTCAGTTACGAGCAACAAAGGAAAGTATCAAAGTATGTGACTCACCTGTAGGGAACCTTGATGATCTTAGGTCGAAGGACTACATATACCCTGATCACTATGAAAATCACTTATGACACTCATATATACGATCCATGTAGTGTTCTCATGGTTGGTCAGTTTAGTACACAAGTTCTCCAACTTGTACCCATATGTAGACTACATATCTCATATTAGTCTCCACATATGGCTAGTCGTTATGTATTATTGCAAACCACTCCACAATAATACTAGACCAGGGACTTTTCTTTGAGAATATCATTATTCTAGGGTTACAATTATGTTTGTTAAGTTACGCAGGAACAAAAACAACAAACATAATTGCCGGATTTAATGCCTTAATAAAATATCATGACTCAATGTGCAAAAATACAATCATCTCATGACTGGCTTTTGGGCACAACACTAACACATGATACCCGAATACTCAACCCTTGGCACACAAGCAATTCAAGGCTCAATATCCTATCCTAAAACAAGTAATTATAGGGCATGAGTTATATACATAACTCAGTACGGGGAAACAAACAACAATATGTGCCTATTTAGTTAAGCCCGAATGCGTGATCCTCCAATGCTCCTACAAAGTATACATGAAAACACGAAAAACACATAACAATATACTAAATAACAATACTATTGTTTGCACATGCATCCAATCACCAAAGCAAGGCAACACACATACACTAGAAACCCAAGCCTTAGTCTCAGCCTCGTAGGGCACTAGCAAGTACACACATATTTTGTTCATTTTCTCAATTCCCTTAGTTAATCTCATCACATAGAGCTCAAAGTTTACACATGGGTTAGCCAACCCATGATAGAACTTTAGTACTTACCATTAACATAGCTAGCTAGCATGCTTGACATAATTACCCAAAAGGTAAACGTAACTCCATAATAATCTAAGCTTATTTAGCTCACAACCTATCACCTAGATTGCCTAGTAATTAACTTGAACATGGAAATCAACCAAAATGAAGATGAGTATAATGAATCCATTTCCAAACCTTGCCCTTAACCTTCAGCCAAGCTTTAAACTCCAATGCCAAACTTATCAATTCAAGCCTCCTTGCTTGCTTATGGCCGAATTGCCCAGAATCAAGATCAATTCGTTAATTTGAGCTCAAAACATCAAGGAACCACACATCAAATCACCAGTGAAACCAATGCTTCTCCACCAAAGGAACACTAGTTGTGACTTTAAGTAGGAGATTTTTGAATAATTTAGTCAATAAACCAAGTAGTTGAGGCTTGCAATAATCGGTGAAGTGCCACATGAAATTAAAAATGGGCAAAATACTTGCCTCGGCACGGTTATTGTCGCGCATGGTGCAATGAAGTCCTCCTATAAATGGTTCCTTCATTTCAGTCACCCAAATACAGAGTGCAATTAAGTCTTTTGAACTCCAGTTTCATCAATTAAACTCTTAAACCTTTTAAAGTGTGTCAAGCATGGTCTTAGGTAAGCCTCCTCCCTTGATAATAACGTCATGTGTCCTCCAAAGCCCACCAAATAAATTGATTTCCTTTTTGTGTAGGCTTAATGGTTTAGTCGAAGGTAACGTAGGTCCATCACAAAATGAGGGTTGTATGCTAGTCTTAACCCTAAAAATTGTGTGTTTGGGGGTGGTGGATGCGGCCCCATTCCTCAGCTTTATGGTATCCGAAAGAAGTATAAATGCCAATCTAGAGAAGGTTAAAGCCTTACTAGGATTTTGAACTCCACAACTATCAAGGAAATACAGAGGGT